>PTEX01000157.1:96683-202778 GCA_003342815.1 Eudromia elegans
TCCCCAGCCTGTAGGCATGTCTAGGGTTATTCCTCCCCAGGTGCAGGACCCTGTACTTGCCCTTGTTGAACTTCATGAGGTTACTCGCCGCCCAGCTGTCCAGGTCCCTCTGGATGGCGGCACAGCCCTCAAGGCTTTCAGCTATTCCTCCCAGCTTGGTATCATCAGCAAACTTGCTGAGGGAGCACTCACTTGCTGAGGGAGCACTCAATCAGGGAACAATTTTTCTAGCCTCCCTTTACGAAGTCACCATCTGGTGAGACCAGAAGGTGATTTAGAACATTTAAGTGCTCAAATTTATGACCAAATTAATATTTTGCTCTAATGTACTCCACCAAGGCCACTGTATGTCTCAGTCTTTCACATTACTACAAACCACTAAGTTCAGTGACTGGATTCATGATGCTTGCTGGATTCAGCTACTACCTGCTGCAGCTAAACCCAAGAATAATAATGAATCAAAGTGAATTAAATTCCTACTCTAAAGGCTCTCTCTCTTGCTATTTAAGTAAGGACACTGACTTTGGTACGAACCTTTAGTACCTCTGCTCCACTCTACTACACAAATATTTCTTTTTGCCTTGTCACATTTGCCCTCAACACATTTCAGGTAACAGAGACAGGTTTGGACAATTCAGGGCCCAACCACAACTTAGAAGGGCTGAAAGTTAGGAGCTAGGGTGAAGTTTGAGCGTCATGTAGCTTTCCAGCTTCCGCAAGGCCCATTCCATAGTTCGATCCAGTCCCAGGTCTATGTTCTCAAAGCTACACATGACTTGCCCACCACAAGCTGGGTCTTCAACCCAACTGTTGGTTCTTGGAGCTTCTGGCACCCACGGTGAACTTCCCAGTGGGGAAGTTTAGACAGGCTAGGCAACCAATTGCCCTGCTGAAGGCTGGGGTTTCCACATCTACCCAGAAAGTGTTTGACTGCTCACGCTTCTCTCTCTAGGTGCATGCGGAGTGGGTGAAGTAGTAACTATTCCTTTGGGCACTACAGATTTTAAGTGAAAACCGCCTCAGATCAATAGGATGTGCAGACAAAAATCTCAGAGAATGGAGCTTTATTTGTTCCCTGACTGCAAGGACAGACATTCTATTTACTGATAAGGCTGTGTCAAGTATGAACATAACTGGCTCCATAACAGTAAAAGTTGGCAGGGACGGCAGGGCTACAGCAGGCCACAAGCTGCAGTCCATTTTATGTTCCCGTTGGTAGACGCTAGGCATTTCTACCATACGGATTACATCTTCCTTTTCTCACAAAAACCTCCCCTCTTCTTTCACAATCACATGGATCATCTCCCTGCCCAGAATTGCATAACCTCCTTACAGCATCTGCAGCAACTGCTAATAGGAAAATTGTAAAAGAAATCATTTACTATATTCTAACCGTCTTTAAACTTAAGCATGGGAGTATCATGTGGTTTCTAGACCTTTGTTTGCTACAAAAAGTCCAGACACAGACATCAAGAAGCATTTGGAAACAACAAAGTGAGACCAAGACCATAGGATGGAGTAGGCAGCTTACCACACAGTGCAGGCTGGAAGCTTTTTAAAAATGTTAAGAGGAGTTCTTAGGAACATCTGCATGGTGGAGAACACTGCAACACAAGAACTCACACGAGGCACTTGGCTTTTTAGGCTACAGAATCTACTGAAGATATTCTATTGGCATTGCAGTGGCTTTCATTATTATGATTTTTTCATAATTATAAATTTTTTATTAACATAAAAATCCAAATTAAAAACAAAACTTTGCTTAATTTCATTAATATTCAAACTACATATAAAAAGGGTATGGAAATGTACTAGAGACAGATCTAATCAAAAAGAAAAAAAAAACCTAACATGTTCTTAAGGAAGAAAATTTGCAAATACAGAGAAAAAATATCCACAGGATGAACACAGTGGATAAAGTCTTGGTTTAGTTAGACTACATAAAATTCAATATAGCAAACATATATGTACTCAATAACTCTACCATGCAACTGCCAAAGAAGTAAAAGCATTCTCTGTTGACAGTTATACAAAGTATGCCCTTGCTAAATCTTTCCCTTTAAACAATAAAAGTCACTCCTCTTTCCCTTTCCCCACCCCGAGTCATTCAAAATTTCAACTTGCTACTTGAATACAATAACATACCTAGAATATAAAGCCTTGATCTGATCTTGAAAGCAACTGCCAGAAAGATCGAACACAGAACCCCCGTTAAAACTGATTTCCATTAAAACCATGATTCAGAGAAGCACTCCATCAGCACACATGTAATTTCTACAAACCTAACTGCTCTCCTAGGTAAGGATAAAATGGATTCATGCTTGAAGTTTAGAAGATTTTTAACTCCTTTTCTGAGTTGAAGGCTAGCTTTAAATGCTTGCTTAAGCTGTGCTGAAGACAGTGCAACCTGAGCCAGGCTTTCAGGTCACATCTCATCAGAACCAAAACTTCCACCATCATAAGGTCACTTTTTTGCCTGTTTGGTTTTTGTTTCGCTTTGTTTCCTATGAAATCACACCCTTAACTCGGACATCGCTGAGCACCTCCCAGAAGCTGTATCAAAACACATTAAGTCTCCTCAGGCAAGCAGCTCCTATAGCAAAATAAAATCCCTGATCACCACTCATGATCTCCATTCACTTAAGTCCTTATAAGCATCTATCTCCAAGGATTTAACTGACAAATAAAGCTTGAAAAACAATACATAGTTTCCATAAACTATAAAATCAAGCAGGTCACCTACTCAGCACACAAAAGCAAGCTGACATATGTGCATTTATTTTGGTCCTTTAGGCTCTCAATACACTTTCAGATAGTTTCCAGGCAATTGTAAGAACACAAAATCAATTGCTGCTTCTTTGCTGCTCTACTCGGTCTGCTTCCCCTTCGCACCCTCCTCAAAGACGATGTTTCTAGTGAGTAACACATCCAGGGTTCAGAGAATTAGTTTACGTTTTCCTGACGTAGTGACAAATTAATCTTCCTCTGAAAACTCACAGCTGTTCTGAACCCCCTCAACACAGCTGGTCTAATTCCCTCAAAATAAGCTGTTATTATGGTTAGGAACACTAACCAACTAGCTGATGATTGCTTTGGTTTCAGATCTTACCAAAGCCAGCGCTGATGGGAAACATTATCTTGACTACTCTCAAATCCGGTGCCACTTTGTATTAAACACTGAGCTCCACAAATTTTCTCTAAGGAACTAAATTCACTTTAGAAGTATGGTTATGGGCAAATACACAGACTTTCATCTATCCTGCTTATTTTTCACGCATGTCAGTAAAAGTTTTCAAGGATAGACCAGAAGCTATCTTTTGTAAAGAAGGTTTCCAAATCTATATATTACTTCCAACATGAATCCCACTCTTTCCTTGCATCTTGCCATTCCTTGTGAAAGCCACGGTTACGCTGCAATGTAAAGAAAACAATGAAGTCTCAAAACACACAAGTGAATAAGCGGTGTTCTTGTCATTTATAGAACAAACCTGCTCATCTGTTCCTACAGGTGGCTCAGGGGATATTTGAAATAATAATGAATTGAAAACACAAACTCTTCAGGAAAACTTCATTAAAGACATCACCCCAACAGAATTCCCAAGAAGAGGATTTTCATCTGAATATTTTGTGAATTCCTGTTGACACAAGACTGTTCTTGCTCAAGCATGTCTAGATACACAATAAAAACAAAGTTGGGTCCAACAGTTAAGTCCCGAATGTTGAAGGATTCTTGCCAATCAGATCCAGTTCCCAAATCCCCATGGTAAAACTTCTTCCTGCACTGYCTACATGGGCATGTAACTGTCGTTGCTGCTGGAAAGCAGGGCTTGTCATTTTCCAGAAAATTTGTGGGTTATCTGTATGGAAAATATGCTATTCTGAACACTCCTGGCTGCCCAGAAGAGTATCACAGCTGCAGAAACATCCATCAGGCTTCTTAAGCCAACATCTGTACAAATCTCTTGTTGAAAAAGAAAAGATGCAAAATAGAATGTACAGCCTACTGACTTTATAAACTATTTCAGCTGAAGTGCTTAAAATGAATTACAYGTATATCGGAATACTACAGTAGCAGGCTGTCATGACTCAAATTAAGCATAGCGCCTTACAGACCTTGTGTGTCAACATCCTAATCTTGGTCAATAATGCCTCTAATGTCTACCTCAGCCTTGCATCCCCTTTAAAACAGGGGAGGAGGTCTTACTTTCTTGTATAAGTAGAGGCTCATCATGGAGAGAACACTGAGAGGCCATCACTTAAAGCCAAACTTTTGAGCTCTCTCTGTACTACACTTTTGTTACAGAGAAAGAACACTCAGTTTAAGGAGAAGCTCAAGTTCTACTTTTGAAAAAAAAAAAAAAAAAAAAGAATAAATAAATGTGTAGATGTTGAGCAGCTTTGGCTTCATTCAAGTCTTTGCAGGATCAAATATATTGTGATCTGCAAACACTGAGGTAGGATGGAAAGGTGACGAGAGATAGAGAGACTTGAGAAAGAACTGTCTTACTTTCTGGTGTGTTTTTACTTATTTTTTCTTTTTAAAAAGCTGRGTCTACATACCTACCTCTTATGCGTCTGCTGGTTATAAACCTCAGTTTTGTTTCACAGAAATACTACCTCCAACGGAAAAAGTTAACAAAAATAAACGCTAACTAAACTCATTACTATCATGCTGCATAGCAGATGTTCATGAGCGCTTCCCGCTCTGTACATTTAACTCTCTAAGCAAGAAAGGKATCTGATTTGGACTTGGTCACCAGCATACTGTACATATGCCAGCTTTYCAGAAAGCTTCTGAAAGCAGTGTATTTGCAAATATAACTAAAGACAAATAGCAGGCACGCTGCTTATCCCTTTTCTCCTATTTTTAGTGTKCTACTGAGTAACAGTCTGACTGTGGTTCTAGAATCTTCCTAAGGAAGGGACAATTGCATTTTAAAGCAAATATGAGATGCCAAATGAGTTCTGTGCCATGCTATGGCAATCTCACCTTAAAACAAGTAAGACTTGTCCAGTTCAAATAGAAATTGAGCAGGCAAGCTTTCCAGCTGATGAAGGCAACAGTTCTGCTTGTGCTGTTCAGTCACTAAGCCTTTATTAGTAGTTATTGGTTTGCTTTTTTCCAGAACAAAAAACAGGAATTTTGCATCAAAAATGTAATTGTTAGCCTGTTTTTTTTTTTTCATTCTGGCATAGAGATTTAGTGGCACTAAATGCTGAAGGAAAGTAGAGGAACTAAAAAGGATTTATTCATAAAGGAGTATGCATCAATTCAATTATTTTTCTGCTTTAAAATTTGCATATTTGTAAACATCTCATTTTAAATATTCGCAACAGAGATCAGTTTGGAAATGAGCAGTTGCCCTTGTTCAACAGGTCGTCATAAATCAGTTGCAATGTCTTGGCCATTACCTACTCAGTCATGATCAATTCTGAAAAATATATTACACTGAAATATTCATTATTTGTGAACTCAGAAACGAAGGAGCCAGTTGATTAAAATGTTATTCTTATTACTGGCCTCCTGTTCAAGACTCCTGTTTCTTTCCTCTGCCACACTGTGGTGTGTTACACCATATCTAAACTCACTTCATGGGACTTCTCTACATTGGAAAGTCATATCTACGTATCTTGCGCACATTCTTCATGCTAAGTGATTTTCCCTGTTATTGGTCCTGGAAAGTCCTGAACTGCAAACATAAAGTTAGATAAATCTTTTTTGTACTGTCAATAAGAAAAAAAAGTTCATCCATTAAACCGTATATTTCTCCATGAAACCGTCTTTTTCATTTTCCTTCCATTGATAGCCCTAGAGAGGACAGAATATTTCACGTGCTCTGAATGATACAAAATGCTTCAGAGGCAGGTCTTGTAAGACAGCAGAAGACAAGCACAATTCTCCATTTCATATTGTCTTCACTATTCTACATTTCCTAGAATGAACATATCTTATGAAATAATCTTTTTTCCTTGTGCACTTTCAGGAAGTGGATGGACTTAAATGACTTTTCACTGATATGTGAAAAAAACCTGGCTCACAGAGAAGTGGAGTCTGGCCTTGAATACAAGTCACACTTGACTTAAACTCTTTCCGCCCAAGACACATATTGGACTGGAAAGCTAATAAACCAAGGGACATGTAGCTTCCTCCAAACTTCCTAAATATAAAGCACACCTCTCCAACCAAACATTAAATACAATAAAGATGATTATATAAAAATGATGCTCAGGTGAATACTTAAAACCCAGGTCTTTTTAAAATATAGCCCTAGCATGCCAAATTCTTCCCACTTCTCTGCCTGTTTYCTCCACTACTTTGACACATTTCCTGACTTCCTGTTTATGTTGGTGGGGAATAACTATGGGCTAGACAGTCTCTCACAATCTGCCTCCTGGTTTGCATGCTAACTCGCGTGGTAGCACTGCAGCTCTAGAAGCCCACGTCGAGGCTCTTGCTGAACTGTGTCACGTTGCACCCCTGTGGTTGCTGCCATGAGTCTGCATGCCCAGTACTGCAGCACCCTCAGGTACAAATGGCCTGCAGAAGGGAGAGCCCTCGGTGCTTTAGGCTCTTGGGTGTTCTTGAAAGGCTGGGGAGGTTCTAACACTARCCTAGATATGAAGTGGACCTGCTCATGCACACAGAAAGCAGGAAAAAGCAGAGCTACTTAGAAAGGAAAAAAATATTTGTTCAACTTTTACAGGGCCTGCAATTCTAGAATTTGCCTCTTAAGTATCACAGGTACAATATCGTCTTTTTAAAAAATGATGTTCAAAGGGGTGCATTTTTTCTAAGGCTGCATTTCATATGGCAGCAACCATCACAAGGTCCTTTTCTCCATAGCATCAGTATGCGGAGGAACCACAAGAATGTAAGAGAAATCTAACTGACAAAATATTATCTGCTTACAGAACAGTAAAACATGATTTTCATCAGCTGAGATTACTACATAATACTACAAATATGTGACTGTGTGCTTAACTCTATGCACATAGTCAATTTATATTTAGCTTAATTACGTGAGCAGTGTTTGAAGGAACAAGGATGAAATGTGTATGCAAACATCATTTGGGTTTGCACTGTCTTGTTACTTGAGTTTACCTTTTCCTTGATATTTGCAGGAGAAGTGGTTTCTGCCATCTCTCTTCTGATAAGAATATTTTCTGTGAAAGGAGGAAAAAATAAAAAGGATCAATGTGATGTTTTTAATTCCAATCTGTCAAAGTGCCTCACCTATGAGGACTAAGGCAGAAACATGAAAAGCACAGGATAAGAACAGGTCTTACTGTTTCCTGCACAGCAGTGCTCAACATTGTCAAAAAAAAAAACCAAAACCAAAAAAACCAAAAAACAGAACAGCCCGATCTTATGCCCTTCACAGATTAGTTCTAAAAAAACACACTTTTACAAAAGTTCCTTCATGTTTCTCTCAGCCGCATCTCTTGGACCCTGTTTATTATTACTTAGTGGTATCCCTCAGGCTTTAAAGGTGATGGAGGAATATCTAGCTGACCTCAACAGCTCCTGCTTTCTCATTCAGGAGCCATCTTAATTTTCGCCAGATTTTTTTTCTGAAGATCCAGATGTGGTATTTCCCAAGCTAAATGAGAGGATTTAGCCGTGCAGCCCCTATTGGAAGCTGACAGGCTCTGTACAATTAAATCTCCAAGTCTGCCTTGAAAACCTGGGCACAAAAATGGAACTTGCATGAGACTGAGAAACTTTGCTATATCTTTTGTTATATCTCTATATATTTTATATATAGCTACATATAGCGCTATATATTTTGTTAAATCTTTTGTACATCTGTAACTGCAAAGAGAGAGATGGTGTATCACATGACGAAGAGTTAACTCAAACTAGGGAATCCAGCCACCTGGTCCTGCTTCCAACAAAGTCAAGCAGGTTCAAAACTTTTTTTTTCCCCCTTAATTTTAATCACGCACACAAACAATAGAGCAAAGACTTAATCAAATGGAAGAAAGGCTCAGTTTGCTCACTCAATTTCTTTACTACACACTGAAGGTTCAGTAGTAAAGAAAGAATGAAATCTTTGTTCTTTCTAACTTTTGAACTAGAGACACTGATCCTTTCTCCTTGTTGAACTTTTTGCAATATTTTCTGATATATGAGAGATCCCACAATTATTCCAAATCCCTCTTAATACACCTAAACAATTCTCCCTCAAACTCCTGCTTTGAAACACAGCACTTGAGTGGAATTCAAATTCCAGAAATTAAAAGCTTCTATCAGAGTATTCGCTGCTGGCATTTAAACTTGTTATGCTTCTCTGTATGTATCTGTTTTCTGCTTAAAAGGGCTAAGTTCCAGGAAATATATTTTCAAATACAACAAAACTTTGTGTACCCTAGACTAAATCAAGGATGAAAGGACTCAAATGAGTTTGTCAAACTCACTATGGGCTAGCAGCAGAGTTGCAAAATGTTTGGAAAGAACAGGCAAGAAGATCACATGAAATACAAGGTCAGGACAATCCCAATTCCAATATTTGATGTGYTCAGGAACTCAAGTGTTGAGAGAGGACGGCTATTTGTAGGATCAGTGTACCATCTGTGAAGACTTCTTGTCTTTTGCTCCATTTCTTGTATCACATGGGCACAAAACACAAGGCCATCAAATGTTTACAGCATACACCTACCTCCAAAATGATTCCCTGACTGCTTTTCACCTAGCAATAACAAAATCATGCTAGACTGAAATCTTTTTGTGTTTTTAATAGAAAACCATACATTAATGAATGGTTATTTGACCAGATCACTACTACCCAGGAGTTAAGCAATGTTAAACACTACTGAATGAAAGCTTGCCACCTTGTATACTGACTGAAATACATGCAACATTTAAGTTGATCCACACCTTATTTAAAAGTTCTCTTCTGGTCCTAAAAATTTGTTAATCCACAAAATGAACAAACAAACAAAAAAACCCAAAACAACAGACACACACACACMCCCCCCAATGGGATGAAAAAATCTTTGCCAAGTCCAATTTTCAGGTTCTGCCTTTTTTTTTCCTACTAAAACTATAAAATTTAGACTTGCATATTGTATCAAGCAAATCATAGAATCATAGAATGGCTAGGGTTGGAAGGGACCTGTAGAGGTCATCTAGTCCAACCCCCATAGTCCATTGGGGACTAGTCCATCTAGTCCATGGGACATGGTATTCCTGCGCGAGACCTGCTAGTCTGCAGGGCAAGCATGCGACGAGGCATTTGTGTCCGTGTCTCTGTTGGTTTGAAACGAGACTGGCGGCCCCGGTGACCCCCTGGTTAATTCAGAACCTTTGGCATTGAATGCCAGGCAGGCCTGTGTGGAAGTGGGGAAAACAAGAGAGTTTAGGTAGCAGGAGCCAGAAGCAGGCCTAAATTAAGCAGAAACATCAGCGCATTGTAAACTTGTAAGGTTATATATATACACTACGGCATGTGGCTGGACCATAGACTCATAGAATGCTTAAGGTTGGAAGGGACTTCTAGAGGTCATCTAGTCCAACCCCCCTGCACACGCAGGGTCCCCTAGAGCATGTGGCACAGGGTGATGTCCAGGCGGGTTTGGAAGATCTCCGGAGAAGGAGACTCCACCACCTCTCTGGGCAGCCTGTTCCAGTGCTCTGTCACCCTCACCGTTAAGAAATTCTTCCTCAAGTTCCTGTGGAACTTTTGKTGCCTCAATTTGTGGCCGTTTCCTCTAGTTCTATCACTGGCCACCACTGAGAAGAGGCCAGCCCCCTCCTCCTCACTCCCTGTCTTGAGATATTTATATACATTAATCAGGTCCCCTCTCAGTCTTCTCCAGGCTGAGGAGGCCCAGCTCTCTCTGCCTTTCCTCATAGGGCAGGTGTTCCAGACCTCTAATCATCTTTGTGGCCCTGCGCTGGACTCTCTCTAGCAGCTCCACGTCCCTCCTGCACTGGGGAGCCCAGAACTGCACACAGTACTCGAGGTGCGGCCTCACCAGGGCTGAGGAGAGGGGCAGAATCACCTCCCTCGACCTGCTGGAGACGCTCTGCTTAATGCACCCCAGGATCCCATTGGCCTTCTTGGCCACAAGGGCACACTGCTGCCTCATGGTCAACTTGTCGTCCACCATGACGCCCAGGTCCCTCTCTGCGGGGCTGCTCTCCAGGAGGTCGTTCCCCAGCCTGTAGGCATGTCTAGGGTTATTCCTCCCCAGGTGCAGGACCCTGCACTTGCCCTTGTTGAACTTCATGAGGTTACTCGCCGCCCAGCTGTCCAGTCTGTCCAGGTCCCTCTGGATGGCAGCGCAGCCCTCAGGGCTGTCAGCTCTTCCTCCCAGTTTGGTGTCATCAGCAAACTTGCTGAGGGAGCACTCCATCCCTTCATCCAGGTCATTAATGTATAAATTGAATAGGACCGGACGGAGGACTGACCCCTGGGGGACACCACTAACCAGAGGCCTCCAGCTGGACTCGGCACTGCTGATTACCACTCTCTGGGCCCCGTCATTCAGCCAAAATCGCTGGCTGATCGTCAATCGCATGTATTTTGTTTACCCTCTTAAAATAAACAGAACCTCTCCACTTATGCTACTTTAATGATATTAGCCAAATAATGCTTCTAATTTGAATTAAATTTGCTAATTTAACCTTACTAGAAAAATCAGCCAAATTTGCTTTTTCTATCAATGCTCGGATTTAATTTAAAAACAGACATCAAAACTTCACACATCACCTTGCCAGATGTGATTTGCCTCTCTCCTCTGTGGTGTGTGCCAGATATTACTACAATTAGTCTCTCCCAGCACAGAATGTGGTGCTGATTAAGCTGGCCTGCAACCACAGGCTGTTTCAAACCTCACAAAATTGACCACTTCGGAGCAACTCACCAAATTGCTCTCTCCTCCTCAACCCCCCCTTTCTTGAGCTTATATTAAGGCAATAGTGGCTTTTGCAAATGGACTCATTCTTCTCCATCTCAGACTTTGTTTATAGACATATTATAGCTGCCAGCCATCAAAATGAAGACGCTGAGGCATTTGTTGTCCACCTTCTCCAAGGAGACATAATTGAAAAAACTTGCATAAAACACTTGCTCATGTATAGAATTCAGTCCAACATGGCTTGCTACATAAGTAAAATTCAAATGATAAACAAAAAGCAAAATGTCAGTATAGCAATGGTTTTAAAAAAATATTCTCTACGGCTGAACTTTAAAGCTAATCATGTTAATTTTCTCTTTGTAGCACAAACCGATTCATTTAATTGCTATTTTTCCTGCAATGATGCTTTTCAAATCCATGAATTGAAAAAATACTGCATTTCTAATTCTGTAAAGAAAGACTATAGCACACAAATAACTTGAGGTACAGGAATAGTTCCAAGAAGTTTAAAAACTTTTGCTGCAAGTTTGGATCTAAATTTTAAAGAGCATCATTCTGAATCCTAATTCTTAAAGAGAGGCTTCTTACCTGAGCTTTCTCACTGATTGCAGGGACTCTGCATGTGGAGCAGAAACAGCAGGGTAGGACCCTAAACTGAGACTTAAAGCTAGAAGAGGGCATTCCTTAGGGTCAGTAACTCTACACACATGCACACAAGATACCTGGAGAAAGACCTTTTGCAAAGAATTTTCTGCAGTGGCTAAGGTTTCTTTTTAAGTTAATGTAAGGCTACAATTTGTGATGCATAAGACATTGCATGAAAGGTCCTCAGCTCAAATGTCAGTTTAAATGCTTTGTCTCTCTGTCCACTTCTCTTGCCTGCATTTGTACTTTTCAGATATCACTGCATWTCATACCAAGAGGACATGAAAAAGGAAAGAAAGATTTAAAAGCACTAACATAATTTCTGATATTGATTTCCAAACACATTTCCTGTAACTGGAAATCGCTTGTCCTGCTCTTAAATATGGAGAATAGGGCAATGCTTTGATACCTACTACTTCCAAATGGGGTGGTATATATTGCCTTTTAAAAGGGAACATTTCAGTAAAATGAAAAGAGCAAATATGAGACACATGCTCCAAGAGGAGCTGAAGGGCAGACTCGACTAAGTCTGGCAGTTCTTTACTCCTTCCTTTCCATTACCAAATCAAGAACCTGAAACAACTCCATGCAGGTTAAAGCTGATGCCAGGCTGGTCTAGGGCAGCCAACATGCCGGCACATTTTCCCTCCTGCTGCCTGTACTGCACACAGCAATGGCCAACAGTGCAGAAAACTAGCTAAAACCTTAAATCACTGTAGCAAAATATGCCAGCGGTCGGCTGTCACAGCCTTAAACGTGTGGCTGCTTGCCAAGCCTTTATGACAGTTTGCCTTCTCTGTCTTCAAGCAGCAATAAGACTCCAGGGCTGAGCTTTGTGCTCAGTCTCCAAAGAACTCTGCCACCTTTGAACCGGTGCTGCTTTCTGGGATGTGTGGCTCACTGAGCATTTCCAGCCAGACAGGCCTCAGGGTGAAGCTGCCAAACTCGTCATCTTGTGCAGCATTTTGCACGGGTGGCACTGCTTGCATCTCAAACAGCAGACACTCATGAGACTATGCCTCACCCTGCTGTAAAACTTGGCAGCTATTACTGGGTAGCATTTAAACGTCAGCCTTAGTAGTTGCATCAGAAAGAGAAGAAACATCCTCTCCAGTCAGAAATTTTTCTCTGCAAACACAGAGGGGGAAAAATCTGAAGCTTAGAAAAATGCAACTGTTACCTGGCAGCCGTGACCTGTGAAAGCACTCCAGCAAGAAGCCCTACTGGAGTAGAGCAGATGGTGACAGCCGCTCCACTGGTTTTGTCCTCTGCAGATACAAATGCTTTTTGGCAATGGGGAATGGACAGCATTCCACTGGGAAGAGCACAGGATAATCCAGTGCCAGAAGGGGTTCTCTACAGGTTTATGGCTAAGAAGTCTCTCACATCCCTAAAATGACACACTTTTTCATCTGCCCCACGCAACTTTTTGAAAGCTCCCCCCTGAACAACAGGGATCCCAGGTCCAATTGCCTTGACTGCTGCCAGGGCCTCTCAGGTCCCCGCCTGCTCCTGCAGTCACCTCCTCTGCACCTTGTGGCAACTCGGTTCCAGATGGACCACAACAAACTTTCCCAAGTTCCACAGAATAACCAAAAAAAGTTTGTATCACGTTTTCATTGCACTGCTCTCTCCTGTTTTACAAAGGAGGGGATCCTACGATGGGGCTTTGAACCACAATACAGCAACTCTATGAATGGAGTAAATAAACGATACATGACCCTAATACTGATAAACTTACCAGTCCTCCCAAGCAGGATTATAAACACTCGGAACGCAGTCACTGAGGAAAGAGAGCAATGGGAGTTCACAATTTTGTCACTCAAATATGTTCATAAAGTAGAAAAATGGAGGACTGTGAAATATATATATTTATTTAAGGACCATTTACTCATTTCCAAGTAGTTCAGTCAAAAATCTCTCTGCTAGGAAAGGGACATGCAAGGTACAGGGGAACAAAGAAGTCAGCGCTTCAGAAGTGGCTTCAAAGCAATCACAGCTTCAGAGCCAAATTCAAATTAACATTTGGATACTAGGAATATAATGAGATGATAGCAGCCTGCAGTATGTTCTTAGCTTCTGCATACCAACTTCCTCTACCGAATTCAATTTTGTTTTTAAATGGGATTACCATCTATCCCATGTGTATTATATTATGTGTAGTAGCCTTGCACATGCCTGAGGTGAAGAGAAAACCAGCAGAATCGGATACACATGTCCTTCATTCCACGCTTGGCTTTCACTAATGCTATCTTACTGAGATGGTACCAGAAAACCACAGATGAGTGCTGGGACCAACATAACTGAATGCATCGGGAAATACAATATTTTTGTGTCATAAGCACTGAAAGGAGTGGAAGAGAGGGCAACCTCAAAGTTCAAATATTACAAACAGGAATTATTCCAGTATTCACTAAGATATTATTTAAACAACAGTGGAAAGTCTTCCCTCTCAGGTTAAAGGCCAAACATTAGTGTGTATGTGACTGATATTTGCAAATCCTTGGTGCGCCAGAATAAAATGCTTGATTGAACAAACCTTTCTCCATTTATTCAAAATTCAAAAGTTTGTGTCTCCAAATCGAATTCTGTTATGTCCAAAGCTCTATCTTTGTGGTTGTGAAATGATTTCACATAGCATGAGACTTGGACACTCATCTTTGCTATCTCAAGACAATTATTTTTTGTTTGCTGTAATGCTGTGTTTTAAGATAAACATAGTAATTAAAAAATAAATGCATAAGCACAACTAGTGTCAAGAGCATCTAGGACACATTTAACATGTGCTTTCCCAGCTGCCCTTTAAGCTTTCTGTGTCATTTTAAAGAAACACAACTAGTAAAACAGCATGAAATGCAATTCATACTGAGCTACTGATTTTCCAGTATTGTCTTATACCTTTCTAATGGGTCACAGCCAGAAACCACGTACACACCATCCTTTTTTATTTCCTAGTTTTCATAACTTTGAAATTAATCATACCTGCCTGGTAGGTGACACTGAATAAGTTAAATGGTATCTGGGGTCTTTAATATCCTTTCATTTAAACATATTTCTTTTATTTCTATATACAATATATATCTATTTTTAAAAATATATAAGCACAGATACACACATTCATTCAGAGGATTGTCCCTTTCGCAGGATCCAGGCCTGCTGCTATCTCCTAGCCCTGCTCATTTCTGATACAAGACAGAGCAGGTGCCTCTGCATTCTCCCTTCTGCTTGGCCAACGCAGCCCAATTCCTTGGTGGCCGTCATGCAGAACAGCCACTTGCCTGAAAGCCACTGGCTGCAGAGCTGGAAAGAGGCTGCAGGAAATACGCATAGGATCAGGGAGACATTTGACGTCTAGACTCACACAGAAAAGAGGTTTATGCTCCTCCATTGCCTGTCACCTCCACCTTGGAAAAAGAAAAAAAAATCTGAAACAACTGATACTACAACTGAGAGAAAACCAGACGTCTCAGAGATATTACAGCCTTACAGACTGCTTGAAAATGAACATTCAGGCACAGAAGTTGGAGAGTACACAAGGTATATCAAGAAGCCAGTTATATCATTAACATCACAAAATCCATACCCGAGAAACTACAAAATCACCTGCCAGAACAAGCAAGGCAGTAGAGAGGGGAGAGTAAGATATGAGCAGAAAGACAGGCCCTAGCACCTGAGTTGGCTTTCTAAGAAACTCATCTCCCATCCTGCTCAGACATCTGCTAAGGGCAGAAATGATTCTGAGCAGGTACCACAGTAAAATCATGTTGTCCAAACTGCATGACAACAAATTGGTGGTGTCGGTGAACCTCCTGCCTGGTCCTGGTCTCTGCCTCCCTGCTGTCTTGCCTTGCTGAACGCTTCCTGAGTGGGGATGGTGCTGCAGGCACCAGGAGGGAACACCTGAGCCTGCCCTCTCCTCTGCCACCTATCTCATTTCTTCCTCAGCATCGGAGCAAAGCCAGGCTCCTACCTGGGGGCCTCACAGGGCTCTGTGACTTCATGGCGAGGAGCATGTGATACATGGGATGGATCCTCAAGTCCTTCATGCTGCTTACCCTAGAGACAAATCACTGGGAGACTCTGCTGAACATCCTCTGGAGAATATCTTTTGGGCCAAGAACAACCCAAAACAGTCGCTCTCATTTAGATCATTAATAAAATTAACATAATTTAGATTGTTAAGATCCGAGCAACAGAAATCATATTTCAAGACCACTCAAACAAGTATATAATTTTGGGCACTTTCAGAATCAGCCAGCATACAACAAATACAACGCGAGTGGCACTACACCACAGTGAAATCAATCCTGTGGCTTTTGCTCACAAGGCAGAAATTCATGAGAACAGCTCAACCCAGAAGGCTGCAAAATATGTGCTTGCATTCACAATAAAAGTGCTACCAACAAATACTACCAATAAAAAGAATACAAAGTGGTAACCTTTTCTTGATCTTTCTTGTACTTCTGAGCAGTCAGTACAAGAAGAAATTTGGCCTGTATGTTTACTGAAATGCCAAGCATTAGAAATTACTTTTCATTTTACTGATGCTTCAAGCTAAATTCTAAAGCAAACTCTGCCATCTCCTTGTATTTTTCCATTGCAAAAGTGACATCTGCTCTTACTATATTTGTTAAAAAGATTAAAAAAAGAATTTGCCATACAAAATACCTGAACCACAACACTGACCAAAGGCCACCTCTGCATTCATGAGTGCTAAGCTGGTATTCTGTAACTGCTGAGTTCAACACAGACATGTGTACTCAGGAATGCTACTTCCATCAAGCTGCCACAGAACAAATTCATATGGGTACCCAGTATTTTATGGCCTGCCAGAGAGCCACTGCATCATTAACACTCACTGGGAGGCATTTCAGTCTCACCTGCCTGATTACCTTCTTACTGCAAGAAATCAATTTTTCCTTCTAATGGTATATGCATATATTCCATACCTACATACATATATTATTACACCATCTGCCATCCTCTGTACTTACATAGTTAGTAAATTACAATGTGTTTCAATAAGGTATAAAACTCTTCTTCCTTTGATGGATATTTGTCTTCCAGCCATCGAAAGATCTTTCATAGGATCATAGCATGCTTAAGGTTGGAAGGGACCTCTAGAGGTCATCTAGTCCAACCTCCCTGCACACGCAGGGTCTCCTAGAGCATGTGGCACAGGGTGGTGTTCAGGCGGGTTTGGAAGATCTCCAGAGAAGGAGACTCCACCACCTCTCTAGGCAGCCTGTTCCAGGGCTCTGTCACCCTCACTGTTAAGAAATTCCTTTGCAAGTTCCTGTGAAACTTCTGGTGCATCAATTTGTGGCTGTTTCCTCTAGTTCTATCGCTGGCCACCACTGAAAAGAGGCCAGTCTCATCCTCCCCACTCCCTCTCTTGACGTATTTATGTACATTAATCAGGTCCCCTCTCAGTCTTCTCTTCTCCAGGCTGAAGAGGCCCAGCTCTCTCAGCCTTTGCTCGCAGGACAGATGTTCCAGACCCCTAATCATCTTTGTGGCCCTGTGCTGGACTCTCTCTAGCAGCTCCACGTCCCTCCTGCACTGGGAAGCCCAGAACTGCACACAGTACTCGAGGTGTGGCCTCACCAGGGCTGAGTAGAGGGGCAGAATCACCTCCCTTGACCTGCTGGAAATGCTCTGCTTAATGCACCCCAGGATCCCATTTCATTCATAATCTTACATTCTACAACTGCACCTTGAAAATATACAAGATACTAATACCCAAACAGGCTAATTCTCTGTGGCTTATTCCTATCTCTAAATCCAGATGACAGCTATCATCTCCTTTGTGGTGGCAACGAGCTAGGGGTGAGTGATCTCTGCATGTTAGGCTGTAACAAGCCCAACAGGCTATAACAAGGCTAYAGCAACAAGCCTGTAACAAAGCCCTGCACCTCTGAGATTCTCAGGCCTGTTCTCCTCTCTATGGTTTCAATTGCATTGGTTGTGTTTAAATTTAAGGGTTCCAATGACTTTATGGATTTAAAAAAAAAATAGTATGGCATATAATCAGCAAGAACACAGATAAAGCTTTAAGACATTCCCTGTCTTTGTGTTCAAAAATGATGGTAAGGATGTCAAAATGTTCAAATTTCATAAATTCATAAAATATCCTATTATAGAAAACTGAGCTGTTGGGCATTTGCTAAATAATGGACCCTAAAAAAATAGCTAACCCTGAAAGTTTTAAGAACACATTGTAGTCAGATCAGTCATAGTTCAGTGGGTAGAAAAAAAATGTAGATAGTCACCACACTTTATGAATTTTTTTTTTAAATAAAGCACAACTACTTTAAAAATAAATTACATTTTTTAACACTGAAAACCAACTCGAAGCACATGTAACACTATATTGTTTACTGAACAAAACCTGATAATTCAGATCCTAAAAACATGGAGATTTCTGGAATGATGTCTTTGCTGCATGGTACTGGGCCTTTCAAAATAAGGATATTGACACAATCTAAAAGCTCTTTCCTAAAGAACAATCAAGTGATTTTGGAGCAACCTTTGAAATTCCCTCCCACCTTTTTACCAATACTGATTGGTAGACAGCCCTTAAAAACAGTCAAGAAAAGCCAGGGCTGTTTGTAGCAGAGTAACAGGCAGCTGAAGCAGTCACCTCTCCCCTGGGTTCTTTACAATTTGCACTATGWAGTGTATCTGCACTCCTTATTCATTTGGGATTGGATTTTTGCTTGCCCCCTCTTAGCTAACAAATATAAACACTTATGTGGGTAGTGGAATATAAGTTTAGTTCAAAACTGAGGCGATAGTGGTTTCCCATGCTCTTTTTGACCTTCTGGTGGAGGAAGAAACAGTCACCAATGGAGCTGACAAACTACATCACATTGCAAAGCTATGATAAATGAAAAAGAAAAGAAAAAAAAAAAGTTAAACTGCAATAAGCTACTAACAGCTTGTGCTTGTTTCAGAGTAGGAAGGTATCAATCCATTGAAATCAGAACTTTTTAAAGAATGGGGAGTCCATCCTACAAATATTTATTTAACAAAAGTGAAGCTGCTCAAATGAAATACTAAGAAAACTCACCCCCCGCCTCCAGTAGCAGGGAAATATCTCCACCATGCAGACACCGCAAATCAAGTGCCTGCTCTGTAACAGTTTCTTGCCCTCTAGAAGCGTGCTTTAACATCTGGGCCATTCTCAGAAGTAGGAAGGAGAAGGAGAGCTTCTGTAATGATTTTTCATCTTACTCTCAAAACACATCAAATTAAAGAGCTTCCTAGAATTAGTCAAGACCCAGTAAAGGCATTCCTCCTACTCTGGGGATTCCAAACCGAGACCCAGTGCCACTCCATCAATATCACAGTGGTCAGTGATTGCTCAGGATAAAGCAGCAGCTCCTGAGGCTCTTGGTGCTGTCACTTCAGCGAGTGTGCCTTGTGGCTCTACACTGTTGCTGTTCTACAAGGGCCACAAGTAGGTCATGCTGCCACACTCCTCACTTTGCTGAGGCCTGATAATCACTTGCTGCTGGCTGCCACCCCAGAGCAGCATCTGAAGAGCATAACTCTGTGATTCAGCATAAACTGAAGGTATCTGAAGTTCCTGGGATTACTAGATGCAAATCACTAGCAAAGCCAAGTACAGTTCAGAATTGCTGGATTCAGCTACATGGACAATAAATATGGTCCTTTCTACTACACAGGAAGGAGCAAAGAGGGATTTGGAAAGAGTACTTCCCTTAATATTTCAGAAAGAATGAAACTGAGAAAATTCACTTTGCACAGCAGCATTTGCCAAAAAAATATGAGGCTTGCTCTTCCTCAAGTGTCTGAAGGAATCTGGCCAAGCATGCTGATAAAGAGCAGGGACATACTAAAATGTAATCTACCAAAATTATGTATTTTCATGAACTGCCTGCAAAATCCGGCAAAGATATTTTTCAGTTTCTACATACAGAGCATTATCTTTTAAGTTGTTCTTGGCAGGTGCTCAAGCCATTAAAAATCATTTACATTGACTCTGATTATAGCTTAAAATGGCACGCCAAGAGAAAGTGCATACGAATCTTTTTCTGCAGTTGCCCAAATGTGGGCTGCTAGAATAGTGTAGTATGGGAATGATAATGCCAAATTATCTAATGCAACAGGATATTTTGCCTCAATCACTGTGGTTTCTCTAGCAAGTAATAACAGGGAGGAAAAAGTGAATGTCAAAAAGAGGTAAAATTTACATTTGTTTTAGATATTCAGTAATACAATTATTAAAATGCATCAAGTTAAGCTTGATGCATTAACTACTACCAGAGTATAATAGTAAATTCCTATAAATTCCTCAAAATAAATCATAACCTCAAGGAAGAGCTAGAGGTACTTACGTTTTTTGCCTTCTTTCTATTAAGTGTTGAGGGTTTGCACTGCCTTTCCTTCTCTTTCTACTTCACATCCCTTTGAAAGCACAACTTACCAGTTAGATGTGCAGAGTCTCAAAAAATGCAGGCAGAAGCAACTTCTTGGAATTCAAGGAGCTGTATGGATTTACGGAGGTCAGAACAGCAGAGCTACCCAGCAGAGCCATAGGAAATGCAAAGGAACCTCCAGGCAGCAGCACTTTGAACACAGCTGCCAGAGCCACCCCAGCTGAGCCTGCAAGGAATCCCTGCACTCATAACAAGTGCCAAGTTTATGGCTAAATTTTGGGAAGGAAAGTGCTTTAAAAGAAGTCTGAAAGTACTCCCTGGAGTAAAATGGGTTGGATGAATACTGATAAAGCCCGATACTCAACTAGAGGCAAGAAAGTCCTAAAGAAGTCTGGTGTAGCTAGGCCTCAGGTGACTAAACTGTGTTCAAAGAATATGTAAACATATTTCAAGAGTTGGGAAGATTAGGCATATGCTTAAAGGTAAGAACTTAATTGATTTAAATGTGCTAGAGTAGTTTAGTAGTTTAAACCTTGCAAAACTGAGCACTGAATTTAAAAGCAGCCTTTCATTTTCTGAGTTACCTCATACAGGTTCTTTCAAACAGATGTAAGTTTTTTCTTTTAAGTGAAATAGATACATACGTTAAGAAAAACATAAAACATTTCCTAAACATTCCTGTATTAAAATGATCTGATATATACTCATGACAAACATATGCAGGCCCAGTATTGTTCCAAAGCTAACAATATCCACAGAGTCACGAAATATACCAAATCTCTAGATTTAAAACAAATGCTGGCCTTCCTCCCCTCCACCCCATCCTATCCTCAAGGAAAACCTTGAACTGATTTCCTGTATTAACAAAAGGTACTCCTGGAAACAGCAACAACAAAGCATTAAACAAGCTAACCTATAATTACTTATTGTTCATTTAGTCCTTCAACCCATTTGCTCTTACATATTAAAATAAATTGTTATTACAGTATTTACTGACTTCAACCTCCACTTTAGAGAAGCAAAACAGAAACCATTTATCCTTTGTAGTAGCAAAAGCCAGGACTCAGGCTCTGCTGTTCACTGGTACAGGGAAGCATAAGTTGGATTTAGCCCCCGCCAAATTACAGACTTGCCTGGGCAATGACAATCCTGATGACTAGCTGTGGAAATGARCATGACGTGAGGACAGCAGATGGACTAATTTTATCAAGAGATAAAAAGAAAATATTTTATTCCTCTTTTGAGAAAGGCTTCAAAGAAAACAGAGGAATGTTTTATTCTGAAGGTACTTTTCTCCCAAACAGGTAAAACCAATTACACTGAAATATGAATGCAAAAGCATTTCTCATCTTGGCTGGTTTTATCCATCGAGGGGAGGTGATCTTTGGCATGCTACAGTCCTTGAACTCATAAACATTGCAGCACAAGACCTTTACTTTGCACTTGGATAAGCTAATACACTGTTTGTTCCACAGACTCTAGAATGAGGGCCTCAGTTAAGCTCCAGCAATGCCCTACATATTGAAAAGTACTAGATGAAATGTAATAGATGAAATATTGAAATGTACTAGAGTAACCATAACAACATTTCCTGTGCACTAAATACAGATACCAGCACTTTCCAGACAAGAAATGCATGAAATGACAGGTTTTGTATGAGGCTTCACAACTGCCCTACTTGTTAAACCTCCTTTCCCACATGTGCTTATTAAGAACATTAGGACAGCACATACAACTCCTGTGTACTGCATGTAAGTGTAATCAGAAAACTGTGCCAGTTCACAGTTAGCATGCCTAGTAATCTCAGTGTTCAGCTTCTCAACCTATCTAGCCATCCTGAAAGCAGTAAGAACTGACAGAGAATAAATTGAACAGCTGGGAGTTTATCAGTCAAAAAGGACTTTTATTGGGAGAAAAAAAAAATATAAGAGGTTATTGCATCACAACTTACACCTCAGAAACTTCTGCTGAACAAAGCTTCTCCAAAAAACAGGCTGAATGCCCTATGAGCCACTTATCATTCCCCACAGAGGCCAAATTGTGACAAAATGCGAGATGACTTAAGTTCAGCTTGTAAAAAAGGGACGTTACGGTGATTAGTCAGGAAACAACTGACCACCATGCTGACTGTCAAGTAAGGCTCTGTATCGGTCATACTTTTCCCTCTTATCTAGGGGCATCTTAAGTAAAGGCAAAGGAGATTCTGAAGCACTTGATCTTTGAACATTTAACAATATTTTCATGAAACTCTCCATAAAACTAGCACCTTCATTCACAAAGAGCAATCACGGTAGTTATTCTGACAGACTTCTCTCTGTAGCAAAGCCACACAGTCAGAACTGCCATAATACTGCCATGTACCAAAACTTGCAGCATCGGCCCTGCAGATTGCAGATGTGCAGTGTGATTACATCTTGTGGTTAACATATAGCTCTATTGCCAGCATCCATAGATCCTAGCATTTTGGCTGAAGAGAAGGCGGCTCAATATTTGGACTTTCCTCCCAAATAATGAAAAAAATAAGAGCCATGTATGAGAAGCAATTTAATTTATCAAGATTAGCTTCTGCTCCATTAGCTCTTTTCCTTAAAGGTGCAGAGTTCCCAACAATATTGACAACATAGAGAATGTTGAATTTTATCTATTGCGCATCTTCTAAGGATTCTGCTCACTTGCCAAGACTGGATGGTCTAGCCAGCTTGTTTGCAATCAGAGCATCGCAAACGTGGAATGTTTTGGCATTTTTCCCTATTCTTAAACTACCTGAACTGTGTGGTTAGAGGTAAGATACAAAGAGTCTTTCACCACCTTATCCCCATGTGCATCCTGCTTTTGGGAAGGGCAGAAACTACAGTCTTGGTGCTCCATTCTAGCTGAACACACTCTCCATCATACTGCCTTCAAAGAAGGTGTTTGCTCCTCAGCCACAGAGCATAGGAATACCTACTATTCTTCCAACCTCCTCCAAGAAGAGGACACACGTGCAAGCAATCACTGCCCAGAAAGATCCTCCCTTCGGCAGCATGAGCCTTCTCAAACATAATATGGAAGACAATCAACTCTGCCCTGCCTTCAATGCTTCTTTACAAGTATGTTCACTCTCTCCAGTTGTCCAAGGAAACTCTCATTTTCAGCAGTGTTTCAGTGTATAATTGCTCATGGCTTTTAAACAGTATCTTTAATGAAGACATTCAAGTCTCACAGTGTGTTGGATGCTTACTGGGTGACTAGTGAAATTCTGTAACATCATATTTTCCAGGGAACAGATGGCAACCTGAATGACAACCCACTGACAGACTCCACCTCAGCTTCTTATATTGAAACCTCTCATGCAGTTATACCTTTCCCTAAGCCTTTGTCATGCTTTCTRTGTATATGCACACTGGCTTTAGTATTGGATCCTCAGAGCTGGAAAATTGAGAACTGTGGTACAAAACTCCTAGCAGCACCTTTTTTCAAATATTACTTTTCCTGAAGTCCTGAAAACACTGGGTTCACTGCGATAAATTAAGTCACATTGACTCATAGCATCTAAGGATGAAAGGCAGCACTGAGTCTCATCCAAGACTGTTGACACACATAGACGTATATTCTGAACACTCCTCAATGCACCTGGAAGAGTCAGGTTCTAAAAGAGAGTATACAGAAATAAAGTCTGTCCTGCCTCAAGAACAATGTTTAATGGGAAGAAATGTGCAGTAGTAGTTCTTCCAGTTTTAAGATTGTTTAAGACCTTGCTATGAGTGCCATAAGGGCAGGAGGAGGTATTTTGGAAGGACTTGGGAAACTGGAAGTATTATTGAGAAGGATGAGGAAATGCCTGAAAGTTCATTTGGGAACAATATATCTAAGTGTCTCACTACAGGACTAGGAACAGAGTACTGCATGCAGCCTGACACAAATCAAAATTGCAACCTAGCTTTTAGCATGTAGAACCAATTACACCAGACCGGTAAAATCCATAAGCCAAAAGATGACTCTAGTAGATGTGTCTCAGATGGGAGCAAAATGCTCAAGAATTTMTTTACCTCAGCACAGTCCTCATCAAATTCCAAATCCGGTGGCAGGACAGAACAGGACTTCCTGGTCTTCTGTCGCTGCTTATGAAGATGGCTCAGCCTCCCCCTACACTCAAGATAACTGTACAACTTGAGCACGTATGGCAGGGGATTTCATCATCATGACGCAGCGCCACTGCAAAGCACCAAGAGCACCAGGGCTCTACTCAGAGTTGTACAAATCCCGTTGCTATTTGCAACATCGCCCCGTTAACCCCAGTGACATAAACAGCTCAAGGTTTCCTGCAAGGTCAGTCCTTTATCATTCTATGGGTTTTACTGACCTACCTAATACTGCCACTTCAGGTGCATGATCCAGTTCACTAATGTAGCCCTTAGCTAACCAGCCAGCAAGATCATCCCTAATTTCAGAGACACAAGATATTATTCTGACACAGAAGGCCAAATACAGCTGAAAAATTACCATTGTTTCACTGAGATGTTTGAAAGGCAGCACTGCTCTTCTGAGCAATTCCTGTGCTATGTAACATGTCTGATGAGTGCTGAGATGCTTTCAAGGATCCTGCTCTCTAGGTAGGCCATCTGCTTCTGACAGCTTAAGGTCTGGTCAGAAACCAACTGCAGGATTCATTTAGTTGTAGTAAATAGAGGTCATAGTCAGACAAGAAATATTTCATCACATACTTGGCCACACTCTATATCTGCAGATGTGTAAGAATCACTTTGGGCATCTGTATCTTTGTTTCTTTGAGGAATTTACACAGCTCACAGTTACTGAATTTAAAGTGTTAAACTAAAAATTAATACAATATTGTTTCTATACGGTTACTTTCAATAAACAYGCTACCATAAGCAGCAGCAGAGTTTTATCCGGTAGCAACCACTTCTAAAAAGTTTCAAGTCAAAAAAAAAAGGGAAGAAAAAAACACTAAGAAACCCCGTTACTGCTCTACTGCTCTGTTACACTAAATCCATATGGGGTGTGCAAGCAACAGCATAGACAAATGAGTCCTGCTTCTGCCCCTTATAACAATGTCCAAGTATTTCACAAAATACCACATAATTTGTCTAACACCCCAACCACCACGCTGAAGTGCAGAAAAGGAGAACTTCTCATTTTATGGACGCAAAATTAAGGCAATCATTCACCAAAGATTTCTCACAAAGATATTGATAGGGTACAGAATCCAGATGTCCAAAGTTGCAAATAAAAAAAAAGAACTTTAAAGACATTTGAAAAATGACCACCACCATTAGAGCTACGCAGAAGGATGTGGTCATTAGTCCTCTGCTTGGGATAGGAACAGGCTGCAACCCGTATTTGCTAATACATATGCTGGGCAGAGAGAGACTGCCTACTTTCATATGCAACAGCAAAAGAAAGTCTTGATAATGTCTACTTTTTTTTTTTTTCTTCAAAAAGAAGTGACAAAAGCCACTGCACTTTGACTACCTTGGACAGTGATGATTACAGAGATCCACTTCCTCAGCATTTTACTTCATTGTTGCATATAATTCATTTTTCTATCACTCTATAGAGTGCCATTTCCTCCAGTCCAGCTCTGAACATCATCTTTGGCTCTACTCTGTACCAGATGATCTCAGAATATCTGATCAGCACAATTTTCAGTTGCAATCCATGAATCATACAATGAAAAAAAGATTGRGGGGGAGTGGGCAGGACACAGTAGGACAGTATAGTAAGAGTTGATAAAATTAATGACACAGAAGCTAAAACAAGGAAATTTATCCAGAGTGGTAAAAGATGTGGTCCACAGGCAAGATATGAATCAAAGTCATATTCAAAGTGTTCATATAGGCTATGCTACTACGGTGAAAGAAGCCCCTCAAATTCCTGACTTGTTGCACTGATGGAACATACTAAGAAAAAAAAAAAAAAAAAAAAGGGCAGAAGTACCTTTCCAATTAGTATCTACCACACACATGCACAATGTGAAGGGAAGTACAATTATCCACTAACCCCTTGTGTCTTCATAAAAAGCCAAAATGTAGTGTAAGGAATTTAGAAAGAACTACTTTTTCAGTTGTTGCATTTGTCATTTTTTCCTGTAGTCACTGTAGCACTTGACATTGTGATCACCTTTTGCAAGACAGCTCAGTAACAACAAACTCAGTTGTAAAAGACAGGTTGAAAGTGTGACTTAAAAGTTTCTAAGCTCACTTTGTCACATGTAAATCATGTAATAATTTATAAAAAGAAATATAAAAGTTCTCTCACCACTGTGAATGACTCCAGTTTCTATTCTTATTTTCCTATTCTCTCCAAGAAGTTGTATCTCCTGAAAAGACAATTGGAAGTAAGAAAAAATGCTATTAGTCACTTCGCTTTTGTTTTCTCCCTATAGAAGACCTTTGTTGCTGTTGGGGGTGGAGAGTGAGGGTGAAGGCAAGAGGGAACCCTCATCCCCTTACTGTGATGACCAACATGCATGAGTGCTGACGGACACCTTTATGAATTTTTACAAGGCATCTCTTCACTGCCACGTGAGCTTAAGCAACCGCCTAAGCCTCTCTGCWGGCTTGATTCCTGATCACATATAAAAATAATCCCAGCTAAAATGAACTTAATTTTAAAATAAACTCACATTTCCAACTCAAACTAGCCAGCATATTGGAATGATCAGAAGATTAAACCTTACGTGGTGTTAACCACTTATTAATGCTACAGGTCTGTAGGTGCAACAGACATAGTTAGCTTGCTGGTTACAAATCCGATCTCTCTGAGCAGCACCAGAGAAGTCCCATTGCATGCTCCTTCTCCTGGAAGCAACGCTATCTCAAGGCACTCAGTGGGAGCAAAGGCAGGTCCAAAGAGTCACCCAGAAGTTTGCCCAGGGTCCAAGGGATTTGTCAACTTGCAAACAGGTGTTAGAGGAATTCTCCCCCAAGTTAAAAAAAAATACAGCTACATAGCCAGCTTTGTCTGCATTTATGTCTGTGTCCATACACGAATCAGAAACCACTTTTCTGATTTCACTGGCAACAAAACAAAACAAAACAACAACAAAAAAACCCCCACCATACTGGGTAGCTTCATCCTTCCTCCTGCAGTTGCAAAGGGAGGGAAAGCATGGCTTGTCTGGGATATAAACAGCCAGTCAGGGATTATTCCTTCCTAGTTACAACTTGAGCATTTCACACATTGGTCATGATTTGCTCAGGTACAAGATCTGCTTAGCAGTTCCTCAACTAGTCCTAAAAGCATAACATGACATTTCTGAACATCTTKTCTGCTGAAATCAGCCTATGTTAAGCCAGTATAGCTGGTTTGTCTTAACAACTGATTTCTTCTGCATTGCAAATGCTCTCCAGCATAGACATAGGCTTCCTACTTCACTCAATTTATCCATATGGACATTGCATCTTCTGCCAAAACCACAGTGAGTTTTTGAACAAGTCCTATCAGAGTTGCAGCTTTTATTTTAAAATGTGAGGGAAATTTCTTAATCCTGAGACAGTCTGGAGTTCCCCAAAACACTTTATCTACCAAAAGCTCTCGTGAAAGACTCCCTTTCATCTAGTGAGCACTTGGATTGAGACTGCAAGAGAATAAGATTCTTAGTGGYTAATATCCTCCTATTTTTCAAATATGGACCTCTCTCTCTCTTTCCAGAAACATTCATAGTCTGCACCAAGTATTTAAAGGATTTAAACAGAACAAATTAGACCATGCACAGTACCATATTTAGGTAGCCTACTGATTCTGTTAATCTTCCTGCAAGGCACACTTCATGCTACACCTCAGTTTTGATATTCCTTAAGCCAGCTTGTGTGCAACACCTCTCTAACTTACATAGAAAATTTAAATTTGAAAATCAGTTGGGCAGAAGTCTATAACTTTAAAAATATAAGTGTTTTCTTTCTGCTCAATGAGTTCTTTTGATGACTTCTGTCCTCTTGAATTTCATGAAATGCTGAAAATCCAAGTGGCAGGTCATCTTTGAAAATCTAGTCTCAAGAGATATCAATATGAAATTATTCCAGTTAGAATTGTAATTCTTGGACTTCGAGGGTGATCACTGTTACAGACTATTTTAGAGGACAAAGAAATACAACCAGAAAATAGAACTCTAAAGACTTTTTGGTTTGTGCATTGCTGTCTGTTAGAGTTAGCTAACAGCAACATTGCTGCTGTTAGAGAAAGCAACTGAGGACAACTATAAACCATATGTAAAACTGGCCAAAAAAAAAAAGTTTTAATGGATGTGGTAAAGGTTCTTTCTTTCCAAAGAATACCACGGCTATCTTGTCTGATCAAATGAGATGTAACAGTTTAAAATAAGAATAGATATATGTGGGACATCCCTCCATATTCTGATTATTTTCCTGATATAGCATTTTGTCCTTATTTAATGTTCCATTGCATATTATCAAGAAAACATTATGCAGGAAATAATGACTCCATGGAAGAGAAAGAAAATTAAGAGTAAAGGTGCAGCACTTAAAAAGAAACTTGTATCACTTTTATTATCAAAGAAAATAATGCAGCTTAAAGTCTGCAAATGTTCAAGGTAATCTCCCATCATAATGAAAGATGATTAAGTGATTCAATATTTTCAAACAAACAAAAAAGGCTCAGAAGCAGAAAAGCGTGCTGTGACACATGCAGACAAAAATAGAGACTTTAAAAACAGTAGCCTATTTTCATCAGAGGCAAATCTACAGCTGATTGGAGATAAAGGATGTATGTTCCCAGGCCTGAGGCCCAGTCATTAGCGGGAACTGCCATGAAATACTGTCTCCAAATCTCCAGAAGAAAAGCAGCAGATTCATCCCCAAACTTCACATCAAGCAGAGCTCAGCGACAAACAGCAGCACCAAAACTAAATATTAACCCCAAAAAGCAGCAGGAGTCTATGTTCAACACAGCTCTACAGCCTTGGAAAACGCACATTTAAACCAAGCACTTCAATCCTTCCCATCTCAAACTCTGATCTTAGCAGGTCCCTAATCATAATATGTGACTCATAACAAATACGAGCACGTGAATCAGCTACTTCTTAGCTTAGAAGCAGTCTAGACCACAGCAGCTCTCCATAGGGATGTGAGCTTTAATGAATCTGGAGACCCAAGCCAAAACATAGCATGAGCTATATGGTACTCTAGACAGGAGTCTTCCTCATGCAAGAGCCTTCTTGTGCATATGTAAGAGTAAAGCAAGTTGTTCAGCTTCACCTCCTCTAATACCCAGCCCTAACCCTAACTCAGGCCTGAGGTTCTGTGATATACTCATCACACAGATAAGCTGATAAACTAAACATTAAATCCTGCCAACTGTATAAGCCTTCTAGACGCTAGCAGTAAACATAACCTTCAAATCCTGCATTCCCAAGGACTCATCCTAAGCACAGTCCAAAACAGTTTTCAGTATACCCCAGAGATGAAGACTAGCACTACAATTAACTGGAGGGTATTTGTCTTTGTCTTTATCAGCTCTCAACCTTGCAGAAACTAGTCCTAAAACAAGTTGCTCAAGTTCACCCGTCCTAAATCAAAACTCAACCCAAAACATTGTTGCAATTATTACCCAACACAACTCCTAACTTAAGCAGAAGCCATGAGATCTGCTTACAGCATCCCAAATGTAGAAAACATTGATACTGCAGGACTGAACATTAAACTGAATCCAACACTCCCTGCTGTTGAACTCAACCTAACAGCAACACTAGTATGAGATGCTGCGAAAGAGTTGAATTCAACGCGAACATTGGACCTGGCAAGTGAGAACTCTAGTGTTACCACAGATCACTGCCATATTTAGTGTTAAGAGTAGGATTTGCTTTAGCTTAAAATGGCAGATCCCTTGCTGGAATGAGTGCTGGTAACCCAGGATACAGACCCTGAGTGGTTTTCATTCTAGGTATTTCTCTGTGAGGTCACTGATGGACCTTAGGTCCAAAAGCAAATCTGCAGAAAGAGAGTCTTCAATCCCAGGCTGAAATGACCAAGCACAGAAGACATTTGCAGTCTGCTGTTACACAAAGTGGGCGAGATTTTGCTGAGGATTTTGACAGTGGTAAAAGGTGAGGTCTCACTAGAGAGTCAGTCACACTTCCCTATTTTCAATGCCAATGCACAGTTATTTAGCACATGGAAAAGAGCCTGAATGTCTTTGATACTTAACCAAACCTTAGAAACTGAGCGTGAAACTCGTACCCAACATGCTCCTTGCCTGTCCCTGCTATACTTCCACAGAGTGATGAGAATTCTTTCATGTCTCGGTATTTAGTCATTTATTAACAATAGTCTCCAAAGTTAATCTCAGCCTCCCTTTACTAATAAACCATAATTTTCCAAACCTATGAACTGGAGTCTCTAATTCCTGCCAGGGAATGCAGTGTTGAGGATACTCAGCAGGATCCTGCCTTTAGAGTACAATTCATATGAAAATTTACAAGGTACACTTTTCATTACAACACAAGATACATAAGACTAGAAAGCAGCTTAAACTCTCTGACTGAAACCATCCTTTATCTGGCATTTGCCACAGATTCTGTGGCAAAAGCAAATTTCACACTGACTTTATGATTGGGAAACAACTAAGTAAAAACTGCAGGACTAGACCAGCGCTCATTCTGTGCCAGGCTTCTGCACAGTGACACAAGTGAGACAATAATACCATAGCAGGTCAAAGGATGGGATCCATATTCAATGTTAGTCCACAGGGGAATTGCTGTACATGAAGAACAGCTGTAACGAGAAAGAAACCCTTTCAATGTTGTAGTCTTGTCAAATGAACAGACAACAAGCAGTGCAACTGGACACAGAACTTGAAATGCTTCATGTTCAGCCTCATGAAACTGTGTGGCTTGCAGAACAAACATCTTCTGATACTATTATTTTCAAGCCTTAAAGCACTTGAATATCAAGACTCTTATCCTGTTATACTATATGAAACTCCTCCCAGTCCTGTGGGAACTGGAGTGAGAGCTTCAGAATAAGCCTCAGACATTTTATAAATATGTTAAGACAGATAAACAAATGTCAACATATAAATAACATCTAAACACCTTTATTCTCCAAAGAGTGATGAGTCATTATTTTAGTCCATTATTCCTGCTAAGTTAATGCCAGTGAGTGCTTTTTTCCAAGAGCATTAAGGGCCTAATTCAATTCTTACTGACTTCCAACACACCTAAAACACACACATGCAAGCCATATGATTCTAGAAATTCAACACTGCATAGTTCAACAGCTCATGTCTCACTGGACAGGAAATCAGTCTTACAACTCCACTGTCAGGAGCTGTTGGGGTTAGGAAACTCTCAAAATAGTTAAAGGAATGAGTTGTGAGCCCTGCTAAAGCACTAGCACTCAGAAAATTAGCATAATGCAACACTTAAACTCTGTTTGCTTCCTACAATTCCAGGACTGATGATAACCAGGGCTAGATTCTTTCACAGCTGGGCATATGTTTTACTTGGATGCAGTTGTTTGGCTCCGGCCGACCACCAAATACCTCTCATTATTTTCATTTCCTCAACTCTTCAAAACTAAGAGGGATTCTGGAACCCGCTCAGGTACACACTCTTAATGAAAAGATCCATGGGAATCTCTGTTTACTACTCACCACATGCAGGGCTTCCAGGGAAGCCCTATTTTGGGAAAGAGTTTTATTAAAGACATTTATACCCATTTGTAAATTATCAATAGACTTGCCTCAAGAGTGTTAACTTTTTAAGCCTGAAGATGACAAAAATAATGCTTCTCATTTTGCAGAGATTTGTCTGTGGAGCAGGGAAAACAAATAAGCTGTTCAGGTACCTAACAATGTTCTCACAAAGAGTCTGGGGACTTTACCAAATTCAGCTCTTGGTTTCAAGAGGTAAATTCTACCCAAAATGCTTGAGTCTACAAATCAAAATTACTAAAGGCAGGAGGAGAAGACCTGCAAAGTTAAGTTTGGTAATACTGGTATCATACAAGAGCCTCAGCCAGATGGTTCTCCACAATTATTTATTAATACTACTCCAATATAAGACATTCCTCAGCACATTCTATGCTAAACTTTGCCCCTTTTCCTGCTGAAAGGGATCACACACACACAAGGTATATCCACTGGGTTTACTGCTTCCTGAGGATTTCCTGGCAATTAAAGCAACAAAGTAAGTGTCACTCCTGCRTCTCCCTTAAAAAGGTAACATCACAAAAAGATGCTCTGTTTCTTTTATTCCATTTGGAATTAGCAATGGCACAAGCCATTATTGGTTATACTGTATTTTCAGTAAGGATCCTAGCCTCTGATCTTAGAGGGCTACTAGCAAAAAAAGCCCAGGAGTTGGTGCAGAATCCTTGTAGTAGTCTAATATACCAACAAAACACACTTAAAATAAGGTGGTTTTGTGACTAGCCTAGTAGAATACTTGGGGGGAAGGGAGGGAGATCATTAAAGAAGCTGTGGAGGATTTGCAGTTTTGTTTTGTTTGGATCTGTACAGTAGCCCAGCCCTTAAATAGAAACCAGTTTTTACATTTGCTTTGCTTTATTTGAGAGCTGTGGGAATGGTGGTAACCAAGCAACATCACAGAGTTGAGGAGCTTTGCTTAAGAGAATCTCTTGTAGGTACCCGCACGAGCCCAGACATATTTAGTGCCTGCAGAAGCAGCAGGGTCTCCACTTTCATAGACATCAGGGGCCAGTGAAGAGCAAGAAAAAGATTCAGGGTGATCTATGGAGTCCTGCAGATTTCCCATGCCCCTGTGAAAAAACTGCCTCATTCCTAATTGAAATCTGCCACCTCTTTTGAGCCTACTGTGAATTTATTTGCCATTTTTGTGCAATGAAAGGGCAATCTGTCAGGGAAGCTTACTTTTACAGAGGTTGAGGAATGCTCTAAAATAATGCATCTCAGACAAGGTAGATGCTGGCAAGTTAAAAATAATCTCCACAGATTTATTAGAATGTTCAGAATGTAGACATTTAGCATTTTAGCATTTTAGTTTACACAGAACATAAGATTGTGATTATTTCTAAAATAAGATCACAAAAAGTGTAAGTAAGTTCCAAAAAAAATCCAGAATGTCATTTTCTGGGCAGAAACTATCCTCCCATTCATCTCCAGCAAACCAGAACAATTAAACATTTTGCAGCTTCTACATTAATGACAGCTGGAATACCTCAGGCTCAATTAAAGTGCAATCACCACTGTTTTCAAGCTGGCATATCCTCTCCATGTTATCCAGCTTTGGCTTCGCAACAGAAGGGCAGAAAATTCAGAAAGGAGTAGTGCTTCATATTTTGCACAGTTAAGTGAAATCAGTTTTGCCCTCACTTTGCAAAGCAGCGTTTTTTCAGCACTTTATAAAAAACAGAAGTCAGAGAAAAAAATTCCATCTGAACAGTTATGCTTTTAATTGAATGAGGGATAGTTTCAGGAAAAGCATAATGTGTGGTAGATGATGCTGTGGATACTGAGTTTACACTGCAGTTTAGTAGAGAGCATTATAGCAGCTAAGTGCCACAAGTAAGGCAGTGAGATCAGTACCAAAATGTATATTTTATAGCTATAGCAAACATGCTATATAAATASGTGTTATGAAACTTTTAGTGGACATTAAAAGACTTGGTCTCGAGGAACAGGTTTACAACTTGTCCTTTCGTAGGCATTATTGTAGGTTATTCCTAATGGCTTAGAGACAGAAAACTATTTCATCTTCTCAGTCCAGGCTATACCAGGCAAATACACATAACATTGATGTATCAGTATAGGTGATACTGGATTTTGCTGTGCACTTCACATATCAAAGACTAAAATAAATAAGAACACCAGAAAGTCCCAACCATATACTGCACTTAGAAATGCTTCCTCCAGGCTACACTGGAACATGTTGATTAGGGAGCTTCAGGGAATTTGGCCTCCAGTTGTCCTGGCTGGACTTACGAAAAAAACATCAGGAAAGTGAAAGTCCAAACCATCCATCAACAGTACATGATGGTAGGATTCCCACAACATTAACTCTGCTCTTATAACAATATAAGTGGGCACCATCTCCTTCAGGGGCTTCGTATCTCCTGGGAATCCCTACAAAGCCTGGCACAGGGATGTTCACTGACCACCACTCAGAACAGCAAGTACTACCTCCCACGGGATAACACTGCCCCTGCCAGCAATACAGCAGCAGTGAGATCCTCAAATCTGTTCCCCCTCATTTCTTCCTAGATGACCTAATCTCTGGAATAAAAGATAACGGAAAGCTTGCAGCCAGCTATTGTAAGAGCTGTTTCACACTCCTCTTTCCTTGCAGACATCCCTGTAAGAGCTGAACACAGCCTAATTCAATGCATTTGCTTCCAGGAAGCACATGCTGTGGGTTTTACAGGATAAAAATTTAAATAAAAAATATATATAAAAATCCTGAGAATAGGATTAGAAAGAACATAAATGAATCCTGAAATCAACTTAGAACTGTAAATCCAGCTCTAGACTCTTCAGARGTTTTAACAGAAAGAAGGAACAGAATCACACACAGGATCTTATCTCAAGAAAGGGAGTGAGGAGGAGGGGGCTGGCCTCTTCTCAGTGGTAGCCAGTGATAGAACTAGAGGAAACGGCCACAAATTGAAGCACCAAAAGTTYCACAGGAACTTAAGAAAGAACTTCTTAACAGTGAGGGTGACAGAGCCCTGGAACAGGCTGCCCAGAGAGGTGGTGGAGTCTCCTTCTCTGGAGATCTTCCAAACCCGCYTGGACAYMAYCCTGTGCCACATGCTCTAGGGGACCCTGCGTGTGCAGGGGGGTTGGACTAGATGACCTCTACAGGTCCCTTCCAACCCTAGCCATTCTATGATTCTATGATTCTATCTTGGTCAGACCCTGTCAAGACTGCAAGGATAACTCATTCCCATGGGGAATTTCATACCACAATGGAAAGTACACAGAGCACTCACAGCCTAGATACAGTGGGCTCCATGAAACACTGATTCACACGGCAAAGCAGTCATTTCCTGGAAATGACAGGCAGATAGCACACAAAAGCCCTAAATTTTGGAGTAAGTTTTTTCAAGTTAGAATTTACTGTTTCTTTGATGACTTAAAATATTTTGGCTTGGAATTCAGTAGAAAAACTTGTCACAGTCTTTTACTCCTGGACTTAAAAAATTAACAGAAATTCCACTACCCCACCCTCCCACTCCCCTCCTGCTGGTAGGATTGGTTAAAATGAGTAGAAATTGGTGAAAATATCAAATGCCTCCAGTGAGCTCCAATATGTTGCAGGCTAAAGGAACTGCACTTTGGCTCAGTCTTACAGCATGGTACCCTGAGCCTGGATCACTTATTCAGAATTTCACTTTGTATTTACTTTCCTAGGAACAAATGTGTATTCACTGATGATGACACACCTTGGGACTGCCACGCATTCTTTAAAAAAAAAAGTGACAGTGAAATAACTATATCTTTCAAATATAAAAAAAATTGCATCATTTAATAATGCACAACACGCCAACAGCAAACTATCAGTATTCAAGCTGCTTCTGAAGCATGGCTGACAACGCTAAGGCTGTGCCACCATCACACTCCACGGTCATTTCCTGCCAGGAGCAGATGATGAGGGAGCTAACTCACCTAAAGGGCACTCCAGACCACTCCAATCCAGATGGCACAGGATTGCCTGTAGGTGTGACATCAGGACAACCGGGATTCAGTGGCCTTAGGCTACCGCTGAAGCAGTGCCCCTCTGCTAGGCATTAGCTGGTGCCCAGCAGGAGGACAGCACTGGCACATGGATGCTGCACGGTCCTAACTCCTCCTTCCAATAAAAGGAAACTGTCAGGAGATGCCGAGTCAGCAACAGGTGATATCCAGGAAAAGCTGCTCCATATCCTTCTCTAAATCTTTTCACAGAGTAAGACTCACAGAAAGTCACAGTCACGCTCACTTTGAGGATTGCTCCAACATTTCGTTTTTCATRACCTCTGCACAATGCAGAGGAGTCTCCTGGCTCTTCAGCATGGCCCAATGAGTAGGGCTAGAGAGACACTGACATATGGGAATATATGATAGGCAATTTTTGAAATGTGAGATGCTTGCAACCTTTACCAAAGCACACTATTCAAAGGAGGAAAAAAACATTAATGAGATGCTCATGCAGAAAGGTTCAGTACAAATTTCAGTTCTTGTATTTACTATTTACAAGACCCTGATTCTTACTGCTCCTGAACGTTTAAAATTGACTACAGGGACAGAAGCCATTTATGGTTGATGTATTCTTTTAAAAGAGCCTTTTCTTTCTTTTCAGCAGTTGTTCCAGCAGAAGTTTCTAGCAAATGATGACAATAAGATTAACTTGCAACACTTCTCAGAAAGATTTGAATTTGTTGTAAATTTCTGTTAAAAACATATTTTGAGTTAAAGTACAGCAATACACAGATAGATGATGAAACAGAAGCTCACTCCTGGTCACTCGTGAAGAACAGTTGATGCTGAGCGCCAACCCGAATCCAGGCAAGGAGCGATTTAGACAGCTATTAAGAAAACCAAAGTCATATCTCAGATCCTTAATGTAACAAAAAAAAGGCATGTGGCACAGTAAACATACTGAACCGCATGGACTGCTTCAGGGCAAAGGGAGCAGTTTACAGATCAAACTTCATACAGCTTTCATTATTATCATAAAAGCTTCTGGTTAAACCTGAATTACACAGCGCTATTAATTGTATTAGCATAGCACTGAGAGGCTGAGTTCTGTCATGCCAGGCAGTGCAAACAGGAAGGGAGCAGCAGGCTAAGCTGTCAGGTGTGCAAAAAGGGATGAGACACCTACATTTTGCAGTTTTGCAAAGCATTCTATGAACATTTATCTCATTCCTGCCCATACTTTAACACAACAAGGAGAGTGACAAACTTTACTCATATTCAGAAAACCCCAACTTCCAAATTGCACTCCGCCCCCCAGCTCACAGCCTGCACTGGAATTTCAGCTTTTTTGTGTGTTTATATTATAAGGTTTCCATGTGATTCGTGCATTTGCTGAATATTAAATATGTCTCAACTGGGCAGCCTTTTCTATTTGTGGTTGTCATTTACTGCAGAAGACAAAGTTACATCTCCCTTTAACTACAATGGCAGGCACGTTTTGTAAGACTATGGAGATTTTGCTGGGAATGCAGTTTCTAGGAACTAGTATAAGAGGAAGAAAAAAATTTCAAGTTTCAATTCTTATGTAAAAGAAAGAATATTAAAAACATTGMATACTTTTATTCTTTTCATTGCCTCTTCACTAAAGAAAAAAGGAGATTTTTTTTWAAAAAAAAAGAAAATTTTGGGCTATACAGTTGTATTTTATAAGGTCTTTATATGAGGGAAAAAAAATCTGAGATTAAAATAATTCTTTCTATTTAGCAATGTGCAGCAGATACTCTCCTTCATGGGTATCAGAGGCCTATTTTTTACTCATTTCTTACGCCCATGGTTAGAACTTCCAAGGTAAGGGAAGGAATAAAGGAAGCTCTCAGACTGCAGTCTTCTGTCAAAACAGACCTGCTCATCCTTGGCCCCCAAATAAACATGCTGCAAATGCAGAAGAGAAAGGTGAGGATTTTCTCTGAGGAGAAAATTAACTAATGCAGCATATGCAATATCAAAAATCAGCCATTATCGGCAACAAGGGTGAAACTCCTCACAGCACTTCCTTCAGCTCTCATGCCTCATGCTTAAGTAAAAGGAGCAGAGAAGTTTGAGGAAAACCTTCAAACTTTAGGCTTGGGTTCATTTTAAAGAGACTCAGGACAAAACACAGCCTTCTACCAACAAAAAGTCCAAGACGTTACCAGAGATACCATTAGCTTTTCTATCCTACATGCCTAACACTGAAGTGAGAGAAGACTTCTGAAAGCAACCTCTCCCCGCTTAGGATTCTTGTGTGACCTACATCTGGCTGCTATGATAGCATAGGAAAAGCAAAGGACAAAGCTGCTAAAATATAGATTAAAAAAATCAAATAATAATTTAGAAAATGGAGAGCAGAGTCAGAAACTACACTTACCAGCAAGATAGACAAGTTTCCAGAGATGTCGTYGTTGCTTTGGCCTTGGTGTTTACCTGCATTTTGCATAGCTGAAAAGGGAATTGCACAGTTGTTTTTGTAATGGCCCTGAAATATGCACTCTCTATACGAGAGGTTCTCCTCTTGCCAGCCTGCCATTTTGGTGAGGACCTTTAGAGGTTCAATACCCTGGGGCTCTCTATGTTTCTCTCAAAGGTATGTTCACATCTGTCAGCAGTCACAGTAGGACTTACACACAGCTGCTAACACGTAACAGTTTGGGTCTACCAGATCTCTTCCAGGCTTCTCCGTTCAAGGAATTATGAGAATTCATTCACTTAATGCCACCTGAAGTGAAATCAGATACAAGACTATCACCCTGGATTCATCAACCTCTTTGAGGTACAAGCTTAAATTTTTCAGATTTTTTTCTGAAAATAATCCTAGATTCTAATAAAAAGCAAATAACCTTTTTTTCCCCTGGATGTCTCAGTTTCAGCCACTGCTCTGAGTATGGAGACAGAATTCCAGGCGTGAGCAATCTGAGGAGATGGCTAGACATAGGCAAGGGACAGGCCCCATTTTTATTCCTATACTAATCCTGATACAAGGTCAAGCTGTGGGATGGTAAATTTGGTACAGTCTTTCAAAGGAGGAACTACCTGAGAATATACAACTGCAACGTAAAAGAGTAGACAGGGTCAGAACAGCATAAATAATAGCATCTTTTTTTTCTGGCTCAATAAATGACATCAATTGTGCACACACTTTTTAGCTTCCTAATACTACACATGCTGAAAATCTCACCGAGAGTTCAGACACTTCTCACATGGTTGATATATTTCTACACAGTCCCCAATATCTAAATGCTCTTTGGCTGTCTCTTTATCAATATAATTTACTTGCACACTTTGTCTTATTTTTTTAACCTTTGGTCATGAGCAAGCATCCTTCTGCATCTGCATGGATACAGAGCTTTAATAATTTATGGTACATCATCCATATGCAGTTCACAAGCCTGTGGATCTTTATGCTTATAATTTCAATTAACAGCAGGTGCTTTCCCAAAGCGCTTTCCTATAGCCAGCACTACAACCTGAAAATATCTGATAATATGGCACTTAAGTCCCCCTGAAATCCAACACTGAATTAGCAACAAAGCCTTTTTTTCCTGGAGTCTGGTGGCAAATTCATTAGTAATAATACTTAAAAAAATAAAGAAATGATAAATGTGAAAGGAAAAATAGGGAATGCCATTCATTATTGCAAATATGGCATCAGCTGCAGTGGTTCATCATAAGCCTCACAGGACTAAAGCAACCCTGCAAGATCCTCACTCACTCCCATGCGCACGGCCAAGAGTCTTCCCGACATTCCAACCTTACAGTCCGGTGTTTCAAAATAAATTCTCCTTGCCCAGGTCTTTTGGCAATGCATAAAGTAGTACTTCCTGCCATGCTTTTTGACAATTTGTACTAAATCATTTCTGGAGAGCTGGCCTTGACATTCCAGGCAGCTCAGTAAGGATGCAGTAGCTGTTAGGCATGAAGTTCAGCCTGAATCAAGCAGTATCCCAAGATCTAAGATGGTCATACTTTGCTCTAAGTAATAACAATTAATCTTCAAGGTCAGTTTGGGAGAGAAAAGTTTTGGGTTTTTTTTTTTTTTTTTTTTTGTTTTTTTTTTGTTTTTGTTTGTTTTTTTAAAAGAACTATAATATGATGAAGTATCATAATACTAGGCTGAACTCTTAAAAAAATTGAGAGCATAGTTAAACCAGAGAGTGATATTTTAGAACTGTGCTATTCAGTTAATAATTAATAATTGCAAGATCATTGCTTTATCTCCTTAATATAACCAAGGCCAAAAATAACTAACCTTTTTGCAATTTAATAGATCTTGCAACTCCAAGGAAATCTCTTTTCCATTTAAGAAGCTCCTTGTTACAGCTTAATGAATCCACTTTTGCTCTTTAGCAATTCCATTAAAATGCTTGGAAAGGTACTACCACTCATCTATAGCTTGATTTTTGGAGGATCCGACTGCACACAATCCCAATTCAAACCTTCTATAGCAAACATCTCTGAAAAATACACCATGGACAAGACTATTAGAATCTTCCTCCTTTCTTCATCTATAGGGTAATGAGCCAAGGGAAACAAGATAGCACTCATGGTCAGACATAGTGTAACTTAAGAGAAGTGACTCATGTTAATGGATCAACATGGGAACTTCAACTCATCCCATCAGTGTAGAGAAAGGATCATTCTTTGTTAATTGGCTGAAGTGCAATGGATGAATTTAACAGATGTATAAGACCATCTGTTATCTTGTAAATGGCAGCAGCAGAGTGACCTTCCAGAACGCCTAACTGCCCTTGTTCAGAATTTCTTTTTTGTTGTTGTTGGCCTATCTCTTTATTACAAATTATAGTACTTGATATTCTAGAGCACTTTTTCTCTCAAAACACCCTATAGACTTTGAACTCTTTCGCAGAACTGCGACGACTTTCAGAACTGAGCACCATATTAAGACAGAACTACTCAAATAGAAAGCACTGCAAACTTTATTATTTATTGCATTTATTAGGAAGCATTGACAGGATATTAGGTTGAAAAATCTTTCTCCAGAAATTAAGCTGCAGAGTACCTGGATTTCATCTGTTCCAGATACATGAAGGCCTTGGTTCTCTCACAAGAGGAATAAATGGAAAGATTACATGCATTACTGTGAAGCACATCCAGTATTATAATATCAACAAAACTTTCACTGTTTTGTTAACTTGCACACTGTAAAAAGCAACTGCAAATAAAAAAGTAGAAGTTAACAAATATTACACAGATTATAGGGCAAGATATTGATTTTATATCAGTATCATAATAGTGCAACTCCACTGATGATAATGATTTCCTGTCTTCAGTACATGTCAAGAAGAATTACAAAGCTTTCCACACTACCCTTTTAAACAGAAAGGCAAACTCTAGAGAGCCAGAACTGTCCAGTTATAAAGCTGGTCAGCTCAAGGATTCCTCAACACACTGCTGTTTGGACAGCTGTTCTACCTCTTTTTGGATAAAGCTGTCATTATCACATTAAAAACAGTCAAGGCAGCAATTTTAATAAGTTATGCAGCTCTGCCACAATTTCTGGCCTCACTAGTGCAAAAACCTCTGATCAATGACAGCATGATGAAGAAACAGCACGTGTAGATCAAAGATCCAAAGGCACAAGACTACGAAYATTAGAAGAAGGTGCCTGTTCTCAGCAACAGACAAGTGTTTCTGTTGAGTGACAAGAAGCAACAACGATGGGCCAAATTCTGTACTTGCCTTTCMTTCCCTTATGCTTCACACCTGGCTGCCTCTCTGCAGGACAGATGCATCACCTCATTTTCTGCAGCTTCCACCAGGTTTGTACATGATGTAGCTAGGCTGCTGTGGAAGAAACATTCGAGTATGGGAGGATTCTCAGCAGAAAAATTATTCATTCTTCCACTCTGTAGCAGTACACAGGAAGCTTCAGGAGTCACAGAATAAGATTCTCTGCACTGAAATGCTGAGCAATCATCTGCCTTGAGGGTGTCCTTCTCCCCAGCTCTACTGCAAAAAAACACAAGCTCTGATCCTGCTACTGAAGCACAACTTATGGCCAACATCTCAACAAATCAGGCTGCTCAAAATAACATATAGCCAGCACAAAGTTATTATTAGAAAACACAATTACAAAAAAGGCAACATTTTATTCAGACCTAATCCTCAAGGTCATTAAATCAAAAGCTGTGCAGGATAGTATTACTGCATAACATAACTATTCCCCCCGCCATCAACGCTGTAAGGAGAAGTCTCAACAGCTATGACATCTTGGGACTTGCAGGATTTTCCATGGTGACTCTAAACCACAGTCTCTGAGCACGTTCCCACTCAGTCTGTGGAGTACTATACTGAGACTGCACATGCCGGGCATTTAGCACATTTAATTACACACAGAATCATACACGGACTGTAATCCACATACTAAAAGCAGACAATTTAAGCATAGTGCAAAAGCAGAAGCCACAAACTGGAAATGTCCAGTGCACTGAAAAGGTTTTTGTGTTTTTTAATTTATACATCACTAAGAAAAGAAATAATTCAGCCTGAAATGACCATCTGAGTACAGGTTTCTTCTGAAGCCCAAGTTCTTCTTGGCAGTGGTATCTAAGTCAATATGAAAGGTTCAAGGCCTGTTCTAGCACCCCAGTAGCTGTCAGAACACAGGAGCTTTCAGCAGCAATAGGCACRTGTTTTTCCACGCCATAAAGAGGCCTTGCACAGACAGACCGGTGCTGAAGCTCCAGGACAAGCTCTGCACAATATTTTCTAGGAAAATCACCTGGGAGCCTGAAGAGCTACCTTCTCTGACAAACTTCTGGCACATCCTTTGGTGCTGCTCCCAAAAATCACAGTTCCCTGAGTGGATATTGTACAAGACTAAGACAACACGCCACCTGCCCATAACCTGGGATATTTGTTTTTGCAACACTCTCAAGCAGGTTGACCTCACCAATAGAGTAACTCCTTAATTGCAGGATAATTGTTAATTGCAGTGAGACTACACTGTTCAAACAGCAGCGGTAGCAGTCCATTTAATGCTAACCCAAAACATGCCCACAACTCTCTAGAATAAACATGTCCTAAGAAATTATACTCACAGTTCCCTGGCAATGCACAGCACAAGCAGGTAACACTGCTCAGCATCACTCTGAATTTCACTATCAGCCACCTCAGAAGATGAAGAATAGTTCACAGACCTAAACAATATCTGCCAATAAACATCAACCTAAATAAAAATATAGCAACTTACTCAGGTCAAGGATTTATCCCCAGCTAAGTGCAGCAGCACAGTGGTATCTGGAAACAGGTAAGACTTATTTGCCATTTGAACTCTTATCTTTTCAACACTTTGAAAGTTAAGTTTCACCAGTAATTTAAACACTGTATACAGTACACAGCCATAAGCATTTTTGTTCCAGTCAGCAAGCCACTAGAGAGAGTATTGCAATGACTATTATAAAGGCCAATCACTATGCTTTTCTTGAGCGACTGCATGAAAATCAGTGACTGTTCCACAATTGACTGAAAGGACCTTTTGTCTGGAGGAAAAGGGCAAGGATATACAAAAGTTTTGCAGATTCATTTGTAACTTATGGGTTTGGAAACAACTGTATAGCTTCAGTTAATAGCGAACCAGGAAAGCATCATGTTTTGTCGGTACTACACCACAACTCTTTCCTAATACATATATGCACAGTTTTAGTCTCTTTTGTATATTTTTAAAAAGGGCATTATATTCTACTATTTTACAAAAGAAATTTCAGGTTTCAAACACATGCCAGATTTGACTTTTTTTCCAGAACTGTAATTAGGGCCTGCAGCACTACTTGCCTTGACAAAAAACAAACAAACAAACAAACAAAAAAAAACAAAACAAAACAAAAAAATCAGACACTTTTTCTTTTTCAGTACAAGACCTAACAAAAGTATAATTTACACTGGGATAATAAATTAAAGCTTTGTAACTGCTTTTTTATAATTCAGAGAATTTGCCATCATCTATAAAGCATATAGAGGCTTGTACATCAAGAAGGTAATTTTCACATTGTGAAACCGGCATTTATTTCCAAAGTCTCTCCAAAATAAGGGTCAATTCCGTTGGCTGATTTTTTCYTCATAAATGGAAAAAAAGTTTCGTCCTCTACCACCCCACCCCCTCCCAAGTTGTACTTTCAGTTCTGTGGTTTTACACGCAAACACACGCATATACAAAATGGGTTTGGCATACAGGATTTCAGTACAGAGTTTAAAACTAAGTTTCCCATGGAAAAACTTACAGCAGGAAAGACAGTGAAGACTAATAAGCAACAACAGATTTCTTCTAATCCAAATCCAGAACTATGCAAATTATGGCACTTCCATTCAGCAAYAAAAGTCACAACTGCCAGACTTGCCCTCTTTACCCATCTATTCCAGCCACGCACTGTGAAACTAAGCAGTCAAAATGACAATTTTCACTCTCCAGTTTCTTGTGCTCTGCAGCATCACGGAGTTTATACTCCTTGTGCTCCCACAACCATTCTTGAGGTCAAGCAATATATTCTGCACACACCATCAGATCAAGATTCCAGATATAAACAGATTTAGCTCTTCTGACCATCCTACCAAGTTACATCAGGCTGGTCTTAGGACCAATTTTTTTTATGAGAATTATTATGAGAATGTCATAATGCCACTTTCAAATACAAACTGGAAGTAAAAGTCTTGGCATGCTAAATATGTCCCAAACATCCGTAGCCTATCATCTCACAAAGAGAGATTCAATCTGCGAAACATTGAGTTACACGGTCCTCAAGACTGGGAAGAAAACCTTCCACATGCAAAGCAGAGGTAAAAAAACAATGCATCGCCTTCCCGAATCTCAAGATACTCGGGAGCAAACAGCTCAGAGAGGGGTTAACTCCACAATCTACCACCACCACCACCACCCAGTGAAGTTCAGGGTCAAATTCTTTGGTACAATAATACTACAGAACACAACTTTCAAAAGATATATCAGGAGGGGAAGGTGATGGATTGAGAAGCCAGAAGTCCAAACTAAATAAAGGCACTTTCCCATGGAAGTTTCACTACTGTGTTCTTGCACAGGAAGGAGAAAGTCGCAAAAGAAAGCAACTGAGGAGGAGAGAAAATGCAGGACAGACAGAAAAACGCAAGGATAGAGACAGTGCTGACAAACAGGGAGAGTGGAGGAAACAACAGAAACTGCCATAGGTATGGATGCATATTCCTCCACATAGCAACAGGAACAATAAAATCCTTCACGGAGATTTACCTTTACCCTCCAGTTCAGAGGAAAGAATAGAATTCAACCCGACCTTCACATGAGGAAGGCACCAGTTCAGGTTGATTTGAGAAGATACCTAAGGAGTTTCCTGAATTCTGCATAAATAGCACTACCTGCAGTGTCCAGAGTGCAGACCTGGAAATATACTAGCTATAGTGAGACTGGCACTCTGAAAGCATATTGGGAATAACAGTCCCTGGAATGCCAAGTGTGGATGAAACGGAACACAAATGTAACCTTTGACAGGGACAGTCTGGGGGGAAATAATACAAAACAAATTCTACAACTATTGACACATGTAGCTTTAGCATTTCCACTGTTGCTAGAAGAGAACTTAAAGAAAAAGTGAAACATATTTGAGGCTGTTGCAGTCTTATGCTTTCTCTTGAAAACAGGTCCAAATCACATGTTTCAGTTCTAGATACAAATTTCCTTGAAAATCTGGGAAATGGAAACAAGGCTAGGTCAGGACACCATCCTGCCATCTCTTTGTGTGAGAAAGACTAGATAAAAGGAAAAATGGATTTAGATGCAAGCCTCTCCTAAAACCAAAAGTATGTGGAGATACAATATACAGTCTTACCCTCACTACTAAATGCCAGATTCAACTACAGCCCCAAAGCAGACATCTCTGTTCAGGAGCCATCAATTCCGGAAACACCTGCCTGAGTAAGGCCTATGGAAACAGTGCCTCCAGTTAAGGATAATCCTGAAAACATTCTGAAAGACATTTAATTTCCTTCACCTTTCCTGGAACATTTTCTTACATAGTAGACTTCCCAGAACTGTGACCTTATCTCCTTATGTATTTATACAGTGCCTGACACAGTGTAACTCTTATCTAGACGGTGTCTCATTACATTTAACAGATTCTGCTGTTCTTGCACAGGGCCAAATTCCTACAACTCCTGTAACACAGTTAGTGGTAGAAGGGGAGGCTCACAGCCTCGCAACAGCACACAGCTCCAACAGGTTGTACTGAGCTTACAAAACTCATTAGCTTGCCCTGACCTAGGCATCACTCGGTATTTATACAGGTTGACTCTGTTCACAGAAACACTTGTGCCAAGAGCACAGTGTCCCGCTCATGGCAGCTTAAAAACTGTAGCTAGTGGCATTAAACAGGCTACCATCCAGAAGGATTTCTTTCAAAGCCACAGCAAATAAGTTTCTGGCTAACCTTAGCACTTTGCATACTGCACTCACTTCCATTTAGTTTACCTTCCTTGAATAATCTCATTTAGAAGCTATTTTATAGTTGCATGATATATTTTCAAGCAAGAGCTCAAAGAAACAAGGAAAAAAAATGCTTATAACCAGCAAGTCAAACTTAAAAGTTACCAGAAAAGAATTCCCAAGGAAGATCATTAGTTGCCTTGAAGTGTATTAAGCATATGCACGTTTTCAGGCTAGCGTGAACCATATCAATTGAGGGGAACGTCCCCTAAATGAAAGAGCTGGATTTTCTACGATGTCTCTTTGCTTACTCCCTAAAGAAACACACTGGGTAGTACAAGCAATTCACATCTCAGGATTATGAAGTTGAGGCTGATAAAGAATAAGAGAACATTGCCAGCTATCACTGCATATCAAAGAAGCGGGCACCTAATTATTTTTTTTTTTCAAGCACTGTAAAAAAGACAAAGAGTACAGGGAGAGGAGGGAAAAAAAAAGAAAAAAAAAAAGAAAAAAAAAAAAAAAGCCCTGGTGCCTCAGTGGTGCTTTATCCGGTGCCGATAAAGTGAATCCACAAGTGGGTGGGTCTGCGCAGGAGCAGCGGCCAGGGCAGCACAACCTTCGCCCCTGCCGCGGGTCAGCTCGCGCGGCAGCGCCTCACAGTCCGCGCAAGAGGCAGCGCCGCCCGGCCCGGCTCGGCCCGGTGGCCCGGGGAAAGCCCCGGCTTAACCGCTCACGAGCGCGGCTCTCAGCGGGCAGCCTCGGTCGCCGTTGGCCGATTTCGGCGCCGGCGGCTCGCGGAGCCGGGGCGAGCCGGGGCTGGGAGGCCAGGGCGCAGGGCCCGCCCGCCCGCCGGGCTCGAGTCGGCCGGAGGGAACCCAGGGTAAGCGTCTCCCCACCGCGGGAAGGGCCCGCCCGCAGGTGCCACCCGAGGCAGGAGCGGGGCAGGGCGACGGCCGGCSCTTACCTCGGAGGCGGCGGCTCGCGGCGCTGCCACTGCGGCGAAGAGGCGTCTGCGGGGCCGAGGGGCGCGGCGGCGCTGCTGCCACGGCCGCCCGCGGGGACACGCCCCGCGCCCCTCCCCCCGGCAGCCCCGCCCGCCAACGGCCGCCCCACACGCAGCAACGGGCGCGTGCGGGACGTCGGCTCCTCCGTGGGCAGCTAACGGCTACTGCGTGTCCGCCCGCCCGCTCCTCTGTGGGCCGTTAACGGCCGCGAGCGGAGAACGAGAGGCGCCCGCGGCCCCAGGAGGAGTGGAGGAGGCGAGCCCGGCCGGCCCTGCGGAGGTGCCCTCCGTCACGGGAAGGACTTCAGGGAGAAACAACGGCCTGGGCTCGTGGGTGGGGGGTTAATTTTGCAACGGCTTCGCAGTTCSTGTGTGCCCTCCTCGCCGCCTAACACTGCATTCCTGGAGTGGGCAGTGACAGCACTGTGGGCACAGCGTGAACAGCGATTTGGGAACTTCCCACTAAGCAGAATAAAACGTGCCACATAAATCACTGATAGCGTACACATCCTCCTGTTGGGATGCTCTCAGCAGGCTCCTAGAAAATAAAAAATTACTGCAGATTTTCCAGTAATCAGTGTTTTAAAATATTACCTAAAGCCTCCAAAACCAATTAATAACATGAGCTGTTGTTAAGACTTCTGTCCTGTAAAGCAGCAATAAATGTCTGCTTAAGAATTAAACACTAGGATGATCAGGTACACACTGAGAAATAAAATCACAGATATATATTTCCATAAACAACTGTAATCTGGATTTACTATCAGTCTTGGTGTCTTACACCCTTACCTTCCCTCAACTCAAACACATAGTGGTGTCCCCTTTTAAGAGCGATGTGGAAAATTACAGCACTGAAGGCACATATGGAGAAGCTCATAGATTAATTTCCATTTTAGGTTGCATGATTTTGATGTTGGATCATACGGAACATAAGAAGGAACAGCCAGCCATCTTGGAGGAACACTGGTCCCTCCTCTCCAAGCCTTCATACGCATCTCTTGCTCACAATGCAAAGGAGAGTCTCTTGATTGTAACGCACTTCTGCTTTACTTTGACCTTCTGAGCGTTGCCAGCATTCATCTGCATCCTGAGCTCTAGCAAGCTCATCTGAGAATTTTAGAAATAATTTCAAAGTCTAAACCAAAGCTGCAGTATATGCATAAAGCAAGGACACCACTGACCCTTCTGCCAAAGCGAATGGACCAGAATCATGAACCTGAGACTCATTTAGCAGAACATAGGGGAAACACATAGGATGAAAGGCTCTAAAAGCTTTACAAATTATGTTTGGATGTGGGAGAGCTCTGAGAAAGAGAATGTGGGAAAAAAGGAATGAAAAAGGATCCTGCTGCTAGCTCATGCATAAACTGTATGTGCTCAGCCAAAGGTCACTCCTTTTATTTTCTCATTAATTTCAATGGCAGTATATGAAGAACAACCTACAAATAAGCACAGCCAGAAACAGCTTATTTTTTATGCAAGTGTACTGAGATGTAAAATCCAAGCTGCAGCTTCACTCTGTACACTTTCATTTTTTTAAAAAGTAATGACAAAGTCAATTACTTAAGTTGAATTGTAAATTTATTTCAAAAATGTCCATAAAATTAAGTGGTACTTCCTTAAGAAAAAGGTTTAGTGTATTACAGTATATCAGTTTAGAAAGAGCAGAGGGCACACAAGCACTGGGGAGMCCACAGGTGAATACAAAGGTGGGTACAAGAAAATTGCCATCTGGAGCAAATGGAAACAGAGGGCGGAGTGGGAATACAGAAGGATTCATGAGTATYTGCAGAATAGATGGTGAATAACTGCCTCAAATGAGCATTCAGGAAACAGAAGCCCTTCATACAGACAGTGATGCAACGTCTGCCAAGATTTTTTTTCAAAGAGTGGAAGAAAAAGCCAGCATCTACAGGCTGATCTCCAGCCTAGGCGTCACAGGCTCTGTATCAGTGTTGATGGAGTTTTTGTGAGTTTTAGCACTACTCCATGAGCTTTWCGATCTCTGCAGCAAATGTGAAAAACCTTTATTGATATACTGTGTATTTGGCTGTCTGCTGAGCCTTTTTTCAGAAGAGGATGTCAGCTGCCCCAGAGTTTAGTTCTCATCGTCTGTTTATGCCTAATAGCAGTATGAAGCTTCTGGTCAATGCATGTTTTGTGGTGTCTGGATCTTGTGCAGAGTTTAGCCACCGATAAAAGTGAAGTAAACCCGAACAAAATGCATCTTTAAACAAAGATACAGTAAATTGTGAGAAAAAAACCCCTGCCAGTCTGTGCAAACACAGTATTTCGACTCCCCAGTAGAGCACTGTCAGTCTGTGTCCACTGGGGATCTGGTCTCCAGCAGCTAGTGAGTTGGCAGSAAAAGAACCTTGAGAAGCGACAAGCACGATGTGCTGATACCAGATACCAAGCTGCGGTAATCCAGAGGGACAGCACAACACAACCTTTGTAAATGCATTGTTTCTAAAGGGGAAGAACACACCACCCTCATATCTTGTGCCAAAGAAAAAGCCGCTGCTCCAGCTCACCCGCTTCTCCGACTGCCAACCGTGGGTGCTGCRTGGGCACGGGGCTTCCTGTGATTTGTTCCACGGCATGATACTTGCACAAATGCCCACGCACACAGGGGTTATGCCTCAAACTGTAAAAACACATAAAGTGCATAATCTTCCCCTGGAAAAAACCCTGCTATCCAGAYAATATTTTTCAACATGGTAATCACTGAATGCAGCTGCTAAAAATCTGGCCCAAAGTTGCTCCCTCTACACATTTTTTCCTAAAATAGCCTACATAGGGGAAAAATAAACATCTTCTGTTTTTCAAGGAAGGAATGGTAGATGGAGCTGTGGAGAAGACAGTTGTTTCTCATAAAGCAGGTCACATAACAGCCCAGCAATCACTAACAAATCTGGGGTTTGACACTAGCGTTAACACTGTATAGCTGTAGACAGTCATACATTTAAAGGGCTGCTTCTTGGGTSGTGACTAACAACAGAGGGCATCTGAGCAGGCAGAGACAAAACTTACACAAGAAATAGGCTCCAAATCATTTCACTTCAACCAATAAGGACTGTCTTGTACCTAACACAAAGCAAAATGGTATTTATCCAGGTTACTGCACTCGCCTGCCAATGAGTCACCTCTGAAGATATCAATTCAAACTCTCACATGTCATGTCAAGTAGAAAAAAATAGGGTCAGTGAAGTCACATCTGGAGTGGTCAGCAAAACCCTTCAGTGAAGTGACCAGATGCTGTGATAAAGGCATATGCCCAAACCCAGGCAAGAATTTACAGGGCTTAAAAACAAGGCATAGATCAACAGAATGAAAATCAATGTGTTAACATCTGAGAGGGGAATTGATTCAACATAGAAACTTGAGAATAAACTGGTTTGCTCACAGTGCTTTGGCAAGGGATCTGAGGCTGAAGATATGGAAAAGAGCAAATTAATCTGGCATATGAATGCAAAGGGTGTCTTTAAAATTAAGAGGAAGGATGATCATAACATTTTATCCTGGCTTTTGTTAACTGCAGTTAAAATATGTGTCCGCAACATTAATGGCAAGAAGTTTAAAGAGAAGCTCCCAAAGTGATTAACAAGGACACACCTTCAGGAGAGACGTGTTTACATGTTCAATTTAGGAGAAAGCTGCCAAGCAAGGAAGGGAGAGACAGCTTTTTTGGGGGGCTTATGTGGAGTCACAAAGAGCACTGTATGGAACAGAAGCTTGTGAAGAAGAAAAAGGAGGTATATGATAACTACAAAAAAAAAAGCTCTGACAGTCAGTTATAATGAATCAAAAAGCTAGAGAGGCTGTTTTTCCCCATATTATCAGTAGAAACTTATATTCAACATTTAGATCATTTTCATAAACAGAATGCTTTTGTATTTGCCTATGAGATCCCCAAGTCAGCTTTTTTGGCAATCAAATCTATGGGTCAAATTCAGAAAGGATAATTCACAACCCACACATAAGTTAATGACCATTACATTAGCTCAGAAAAGGCCTGAATTTGATTAAATGTTGCATGCAGGCTCTATATTATATAAACAAAGAGATTACTGTTTTGCAATGAGATTATTTATATCATAGATAATTTCAAGCGCTGCTCTGATATCTCACATCTGGCTGAAAACACAATGTCCTCAAAGGACTGTGACAGTCGTAGTACAATTTCTAAGAGAAAAAAACATCAAAAAAGATGGAGAAACAGTCCACTTAAAATCTTCATTGAAACATGCAGTTGAAAAAAAGAGCTTTTTCTGAAGCAACACAGTGGGATCTTATGGAGTCTAACATTTCAGAAGGAGTGGACTTGAGCAGAGAGGTAAACACTTAGGAATAACTGATGTCCAAAACCAAACAAAAGCCTTGAGCTCATTCCTGTCGCAAAAGGGAAAGAAGCAAGGGAAGGCTTGGCAGAAATCAGCATAATAGTAGGCTTATTGTTGAATCTAAAAGCCTCATTTTCCACCAGTGTCCCTTTTCTGGGAAGCTGCACAACCCCTCTGAAAGCACTTTCTATAGAGATGATAAATCTATGTTAGAGATTTATGCACATTCAGATTAAGTTGGGAAATCAGACATGAAAAGGATAATTAAAACAGAGAGACAAAAACCTAGATGAAAAATTACCAAAACCCCCCAAAACAAACACGACTAACAATGCCCCATGATACATCGAGTCCTGGGATTCTGACTCTGACTTTGGCACCTATTCTTGCCTAAGCAGTGTATGGAATAAGCAGCCTTAGCCTGTTCCTCGTGGGAGTTCCCAGGAGTTGGGCCCAGAGGGGCAGTCTGTACAGCAGCACATTATGGCCAGTAGCATAGTGCGTGAAAAGATCAGCCTTGGTAACTTTGGTCCTCCCTTCTTGGGTGCTTTTGGTGAATCCCACCATCCATCTTGGGTGCTAATATGTGGTCAGTGCTGAAGAACAGCTGAGGGAGTGCATCGCTGCATTGGGAGCAGCAGTGTCCTGCAGCATTTGGCTCTAGGGAAAAGCAGAAAAGCATGTGCAGTCGCTCAGAGGTTTTCCCCCACAGGCTGCTCTCCTAGAGGCCCTGCGGCATGTCCAGCGGGGCTCAGAGCCATCCCAAAACACCAGCCACAAAAGGGCAGGACATGCCCGCTAGCCCTAGCTCACTGCTAGTCTGACTCGAGCCATGGCTGGGACGAGAAGAGCCGTGGGTCCGTACACTAGGTGGGAACTTTTGCACACAGAAGTCACTGTTCAAAAACAGACCAGGCTTTCTAGCGAGGTGCTGTGAGATGTGGCCRTTTTGGTGCAGATGTCACTTCTCCCCTTCCAGCTTTACAAGATGTGCAGTCAACTCTGTGTGTTGATGGTCCAGCAAACACATTGACTGAACAAAATTCAATTAAAAGCCTTTTTCTTTCACACCATTACAGCTTCGAAATATGCAAGCTCAGCACTGTGTCATAGTCCAGTGAGCAAACTACCCAGCTTTGAGGATCTGATACATAAACGTCACAGCTCTGTGTGAATCTAACTTGTGTACCATGACTTTCTAAATTAATTAACTTGCTTATTAAACGTTGTGCCATTTTACTTGTTAAAGTGGATTCAGTGCTGGTGCCTGATTAATCTCTTGTGTAAGCTAAGGTCAGACACATGTGAAAAAATATACAATCTAAAAGATACAGATCTAGTTCCAAACGCTGTGACGCAAAGCGATCTGTAGCAGAAATTGTTCACAGCCCTTTTCGCCACCCCACACACGCAGCGTGTGCAGTAATCCCAATTTCCACATAAGGATTCTGTTCTAGGAGTTGTACAAAATGGCACTGCAGCCTTTGCCTTGTCCTCTTCTCTGCTATCAAAAATACCGTTTCTGAGAATTTGAAGGTTTTTTCCACAGTGGCTGGGCAAGCGGCTCATAGATTTAAATTTATTTTCTGCTACTCGTTGCCTACACTACGTTCAAATTGAAGTCTTGGAGTAAAACGTATCATGTTATATACCAATTATCACAATTTTCCTTAAATACTGAATCTGATAGTGAAGTGTTATCATCTCGGAGTTGTATTTCATTTTAACTGATGCTGACATTAGTAGGAGATGAATGTACATACCAGGAAAAGCTTCAAAGCAGGAACTGCACTCAGCAGCTTGCTTTGCATAAAGACTCTTAACTGAGTTTCCTTTACATGAGGAAAAAAAAGTGTCACCAGCACAAGATAATCCTGGCCAGAAAAAAAAAAAAGAGAAGAGAAAGATATTCAGTGCTTTGGAGTTTCATTTGAAAATCTGGAATTCAACCGCAAACTTACCAGGAAAGTAACGTAAATAGTAGAAGTGGCACATTTGAATAATGACCTGACTGCTGGAGTCTGGAGTTTGGCCTTTGAGATTATAGCTGTTGATACACTGATATGTCTGATACAGGATTTCAAAAAAGAATTGGCCAATAGGCAAAAACTCATAATCAAGTTAAAAAAAAAAAAAAAAAAGTGAGGATTGCAGTTTCAATATTGTTACATGACAGGGAGAGAATTAAAGCGGTAGATAAAGTGGTAGATAAAGTGGTATTAGATAATACAAATAATGCCAGAAGAAACTTAAAAATATCAAAGAAACAAAGGGTAAGGAGGTACTGTCAATAAACAAATAGTCACACAGAAAATAGGCCAGGGATGTAATTCAGAAATGATCAAGGTCACTTAAGGTTTAATCGAGAAAGATGTTAACTCCGGATCTGCCTTCTGCCTCTGAAAGCTCAGCATAGTGGAATCCAATTCCTCAAAAGCAAAGGGACAGCATTCCCAGCCCTCTCTACGTGAGGGAAGCAGCAGCCCAAGCTCAGGAAGAGCCTCACCTATCACTGCACTGAAAGGCTACGTGAGCACCGAGGACCAAGGGTAGCCAGTGAGGCTCTATCTTCACCCCTCCTAAAAGCTGCTGAAAGTTACCCTAAAGATAAACCAGTTGAAAACAGCACTCTGACTATAACAAGAGAGATACATTCGTGTATGTGGAATTACTAGATTTAACGCACACACTCAGCTGGCTACTTTCAAAGACCAGAAAAGACAGCTAATGTACTAAGAGAAGACAGAACAGGCATTGAAGGCAGAACTGAAAAAGGGACAGTCCTCCACCTATCATACACACACACAACTTTTCACATACTTCTATATAAATACATATACAAACATATACACTATATATATATATATAGGAGAGATAAATAAAATGTACATATGCATACATAAAATGTATATAATCTATATATATGTATACAAAGAATAATATAAATTTCAGATCATCCTTCATACTATAGTCCTACTGCACACAACAGCATTCATTCAGACAATAGTTGTATGGTTGTGGCCCCCAAATCTTAGAAGTGTAGAATCATGGAATGCKTAAGGTTGGAAGAGACCTCTAGAGGTCATCTAGTCCAACCCCTCTGCACACACAGGGTCTCCTAGAGCACGTGGCACAGGGTGATGTCCAAGCGGGTTTTGAGATGGAGACTCCACCACCTCTCTGGGCAGCCTGTTCCAGTGCTCCACTACCCTCACTTGTAAGAAATTCTTTCACAATTTCCCGTGGAATTTTTGGTGCATCAATTTGCGGCCATTTCCTCTAGTTCTATTGCTGGCCACCACTGAAAAGAGGTCAGCCCCCTCCTCCTCACTTCCCCTCTTGAGGTATTTATATACATTGATTAAGTCCCCTCTCAGCCTTCTCTTCTCCAGGCTGAACAGGCCCAGCTCCCTCAGCCTTTGAAATCTTGTAAGGTACAATGAGCATGTCCCATTTGGGACACATTATTAACCAAGAATACAGTTGTTCATCAATTAAAATCCTTGGCTGGCTTCAAAGATTTACAAAAAAGGTCCACGAAGTGTAATAATATGTGAGGAGTTAACTCACACAGATGCATGTTGTTACTTAGCAGCATTTCAGTGGCACTATCAGAACAGTGAGGAAAAAAACATTTTGTTTTGCCTTGTTACTCTGTCAGGAGAACTTCTAGTTGGGTTTCAAGTTCAGATCTGAAGCTAYACGAGTAAAACTACTCCTATAAGATCTCTGGTTATTTCTGGGCAGAAATAATTATGAGGAGGTAGAGAACGAGTTGGAAGGCAAAGACCCAGGGAAATGGGATTCTGGCACCAACAGGCTAGGAAACTACTGTGAGGGAATGTAGGGAAGACAGAAGAAGGGAACAAAGCAGGAGAAGGAGAAAACAGCTGGTCTTACTGCCTGGACAGCGAGTTCTTAGCTCTAAGTGCCAAACCACTGGTCATGCAGCGTGGAGGATGTGGCATAATACGGTTACAGTTGTTCCAGACAGGGCCTGAGGAGGTGAACTAGCATAGGCTGAAGCAGTCAGCGGTGCTAGTGGGAAGAAAGGTCCCATAAACATGATGCCTACTCTGACCACCAGCTTTACATGCTGCCGCAGCCTCCCACCATGGGGCTGTAAGTCTAATGGAAAGTACAGTCTAAACCTGGGAACTTGATACAACTCTGAGGTTGGAAGGGGCCTCTAGAGACCATCTAGTCCAAATCCTTGGTCCAGCAGGGACACCCAGAGCACAGGGCGGCATCCAGGCGGGTTTGGAAGATCTCTAGAGAAGGAGCCTCCACAGTCTCTCTGGGCAGCCTGTTCCAGGGCTCTGTCACCCTCACAGCAAAGAAGTTCTTCCTCATGGAACTGCCTGGGTTTCAACTTGCATCCATTAGCCCTTGTCCTGTCACTGTTCACCACGGAGATGATTTTGGCCCCTGTCTTGTTTATATCCYTCCCTCAGTTACTTACACATATTGATTAGATCCCCTCTCAGCCTTCTCCTCTCCAGGCTAAACAGGCCCCACTCACTCAGTCCTTCCTCACACAGTAGATGCTCCATCAGGCCCTCCATCATCTTCATTGCTCTGTGCTGGCCCCTCTCTAGAAGCTCCACGTCTCTCCTGTCCTAGGGAGCTCAGAGCTGCCCCCAATACTCCAGGTGCAGCCTCCCCAGAGCTGAGCAGAGAGGCAGGATCCCCACCCTTGCTCTGCTGCTGATGCTCCTCCTGGTGCAGCCAGGAGCCCATCAGCCTTCTTGGCAATGAGGACCCATTGCTGCCTCATGGGGAACTTGATGTCACCCAGGATTCCCAGATCCCTCTCTGTGGAGCTGCTTTGCAGCAGGTCAGCCCCTAATCTGTGCTGGTGCCTGGGGTTATTCCTGCCCGGGTGCAGGATGCTGCACTTGTTCTTGTTGAATCTGATGAAGTTCCTCTCTGCTCAACTCTCCATGCTGTCCAGGTCCCTCTGGATGGCAGCACAGCCCTCTGGAGTGTCGGCCCCTCCACCCAGTTTGGTGTCACCCACAACCTTGCTCAGGGTGCACTCTGTGCCCTCATCCAAGTCGCTGATGACCAAGTTGAATAGCACTGGGCCCAGCACTGACCCTAGGGGACACTCTTGGCCACAGGCCTCCAACTGGACTTAGTCCCATTTATCACCATCCTCTGAGCTCTGCCATCCAGCCAGTTCTCAATCCATCTGTCCACACGTCCGATCCACAATTCCTGAGCTCCACATGAGAGTGTAATGGGAGACTCGTTAAACACCCACAGCTCTCCACTTGTCCATCCAGCCAGTCAAACCATGGAAGAAGACTATCAGGTTGGTCAGACATGACTTTCCCGTGCTGAATCCGTGCAGAAGCACTAGTAGTCATTCCCACTCAGCAGGGGACAAGGGTTTGTTCATGCAGGTCTTGGGGAACAGAGTTGCATGAATGACCTGATCTTTCTTGTAAAATTTGTCAAGTCATTGGAGTTTAGCCTGATGAGTTGATCACACTTGGCAACAAAGTATCAAGCAGTTATCCCCATTACATGAAAAATGCTAAATAAGCCACATTTTATTGATGGCAAAGTAAGAGCTAATTTTCCAACAGAGGCAGAAAGAGAGAAAGATTGAACACACATGCAAGAAGGAGACAGAGGGAAGCTACAGGCTGCAAAACCTAAATAATTTTATTCCCAGCTTTAACTACGAACTTTGAAATGGTACAGTTTTCTTATGCTAAAACATACTACTTTTCAATATCTATTATTGTTTGTGATTGCAAAAATGACTCACATTGAACTCTAAACTGGACACTAAACTGGACACTAAACTGGACATTGAACTCTAAACTGTGCAGGCCTCCACCATTCCCAAATGTATAATGCTGTATCTTGCACTTAATAACTACAGAAGTAGTTAAGCGTTATAGTAACAGCTGACATTGCTTTGCAGACACAGTTCAGTAACTTTACCTTGATCCTTTCAAGCCACAAGGCCCAACATTTCCAACGGCTGCAAAACGGAGAAATCTGAATTAACTCCAGAAAAAAAAATATTGCACCATCTTTGTGAACTCTGCTTGTTAACAGCATCTTCAAGAACCACAGAAAGGAACATTACACTGCTGTAAGCAAGGGAAAATACAATACTGCAGCTGCCAAGCTGGACTTCGAAGCACTCTCTGCTCTTCTGTCTCATACACATTATGAAATTAGGCTATAAGCGTCAAGTAGAAGTGCAAATAACTTTCTAACCAGAGAGTAAATATGCATGAATTTCTTACCTGGGATACTGGAAGAAGTCTGCTCCTAGACTGCAGCTTTGTCAGTCACATCCAGATGATCATTCTTTTATTAAAAAAAAAAAAAAAACCCACGAAGTAAAAGGAGAGGAGGAATGTCTAACAGAGCTCTCAAAATGATGTGTAATGTCTACACTGAACTTCAGGAGGACTTTATCTTTATTCTCTACTGTATAGCTCTTGCTTCATTATTTAAAAGGTTCACCCTTAGGGAGCCTGAGAGCTCCAAGACTCTTTGTAGATTGGATAGCACTCAAATCTGTGCCAGAATTCCCAAAGTTTTACCCTCCCTGCAAGAAATAAAAGGCCAGGAGGGGTGCTTCATGTGCACATGTCCAACAAATGATGAAGAGGACACCTCACCAAAGCCTGCTGTGTATTTGTGGTTCTGTAAGGAATGGCTGTACATCATAGACTGCAATCTTGATGTGCAGTACCAAGCCTTCAGTCCCTGAAGCACTGCCATGGCACAGCTAGCAAGCAGTTGTTAATTTTAACTAAGTTATGTAAAGGGATTAGCTGCATTGTCAAGAGCAAGACACAAACCAAGAAGAGATGATAAAGAAAACACATATATTCCTCCAAACATAGTTCTATAAAGAGAGAAAACACCAGATTTAGACTAAAGTGAAAATCTAGGGTGGGAATTCAAGTCAAAAACACAGTCCTCRTGTTTTTTTTCTAGACATACCAACAATTGGCTACAATCACCTTATTGAAGATAAAAAAATYGCACACTGGTCAAGTAAGACGCAATGCTGACCATCTGTGAGACCATGGGCTCAGGCAGATTTCCTTTGTCATGCTCGGCATGGCCATTGCAAAGCTGCTCTGTGACCCAAACCCTGACCACAACCCACCAAACCAGCGACCGCTGCGAGTGCAGGGCTGAGTGACTGCAGCAACAAGCCAGCTGTGGGCGCGTCACAAACCAACCTGCAAAGCTGCTGTCCATGCGTAGAAATTCCCTTCAGACTGAGCGGGAAGCGTGGGAATTGCTAACAACAACAACAACACAGGAATGGTACCAAAAGTGATATTGAAAACATCTAATAATCTAAAAAATCTAATAGTGTCAAGCTGTTTTTTGAAGGAGGAATATTTAGGCCTGCTGCTCGCAATGGGAATAACAGATATGTGGGACTCTACATGTCTCTTTACCTGGTATAAGCAGTCAGCACTAACCCAAATCCACTGCAAGTAATGTGAGCAATTCCCCACTGCTCCTCTACCCCCTCTTCCCTTTGTCACTTCCACCCTTTACCTCCTCAGTGGGATTCTTGGCTTTTSTGCATTTGTTTTCATCTAAATATAGCAGCTCTATAATGTTTTCATCTCTCTTCCACAACCTTGACTGCCTTTAACTTATCCTGCATGAAATTAGGCCTAGTTTACACTCTAATCAGCCTTGGTTGATTTGCGCTTTTAATTAGTCTTTAATATTCTGCCACCCTCCTCTGCAGAGATGGTGCTTTAGAAAGAACTCCTCCTATTTGTCACTATAGTTTCAATGTGAGGGGGAAAATATATTACAAAATATTTTATAAAATGCACAAGAAATCTATGCAATTTATCATAAACAGTTATGATTTTGTCCGCTTCAGCCAGAGGAGGAGCCATGTTAATGTATTTTCCCATTGAAAAAGTACCATGTGATTTATTGCTCCACACAGAGCAGGGATCTGACAAGTTGCATACATGGACCCAACCGCTATGATATCCTCCACATCCTGTAAAATGTTAGATCTGAGCACCATCTCTCTAGAATCACAGTGGGCCTCTGACTGCCTCATATGCAAAGGTTTCACAGGTTAATTGACCAAATTGTGCTCACCTAAATAACTCTTCTTGCTCAAGATCTGACCCACCAAAGAGTTCTGAAAGTTTAAAGTACAACATAACTGCCAACTATGGGTCACATACTTGGGTCACACACTGGGTCACATTTTATTGGTCAGAAGTTGTTGTTACTTAATGTTTACACAGGCCAACTTCCATTAAAGAAAAGTACCAAATCAGAAACCCAGGAAGAACCTCCAAATACCATCCATTCTTAATTCTTAGAAGTATCAACTAAATTTAATGTTCTCTGACATTTTCTAGTCTTACCTGATAAACTATCATTCCAAGTAAAAGATACTCAACTTTAACTTTAAAATTGTGATTTATTGCCAGTCAGCTTGCTCATCTGATGGTTGAGTGAACTTACAAGTTTCTATGAGGGCTCTTAAAAAAAATCTTTCATTATATTTATTGCTAATTCCTGAGTTTGGGTTTAATAATAAGTAGAATGATGACTATAGAAAGGAGCTCTGGAAGAGGAAAGATAACCTAAGGATATTAACTGCTTGTAAGCCAGCATGAATTTTAAGACATCACTGAGATCTTTTCCCATCATGTCAGACAAACGATACTGGTGTTAAATATGCTAGCAAGTTGTTTCAGAGCAGTGAGAGATTTTGTGATAATAAGAGAAAAGTATTTTCTCATTATTTGGAGTAGATGAGTCAAGGATAGCAATAAGATTTTGAAACTTGTCTAAGCACACAGTGCTCCTTTTGCACAAGAGCGTCCCAGTTTCCAGAAATTTGTGGCTTGAGCTCCTTTTTTTGGCATGTTTTCAGGGTCTGAGCATGGGATGTGCTGAACAGCACTTGCATATGTCACTTCATACAGGTGACACACAAAGGAGCAGGTACTGCAATATGTCAGCCTAAGGCAAAGAAAACATGCAACTTGCTCTGGCCAGAGCTAGAAAAGAAAATAACGCAGCTCCTTAGACAAACTCTAACCCTTCCAAAGGTAACATTAATAAGGGAGGATTTCATCCCCAAACCTTGAAACATCCTAAATTCACAAGATATTGAATAACTATCCCTGATATCTTTCCTGGAATGCAGGCTTAAAGGACCCAAAAAAGTCTGAGGTTCAGAGYTTCCCATGGTAAGCAAGGAAACACATGTTTTTGAAACCAGCAGTAAAGTGAAACAGAAAAATATTGCCCTGAGTATGAGATTCATGGAGAAAAAGCCACTTTTCTACGTTAACCTGGAATCTGTACACACAGAATTGATAGATTGCTATTTACCCAAATTCCTGGAAAGAACCTAATATAATGGGTCTGATTTTTCCTCGTGTGCAGGGCAGAAAGTATTTCCTAACAGTCTGCAACACCTGTATACAATACATTATTTTATCATTTCTCTCCTAACCCTAAAATGCAGCCTCAGTATGGTGGAGCAGGTTCAAAACCAGTTCTGCCATTTACCTGGGGAAAAGGTTCTTTCAAGAGGYATTATGCTGGAAACAAAAATGTAGCTTTAACAGCCAAATGATGGAAATCAAACAGAAATGCTTCCAGTGAGCCTGCTCTTATCCGAGTTTTCAACAAAAGCAACCCACATATCTGCAAAAGTTCTTTCCATTCACAAAATCCTAGTTCTGATAACGTTTTTTGGCGGGAACAAAAGCTGTCGGATTTGCATTTGCACCAACTCAAGACATTTCCTGCTTGCTGCCTAAGCAGCGCAACAAGAACTCATGCACGTGTCACTTGGCCGCCTATATGAAACACTGGCAAAATATATTAAAATAATTTATTATAGCGCCAGGGAGCAGCACGAGCRTGGCACTGGTGGCCAGAGTGAAGGCTACTTCTCTGGAGATCTTCCAAACCCGCTTGGACACAATCCTGTGCCACATGCTCTAGGGGACGCTGCGTGTGCAGGGGGGTTGGACGAGACGATCTCTAGAGGTCCCTTCCACCCGTAAGTATTCTATGATTCTATGGTAGATACCCCCCATTCAGCTCTTTTTGCTTTAAAAATCTTTTTTTGAAGGCAGGCCAAACTGAAATCATGAGATTTCCTTCAAACAATTGTATCTTTTGAAATATTTTTCCTTTATTTTCGTTTTCTGAGTCCTCACTGTGATTCAGCGCACCACTACGATCAATAACAATATTATTTTAGAAAAATCAGAGGTAACACTTTCACTGATCATGTGCTGCCAAGGAGCTGGAGCTTTGAGAATAACATAATATACTGCAAAAATCAAAATAAAACTGTGAGACTGAACTGAACAATAGCACTTATTTCAGGAAAAAAACTTAACTGAATGAAAACAAAATAATGAACAACCCTAATCTGAAAAAAAAAAAAAAAGTTTTAAATTCTTGTTACTATTCTAAGAACAGTAATATCAAAAATCATTTTTCAGTGACAGCAAAAATTAGCTGGAATAATCTTGTCTATATTGCAGCATTAAAAGTATTTTCTTGGCTTTTGTTATTACCTCAGCTCCCTCAGGCTTCACCATTCACGTTCTTTATAGGATTCTCTCAAAAACCTGTGACCAGCTTTATTTACAAATACTCCAGAAAGTACATGTACAAAGAGCATCTCAAAATAAAAACAATTGAAAAAGATTACACTACCACTTAACATGCTTACATTAACTTGCCAATCAGCATTCTCATCACTGCCGAAAGATTTACACTCCCTCCACAGCAGGGTTTGTCTCGTCCTGCAGCATTTTCTTCAAATTAGATTTTGGGTAGGAATTTTATTGAAGTCTATTCTATAATACACCTTCTGCATTCTTGTCACTACACAAAACCACACACAATATCAATAACAGTTTGAATTTAGACATTCTGAGGTTACTGGCRTGTTTTATTTTCTCACAAAGGTGATGAGATTTGGAACAAACTCATTTTCTCCTCACAGAGAAGTCTGGAGAGTAGCTGGTAAGAGAAGAAAAACAAAACCAGGCTCGATATTCTAGTGGAGAACAGTACAGAAATAATAAGACAACCAGTGAATAGGACCAAGTAGTCATAGCAGCAATGAGACCTGTTCATGACCAGAGGAAAACTGAATATTCAATACCTGTCTTTCAAGACCTTCCTACCAGAGGAAATGGGAAACTGGAAGCTGTCAACTAAGATAAACTGAGATAAACTAAAGAAATCTGGGATATTAGGTCCCTACCACTTCCCAAGAACAGAATGATGTGTGTTTATGGCAGAAATCTATGTTAGTAAACAGCAGAGCTGCATTGTTCGTGCCCCATAGTCTCAGAAGATGGTAACTGCTCAGAGTTGCCCGTGTACGAGGATTAAAATACACTTTGGCCAGCTTCCAGCAAGTCACGGGTAAGAACAGTGCYGAGGAGCTTGGTAACTTAGAAAACTAAACACTATAACTATCATTTTGCTTCAACAGATCTTCCCTAGAAATAAACAGTCAAAATGGAGTCTCTGCATTTACTCCCACTACACAAATTTGCAACTGCTACTACAGGTAGAGCAGAATCTGCCTGGGCTTTTGCTCACCAGCTCCAGCATCCACAGCTGGGCAGTTCTAGGAGCACTTCACCCATCATAAAACCATGCAATATAAATGAATGAAAATGAATCTCTTCTCCAATKATGTATGTAGTTCTACATACATCATATCACTCATGTAGATGGAAATTAAAGGAATCCACACATATCGAAAACTAATAAAACATCTCAGCAGCAAACACGTGCCCCCAAAACACCTGCAGTAGAATTCTCCACAATGACCCAGCTGGAGGAACAGTTTTTTAAATGATCCCATCCTGAGCAATTGGCAATATTTTCCTTACTACTGAGAAGAGAGACATACAATATTTTATAGTTTTAAAAGAGAACTTTTTGCCAACAGAAAGGTGGGCAAAGCAAGCTCTAGTGTAAGTTTTCAAAAAAAAAAAAAAAAAAAAAAAAAAGGCGGGGGAAAAGAAAGGCATCCCAAAAAAAAAACACTCAAAAAAAAAAAAAAAAAAAAAAAAAAGGCGGGGGAAAAGAAAGGCATCCCAAACTAACAAACCCTCTAAATGTTAGAAGGCTGAGAAGTAATCCATCTGTTTTACCATTATCCTGCATATAATGCTCTCAGAGAAATCCCAAGGGCTCAGTATCTTAGGTTTCCCCACAGCAAATGCCTTCAAGCTGCTGATGTAGGTCACCTGCCTGCAGCATCCCGGCCGACCTCCAGCTGCCTGCTGGCTGCGGGACGCCCGCGCTGGCGCCAGTCGCGCAGGGCTGCAGAGCACGGTGCACATCCACAGCACACGTCGCCATCTCCTGAGGAGCAGACCAAGTCCTCTCCCTTCCACTCTGCTGAGCCAAGCAGTTGCTTTCGCTGGAGAGCTGAAACAAGTGAGATTTCCTCTGACAGCCTTCACTCGCTGCGGTCAGGAATATATAACCTAATCTTGAAACGTTTATGTAACGAGTTGATTTAGCTAGCTTCGTTTTAATGATTTTTGAATCCTCTTACTCTCTGGAACTTAAGTTAATGGAATTTATTGCCACAGGACACTATATATTATACAAAATCATTCTAGTGACTTAAAGTGTCTGTACTTTAGCTTCATCAGCTATGTACAAGCTCTGCTTTTTACTTTACAGAATAGGTAAGTGTCTAAAAATAATAAGACTTTAAAATTCAGTATCATGGAGGACTTCAGTACATGGGAGAGCATTCTGAGTATTTCACAGTGCTCTCTCCTCAGCAATAGGAAGGTGTTTTCGTTTGCAGTCCTGCTCTAGCCCGACACTTTGGATCTCAATTCTATTTCCATGACAATCACACTGCAGAGCTAAGCAGACTGTGGGCGCCTGGATCTTATCCAGATTTACCCTAAAGTCATTCATTATTTTCAAGGAATCACAAAAACAAATATACAAGTGAGTTCTTAAAACATTGATTTGTCAAGCAAACGCATCAGAGGTTCTAATTGAATTAACAACTGACTGCTAAATAGCCTGAGGGATGCAAGTTAAAGGCAATTCAGGCTTGTGCCTWGATACTGTTCTACTTTCAGGAAAACAAGAATTTCTTGGCCTGTGATTCCTGACACACAGTAGTCCTTATATTGYCCGTTTGTGACACAGTGGTGGAGCATTACAGTTTTACTGTACTCTCCAGGGTTTCTCTCTCACCTGCCTTGACTGGCAAATATATAGAGATTTTCTTCTTCAGTCTTTCTGAACTGTCTGCCAAACTACAGAAAAAAAATCTAAAGTAGAACCTTATTAAAAATAATTCTGTTGAGGCTTGCAAATAAAAATTAATCCTCTATTCTGGGCTCCCCACTTTGAAAATCTCCACAGATCCATAGTTTTTAGGGATCCCATCCCTGTGACTTCCTGCACACAGAATTCTCTTGCTGTGAATGGGCCCCCTGTGCACATAGGGCTTGCCAGACCTGAACTGTCTTTTCCTGAGATGCCAGGCTTCTCAGTGTGACTTTCAAGTGAATACTAGGTTGGTGGGAATATAGTTGATTCGAAAGCAAAATCTATGCAGGTGAAATCCCAACCTCTCCACCCGAGTGGCTTTTTAGCCCTTAAACGCATGAGAGTCGTTCAGTGAGTTTAGGCAAGGGACTCCTCATGGCCTGCTAGGCCTTCTCTTCGCTTCGAGGGGTAATATTTATTCCCTGTTCCTCTGATTTGTCTGTTGTTAATCCTGCTCTTAAGAATTTCAGACTTTAATATGTACATCTATTAGGATTTACATTCAGGCAAGAGATAGTCTAGACACTTCTTGTTTGTGGAGTGTGATTATGCTCATTATTTCCCTGTACCGGAGGAAAGGGTCACAGGCAGGGGAATTAACTGCATCTTCTGCTAGAGATCCTCCATTAATCATGATTATCAACTCATGAGTTTAGCCTAAGCCTGTTTTGTGCAAGCTGATCATTTCTCCTCCCTGTTTAGAAGTTGAATTAAAGGATAATTATTTGCATTATGCCACTTGTGACAGTAGGACCTGATTAGCTTGTAAAGCACTGATTAGTTTGGGGCTATCTTAGTAAAAAAAAACGCATTATGATGGGATATACAGATAARCCTGGAGAGGTACCTATGACATGAAGTCAATGAATTTTATGTAAAAATATATATATAATTCAAAATGAGAATATTACTTAATTATATTATAGGTGAGACTGATGACATTACAAGACTGATTATGCAAGTCTTTTCTCATAACCAAACAACTTGCATCATTTCATCACCAACACATCTTCCTATTTCCCGGAATAACAAATTTCATCCGCAAAGGATCCCTCCAAAGCATCTCCTTGTGCACCAGTTTCTAGTGCTGGGTTTCCTGCACACCTGGGAGAACATTACAGCATTTGCAAAAGCACTGGCAGAGGTGCTCACGAGTGGTGCCTGTGCAGAACACCCATTCTGCACACCACACATGTCACACCCAGGGAAGGCCCAGGTCACTATCCCTGGATACCAGGAAGAGCGCAAATCCCATTCTATGGGACTCAGAGTTGTTCACACAGACAGAACTGTAAAAGAGAACCTTTCGAGGGGTCTTATTCCTTTGTATGCCCAGTACACAGAAATCCCACCAAGTAGGAGGATCCAGTTCTCAAGACCTTCCTTTGTAGGGGCACTCTAATTTGAACTTCAGAATCTATTCCTAGGTACTGATTTCAGGAAACAATGACCTAACTTTTTCCAATGAAACTGAAGTTAATTTTGCAGAGGGTGATCCAGCAGGTTTTCACACATCTACTGCCCTTCATAAGTCTATTCACATGTTTTTCCTAGTGGTACTAAGAAAATGCAGTATCATCTAGGAGAAAGGGTCAGATTGCGGAAAAAGATTGCAGATACACTGATTTGTTTGAAACTTGTTAGATTTACATCAACTGAATAACTGACTGTCGTCCAGTAATAACTGTTGCAAAACTTTTAAATAAACATTTCCAATATAGGATCAAATAATGCCTGCACCTCTATTTTAAGTTAGATTCCTTGCAGTTGCTAAATTCACACTAATCCACGGCATATCCTAGAGCATAGATTGCTACAAATCAGGTGACTGTGTGCACACATGGGGTGTAACCTTGGTAACACTACTGCTAAATTAGCCTTTTAACTAGACCTAAATTTGGACTTCCAAGTTGCTTTTGAGAAACGTGCCCTGAGATGGCTGGTTTACATTTACAGAAATCTGTCTGGATTTGTTTTAGCAGCCTTTTCCAACTATAGCTCACGATGTGAGCTATATTAATCATCTATAAAATCAAGTTGCTTACTTTGGGGACCAATAGAAAGCATGGTATTGAATTCAATGGACTTTGGACCACACTGTGAGCTTTGTTGAGTCTTTAGACTTGCAGTTTCTCTCTATTTCACATGAAACCTTTCACATTTTTCAGTGGCACTACGTACATTGCAAGCAGAAACTAAAAGACTGCTTTTGCAGCATCATATTGCATAAAATTGCAAAGGAGATTTTATAGAGGAATGCAATCACATGATAACTAGTTGGGGATAAGGAGCCAGCCTCCCTCTGTCAGCACAATTACTTCTGTTTCAAAGCACAAATTCCTTCTATTTTCTTATGAGCTCAAATGGATTCCTGTTAAATGCCTTTCTTTTTTTTTTCCACTTCCCTAAATGGACAAGTATTTTTCTTGCTACTCTCAGTGACTGATAACATTCACAGGAGAGTGAGGAAAGTGCTTTCTTTGTATGTTTGTGTTTTTTTCACCTCCTTGAAATAWCCCTTAAAGCCAGCAAAGAATACTTCTCCAAAGCACAGTACTCAGGCAGAATAAAAGTCTAGGGGCTGGAAAAAGCAGCATTGAGGCTTGATGGTCTTCCTTTTTCAATTAATTCTGTAGCAGTCAGAGAGATGGTCAGGAGTCCTGAAGGAGCTTTAATTTATTTTACTTAATCATAAGAAATTCCTCTGTTATAAATACAAAAGAGGAAAGTACAGTACATAAATCAGAAGGAGAAGGACAAAATAAAAGACAGTCCTACAAGTCCAAACAAGATCTGTGCCGGCAGCTATGGCAGAGAAAGTTCTCCTCGGAACTCAATGCTCTGGGCCTTGGTGTGTTAAAAGCTCCTTTGTCCTTCATCATGTAGCGGGTTCATGTGAAGGACCACATATTTTGTTAGGTTCACAGTCCTATGCTAGTTACCTTGCCCATCTTGGCCTAGGCCTTCAGTAGAAAAGATGGTCTTAGCTTAGTCTGCTCACAGGCAGTCCATCATCTTGCAACCCTTGTGTCGCTTCCAGTCCAACAAGAGAGTCCTCTCTGCTCATTATTAAATATTACTACCTATATCTATGCAAGCACAGCATTCCTAAACCTAACTAGCTTCTACAAGCTGATTTTAACCAATTCCCCCCTTTGCTCTCATGCCATCTCACTATCAACAGCAGTTAGAGGAAAATAAATGCCCAGACAACACAAACATGTTGACTTCTCTTTAGTGTTTTTTATTAATAAGTAGTCTGTCAGTYAGACAAGTCTATCAACATAATACTCTGTCAGAGATAAAAATTGCAGATGCAGCCCCACAGCTCCAGAGCACATACTAAACCATCTCAGTTAATACAGATGAGACAAACGCTTAGCAAAAAACATACATCAAAATTACTGCTGGGGAACAGGTCCAGTGAAGGGCATTCCCAGCTGTGTGTGCATAATCACCTGCATAATTCCAAGATCACTGATACGCTCTATATACACTAGCAACACTCATGTCCTTACAGGGATATCTCAACACACATCTTTTATAAGCCTCGGCAAACCAGAAATAGAAAATTAATGATTGACCTGTACTATTTTCTCACGTAGCCCTCATTTCTTATACTTAAAGAGGAAATCATGAACTCCTGGGAGTAAAACAAGAAGAGTTCACAGAAAAATACTTTGAAGTAAAGCAAGTTCTGCATGCACACATCACTTGTTCATCAACCTAAGGGAAACCAGACTTTTCAGAAGTTTTCACAAGAATGACACAGATCCTGGATTTGCCTGGTTTATATCCACTGACTGCAACATAACACATGCAGTAAACCACTGTTGGGCTCCTGGTTCAGCTCTAATAAACGAAGGCATATTTCTTTTTTGGAAGCAGGCAAAGATCATTATGGGGTATTTTCTTCCCATATTTCATACTGCTTAAGATGCGTTGTGCCTTGTTTTCCTTCACATCTTCTATCACTTGTCTTCCCGCACAGCTCCTCTCAGCACCTATAATCTCATCTAAAAGCAGCAGCAATCACAGTAGCAAATATTTACAGAACAGGAGCTTTGCAAGGCCCCAGGAATCAGGTCAGGCCAACTGCCTGACATCCCCAGCAAGCAGCTGCATAGTCACCTTCCCCTAGGATTTGGGAACAGGGTTGTCCCAACCACACCACCAAGACTCTTGCATATATTTTCTTCAAAAATCACCCATCAGGTGGGCTTTTACAAAGCCACTCTTGTCCTGTTCCAAAACACCAGTTCTAGGCACATTTCAGTTGCACTGGTGAGGAGATCCTAGGTTAGTGTGTTTGTCTTTTGAAATGTTTACAGCGTGGTTGCAATTTTATCAAGTTCCCGTTTTCTGACAGGGCAGAATCCTCAGAGAAGTTATCCACTATTTTCTTTGAAATGTGCACAAAACATGTTAAAAGACTTTTTTCTTTTTTTAAACAGCTTTTTCCCTTCTTTTTCTTTCCAGATTTAACTGGTGAACCAACTGTGCCAGCCTAATAGTTATTTTTAAAAGTCTTACACACTGTACAATATTGGACCAATTAGGGTTTACACTTGTGAGCATGTCACTCCATTCTGTGACTCTAAATAAACACTCAGCAGCAGTGGAGTCTGCAACGTTTGGGAAAAAAATTCACCCTGGAAATAAAAGTTAGTTAATAGATAGTGCTATGTAACTGTAATTGTAATGCATCATTTCACAGGCAGAAAAGGRCACAACAGTTTTTAAGACTGAGGAAAACACCAGGAATTATATGTATATTGTATGTGTATGGGTGTATATGCATATTGAAAAATATATAAGCAAATTCCAGTCTCTGCACAACACTAGAGCAGACACTAAGCTGAATTAGCAATAGTTGCAGACAGACAGTGGCTTGCAGTCTCAAATTCAAAACCCTTCTTTTCATAGCAAGATTTAAATCAAACTGTAAATTCTTCTCTCACCAAAGTCAATGACTGATTTCATGTTGTCTTGCTTAGAGTTATGATTTTATCCATCAAGATGGAAAAAAAAATCACATGTTAATTCCATTATTTTGCCTTAATCCAGAGCAAAAGATGTCAGTGCCACTAAACATGCTATTATTCTTTCATAAAGAGGTTCCAAGAGGATTGCACATCCCCTAGCATCCCGCTTGGTCTCCCATGCTCTACAGCAGTGCTAACACAGCAGTACATGTAATGGAGAGGCTCTTTTGCCCCACGTACAGTACTGCTTTTGTACGCCGCTTGTTTTTATTCATCCACGAGAGAAGGAAGATGCCCGCGGGGCCTCTCATGGTGGCACCACGCAGGCAGCAGACCTGCTCGCCCAGGAAGGCTCAGGATGCTCCCCAGCACACTCCCTACTGGGCAATTTTCCAGCTCCCTCGAATTTGCATCTCTGTTGACCAGACTACGCCTGGAGAGAACAAGCAGGAAAGGCAGATGTTGTACAGATCACACAGTAGAGACATTGTCATTGTCACCACTGATGGGGGTACTTAAAAACCGCATCCAAGACTTTGCTGTGCTTGGTGCTGGAGCAGTATCATAGAATCACAGAATCATAGAATACTTATGGGTGGAAGGGACCTCTGGAGGTCATCTAGTCCAACCCCCCTGCATACGCAGGGTCCCCTAGAGCATGTGGCACACGATTGTGTCCAAGCGGGTTTGGAAGATCTCCAGAGAAGTAGCCTTCACTCCGGCCACCAGTGCTGCCAGTCAGCCCTGCCACGCTTGCGCTGCTCCCTGGCCAGGTAACATCAGCCTTCCCTTGCCCCAGACACTCCGGCTGCTGGCTTCTACCTCCAGGTTTGCCCCTGGCTGAGTCCCACATCCACCTCCCACCTTTACCCAGAGCTCTGTCCTGCACCCACTGGCTTGCTCCTTGTTCAGTGCCACATTCCCGTGTTTCCCTACATTATTCTGTCCGTAACTGTCCAACTTAGTTCGGCTGGGTGACTCAATGACCTGTCGGTTTCTTCACTCCCTATACTTCACAAGGCAAAATTCACGCTGCTTTTCTAGTTATTTGCATGGCCTTAAGAGGAGTCTGAACAGCACTTTGACATGTGCAAGCTGGCTGATATGCTTTATAAGAATCACTGATCTCTCAGCCTAAAGATATTTGTGATATCTCCACTCACATAGATTTTCTATGAACACTGAATTCCTACAGGGTGAGGTGTCTGACCCACTGCATCTTCTCCTTTTTAATCCTGTTTCGGGTTGCCCTTGGCAAAACATCCCAGTAATAAATGTGACAGACTTTAAAAGCTAAACTAGAAATCAGTGAAACCTTAAAAAAAATTACAAGCACATTAGAGGGCTGTCAGCTCTAAAGGTTGGATTCTGCTGCTGTGAAAATCTGCTCAATGCAATGGGCAACTGCATATGTAAATCCCATTTGCCATTATATGACTTTAATGTCCAAGCACAAAAATCCTTAAAGCACACAGGAAGAAATGCAAAAGTAATAAGGAGCCATTGCTTGGCATTTGCCAGAAGGCAGCCTTCATGGTAAACAGAAGCAAAAGTTCAATCCCACAGATAAGAATATACTGGAAATCACTGAAATCACATAAAAAGCAAATAAACTCTCCAGATTGGTAGCCATGAAAAGACACTTTCAAAATAAAATTTGCACAATGCACCTGCTCTGAAGGAGAGAGTGGAAAGTAATGCTACCTTCACCTAGCTGCAGCATGGGCTGCAAATTAACTCTCAAGCTTGGTGCTACCTAAGCACTCAGATTTGAAGCAAATTGTAAGCTCATGTGAACTCTTCACAGGCTTTAACAGTGGCCAGGCTTCTGTAGTCCTGCATATAAAACACACTTACATATGCCATAAAAGCTGGTTGCAGGGAGTGATGGATCTAGTAGCTTCTTGCTTGAGCATATTGTTTTGTATTTCTCATGAGGAAGCATCTCAGTAGATGCCTTTGCTCCTATACAAACATAGGAGCAAATATCCCTGTATAGGAGGTGCCACTGCTCACAACGCTGGCATATCTGCAGAAACAGGGAGGCATTTTTCAGCGTGTATGTTTCTGCATTTCTTTCTCTCCACACTATCCCCAAACAGAACTGACTCTATGCCTCACTGTGCAGCCACACATTGCAGCCACACATTTATCTTGTATGTGTATACAATATAAATAAAAAACTCCAGGTGCCTGAAATAAATGTGGAAATTGAAGCCCATCCTCTGTCTCCAACCTCTTCCCAGCACCAAAACCCTGAAGATTTTGTGCACTGCACAGCCGTGCCTCCTGCTGCGGGTGCAGCATGCAGCAACACGAGCGGGAGGCAGGATACCCTCCACCTCACCCAGCCACGCTACTTCTCCCCTGCTTATCCTTAGGCCTGATTCCTGCTCACTTGAATGAGAATTCCACCATATTATTACAATAGGTCCTGTGGGGACCTGTGGTGTTGGCTGCTGTATCTACCCTGAGCAGGAAGAAGGCAACTTTGCCGGAAAGAATTTATGATCCTGACAGAAGAATGAAACCAACAGCACTAGGAAAATGGTTACCTGCTGTTCAGGGGGACCCAAGGCACACAGATATCAAGTACAAGACAGCCAGAAGGGTTCACTGAAATCAGAATACTCTGCTCCTTGCCAAGAAGGCTCATGCCACAGCTGCACAAGCTCAACAATCACCTTCACAGTTTGGCTCTCTTATAAATGTCCTAGTATACTCGCCTTAGGTCCTAGCCCAAAAGGTGCTCTCTCCATTTGCTCTGTCTGCTCAGACCACAGTCTTTAATCAAGTTTGGAGAGTGCGTCACTGCCAGCCCGGAAATCGAAGCAATTACATAAATAAGCAAATGAAATCACCATCATTTCCTTTTTGTCTTCTCGAAAAATTAATATAAAACAATGATTTACCCAATATAGCAATTTAATGAAAATATCCTCTCTTTAGTCCTACTTGACCAATTGGTTCAAGTCCTCTTTGGTCACATGCAACAGAAGCCTCCTCTTTTAGCCATAGACATCCCATCTCTCAACCTTTACCTGAGCCACAGGGAAGCCAAGTGTCCTGGAAAGGCTGAAACGACTACATGCTCACAGTTAGAACTCAGGGCATTTTATGGCAATATTTGATTTTTAGGTACCTAAGAATATATATGTGTATATTTTTTTTTTTTTTTGTAGGCATGCTGCTATTATCAGATTTTGAGTTGGCAGCAGCATGTGTATATTTTTCAGAGCATTGTGTTCATGACCTACTGTCTGAATGAATTCACCATGAACTACGGAAATGACAGAAGGGTCATTAACCTTCACCCCAAGCAAAAGAGCACCTTTGAGAGCGTCCACGCATATTTGCTTCACTCCAGCTATAATTCACTACCCTGAGTGCTCGTTCAGCCAGACTCTTTGGTCCTGGTAAACACTGGACTGTTTTTCTGGTCTCCGTAGTTATTAAGCCAGAAGGTACATTTTGCTGACAAGCGTCACCCAGGTGTTTCAGAACCGCAGGAAGCTTCCCCAGGCTATCAATAAGAAGGTCTCTTCCACGCAAGATCACAAGCCAGGCCAGGACAGCAGGGACCAGAACTTTGGCCTCTCCAGAGCATTTCCGGAAACCAGGAATATATCTAGATGATGGAAAAAGTGAAACCCCAAGAATGCCTCAACCACAGCTACTCAGCCCAGAAGGTGATTTGCAATGAAATTCTCCTTTCTTCCAAATCCAAACTTACATGTTTTACCTACAAGGTATTGCTTCAGTTTTCCAAACAAAAATTTACAATTTAGAGCCTTTTCCTTCGAGCCGACTTCCATGTGTCACTTCTTCCCACAGGCTGAGCTAGTTTTGTTCCCATCTGACTGCAGCCAGCAACCTGCTCTGCGTGGAGCCCGGATCCTCCCAAACACTTCCAAGCACTCTGCAAATGCCAAGGCCATGCAAACGAATTCCGTATGAATAGTGCAAATGAGCCGCTTGGTGAACGGTGACAAAAGGCCCTGTTATTCCAGTTTTGTCACTCAAGAAAAACAAGACAGCCACAGCGCATAAATATTAAATTTTTAAGCCCTACATTAAACATTTAAGAGATAGATTCAGAATAATGCATGAATGTCGCAGATTGAACTGACTCAATGAAAGCCTAGAATGTATGACTCTATTTGGAGGCAAGTAAAAGTGGCAAAATAAAGTTTCTAAAATGTTAAAACGTTAAATGCTAAATCAGTATGGATACTGATGATTCCCTTTCCTGTCCCTGTACAGAAACCTGAGTAAGTTCTGTATGAATGGGGGTACTGGAAGGGAGAATCCTCTTCCTCTCCAATATTTGCTATGCTAATTCATGGCCAAACTCTATGTACTTTGTTATGTAGCCCATTATTAGCCAACACTTTACTGGGTACTCGTACCCAAAAACTTACTGCATACTAGAAGCACAAGGAACAATCTCAGATCTCTTTGCTAATACAGATTTTTTTAACTTCTACTGCATAAATGTGAATAATTAGGCTACATCAAAAGGAGGACAGACCCATAGTTTTTCAATTGAAACAACCATCAACCTAAAACTTTGAAATTTTCCAAAACATGAAACCATTTCACATAAGAGTGAAAAAATCTTCTGGCAATTTATAGCTGGATGATGTTTCAGGTGTTTACAAAGCACTCATTTCAAAGTGGTATCGTGGTACACTGCAGAAATACAGTGATATGTTGTGCAAATCCATTCAAGAAAATATTAACTTCCATCATCAAGTTCCTGTAAGGAACAGCAACTTACTGGGGCACCYGCCCAGCACGCCTTGCACCCTGACTACTCCCTCCTTGTTTCAATAGGGGTTTCTGAAACCAAACACAGCAGCATCTCTCCCACCTGGAAAATACAGGCTGCTTGGAACCCAGTCACTTCGGCCACCATAAAATGCATTCAACAGTAGCTGTTTTCAGTATCAGTACTTCTTTTACGTACTCAATTAAATCCAAGTAGCTTAGCATTCTGTCATTAATTTCAAAGAGCAATTTGCAAGGGCAAAATTTTGTTATCCAACTGAATTGACAATAATTACTAATACTTTACCAATTCTCACATGTTGCAGACCATTTTAGGCCTGCACCCTTACGCGTGTGCTCAAGATGAGCCCCCATTTATGTGTGTATTGATTTGTTACATTTATTTGTTGTATTTGTAATGTTAATTGTTGAGACCTGTTTTGTTCATTACACTTGTGTTGTAGAATGTTCCTGAACCCTCCCGAATCTTCCCCCGCACGTGCCCCTGTCAGTCATTTGTTGAACCCTCCCATTACCCAATCACATCCCTGAGAAACTTTTCCTTACCCAATGATCCTTAGAGTTTGTGCCCTGTTGAGACGGCTATAAAAGGAATGTTTGTTCCAGAATAAACGTTCCCACTTTGCACCCCCACGTGCGTGCGTGTTTTGCCTCGGTGGGACAGGCATTCCGTGGGTGTGGGGACCCTCCACTAACTTACCTTCCGCCCTGGGACCATCGGAGGCGGASTTGAGAGTTCGGTGACCCGCCCGGGGCATGTTCTGCCGAGGAGCTAGCTAGGATTCGGGTGAGACCGGGCGCTGGGGTTTGGCGCTGGGTTTTTGGGAATCCCCGGGTTCTCCCTATCCTTTTGGGGAAGGGCTCACCGCACTCACATACTGATGCTACCTCTTCAAAACAATCACCATTTGTTAGATCTCAGAGACAACAGGCAGCGTTTATTGTGCTGCTGCAGAATAAATGCCAAACTTAGGGTTAAAGGAGTCACAGACAATTCCAGCTATCTTAAACTTCAGGAACAGCAATTGCAGTATTTTGAAACAACCACAGGCAAAAGTCATGTTTAAGTCCCATTATCATTGGACTTTAGTCCATTATTCTCATGGAAGCTGATACAAACCATACCGCTTGTGCCAACACTCAACTGAGAACCGGGGTTTATTCATGCAGCTAAAACTGTTGGTTCAAGAAAAAAGAATCAAACTGATTTCAAACTTGCTTTAGTAAGGAAAATGCCATGGTCCCAGAAGGTAATCTAAGCAATACTATTCCAGCAAAAGCAAATGCTAAATTTGAGGAGATTCTATTTCAAGAAATCCCTCATTGTCACTGTGATGGGGCTGGAAGCATTGATTTTGAAACAATTGATTTTATGGATCAAAAAGCTTAGGGTTAGATGCTGATTTCATCCCACGCAAAAACCCACTGCAGTTAGGAGACGGGGGTGGCTTGGTAGTTTGTCACAGACATGTCACAGCTCGGGGCCCTCTCGTTTTGCCCTGCTTATAACTTCTGCTTCATAGAGACCTCCTTGAGCAGACTGGGGAGGCCTGGTGTTCTCTCTGAGCACTGCTCACACGGGACACAGACTGTTGGACTTGTGGTGGGAACGTTGACGGTGTCACTGCACGCATCTCCCCGCGCTCATCCACCGCACAACTGCATCCCCCATGTAGCTTTCTGAGGACAACTCCCTGCCACCACTGGTCCCAGGTGCTGCGGTGAGACCTGCCTCCACTACCTGCACGCAGGAACAGGCTGCTCAGGGTGCGTAGCCAGCGTGCCTGCTGCCCACCAGCGAGGAGAACCCCGCCAGAACAAGACCGGCGGCAGCCTTGGCGTGGCGGAGCCTGTGTCCTGGGCGACGCGCAGGAGCACGTCCCACCCATGGGAGGGATCCCACCCTCTCGAGAGAGCCCAGCGTGGAAACGGCACAGCTCGTTTCTCATTCACAGCAAGCAGGAACTTACTTCTATCTCTGTGATCTCGGGGTTCTGTTCTCCTGTCAGGCAGCTGACATGCTGGGAGCACTTTCCTGAATTAGTAGAAAACCAGTAGCAGCAGGCCAAACTGGAAAGGTTTTTGATACAGAGCCATGGTTAATCATTTGCCCATTCAATGAAACATGTAAACAAAGCTTCTCAGCAGAGACATTTGTCAGAGAGCATTTGTCTGCTCTTTGATGTTCATCATCTGAACAGTTCTTTTATTTCTCTAAATTGTATCTTGATGCTAATTTCATTACATTCAGTTGCAGTAATATGATCTTGTGGTATAAAGCAGCAACTGTGCTTACGTAAGGAAAGCCATAAAGAGGGAGCGCCCAAAAGTTTTTCTGTTAGAGTATTAAATGCCTGGTGGTCAACAAATACATCTGAAAAAGGTGATCCCAATTGTAGAATAAATCCTTTCCACCTGCTAAGGCTTTCACCATTCAGAGCTATTGTTCCTAAAATTATTATGACACTGGCTAACATGTAAATAATCTACTTTACTAATATTGTCATTATGAGAAGACAAAATTCTCTTAAACCTTTACCAGTTTTCAGAGAAAGAGTCACATACACAAAACTGTTTTTCAGAAAAGCTGAACATCAAAGACTATAGCAGCCAAAAATGCCCACTGCTCAACAAACTGAGCCTTTGAGTGTGATACAGCTAATGCAGAGAAAGGAATAACAGCACTAAACAAGAACAATGTATTATGATGGAATTTTACCTGCAATATTTTAGGGAGTTTCTGTCCTTTTTGCAGCCTGCTTTTCTGTGCACTGTACTACCTGCAACAGCTTCATAGGAGAAGAACAAAAAGAAATGGATACTTCAAGACAGGCAGCAAGACGGCTGCTTAGAGCTTGGTCCAAGCTCTGATGATGCCTGACAGATGCTATGGGTTGGTGGTGCTTCTATATAAAGCTGAAACAGCCACTCAGTAAAGGCACCTTATGCTGGGCGAGCTGGTGATCCCACCTGCACATGGTCATAACAAGCCAAATAGTATTTTAAAAAGTAACTATTACTGCCAAAATTTTAATCTCTAGCATATTTGCATTGGACAATATTGCATCGATTTACTGCAGCATAGAGGCACAGGTAAAATACGCCCCTCAAAGTTTAAATATTGGAAGTGAATTCCTATTTGACTGGAATGGCAGAAGAGGACAGTAGCCCCCATAGAGAAACTGACATTGGACTTGGGCTCCCAGCAGTTACTACAGACTGATGCATCTTTGCAAATGCAGTGCCTAACTTTCAGGATTCTATTCTTCTGYTACTTAAAAAGACACAGTCTTGCTGTCTTTAGAAAGAGTGCTTTTAAAAAAACAAATACTTAGACATAAAGGCCATAACTACAGTTGCCACTGAAGCAAAAAGTTGGAATGTCTTCTCAAAAATATTACCACTATATAATTCAGTTCAAAATTCTTCAGCCTGCCTCAGCACTGCCTGCTTTTGCAAGGTTTGTCCCTGACTGTGCCAATGTGACAGACGTTGCATGTCCTATTGGTTCTATCAGCCCTTCACTTTGTTTCTGTGTTTCCAGCAAGTGCTGGCTAACACTAACTAACAGATTTCAATCCTCCTCATTAATGCTGTTGTCTCAGTACCCACCTAGCATGAACGATGCTGTATGATTCCCTCAGGAATCTACTCATCTTAGAGCTGAGTGCACAACGTTCCTCTCGCTCGTAGGAACTTGCTGCGTCAAGGTTTTTGCTGCATTATCCGTCCTTGAATCACGAGGAATATGTGCAACAGAAATCAGTAGTTTTAATTACTAGATATACTTCCCTAAGAGACTTTATACATCCACCTTGGAAATCTTCACCTCTTTGCATGTTCAGGTACCTTGAATCTAGGAACAAAGTATTTTTAACTGGCATATTAAAGAACCTTTTCAAAGTCTAAAAAAAAAAAGTAAAGCCACTTTTGAAACTATTACTAGATGCTTAAAACAGAAGAGGAGTTAAATTGCTACATTTCCTCACAGCCAGTCATCCATCTGTAGGTAGCTGGACAGTCATGCACTTAACTCTGAAGTATTTAGAAGAACTAAAAAATGACGATTCTGTGGGCTTCAAAGTAAATATTAACTTTGCTTTCAGACGGAGAGCTATCCAAAGAAGAAAGCAAAATCCAAGACCTTAAAAAAAGTTGCTTGTGAGCATCACCCAGATCACATACATTTCTCTMACTGGAAATCAATACTTTCCCTGGCACCAGCGCAGGTTCCTCTGAGCCCTGCTCTCAGATCCGGCCATTTTCAGGCACTCAGTACAGCACCACCCACCCAAGCTGCCCCTGCACGGTGTTTCTTCTGTGACAGACGAAACCAGGAGAGGAGTTCTGGATGCAAATCGGCCCCAGCCTGGGCTTTGACTTGCAGTTATTCCGAGAGATTGGGATCTGCTCTGGACTTTGATTTAGAGTGGAAAAAAGGGAATCTGAAACTTCTCAAATCACTGCTGTTTTTTGGCAGAGCCCGAGTTCAAATGAGGTCTGGTATCAGTAAAGTGTCGTGTAATGTATTCTAAAAGTCTGATAACTTCCAAAGACAGAACTAACCTTGCTGGAAAGGTTCCCCAAACATTTTGGATCTGTTACATGGAAACAGCAAAGCTGTAATTGTCAGAGCATTAACGTTCCAGATCTTTCATCTTTCACACATGAAACCCATACATTGTATTTTCTTCTGCAAGTTTGCAGAGATGGTTTGAAGAGTTTTTTCTATCTGGCGTATTATGCTCGCATCAAAACCTCCGAATTTTCAGGTCTCTAGTGTTTGCTCTAGTTTTCTCCATTTTTTACCCCCATTTTCCAAATGCACTCTTGGATTTGTCACCAGGAGGGAGGATTGAGGGAGAAAAAAAAMCATAACTAAGTGCTGAGCTCACTCTACCATATGTGAAATTGCATCTAGAAGCCAATGCTTCTGCTTTTTTTTGCTTCTGTGTATTTCAGGAGTTGCCAGAAAATGGAGAAGGAAGCAAGGACTTAGCAGGTAGTAGGGGCCAACATGTGTGCAGTGAAAGTCTGTTCCAKCTGTCAGAAAAAGGTCTGCAAAGGCTGGATTAAGGCCCTTAGGCTTTTCAGATCTGAAGGTTGAAGCTCTTGCCATGAGAAGAAAAATCTGGTTCATGCTGCACCATAGTCAGCCCTATTTCAACATAAGTAGTAGCCTTTTTTATTTACTCCCACTGGAAACTGCCTCTTGAAGCTCTAGTACTTGGTGTCCCTGCAGAAAAGGTGTGACATATGCACAGGGGTGGGTGTGTGTCTCCATCAGCAGGTTACAGCAGGGACTTAAAAGCAGGAACGGAAATTTCAAGGTGGCTTGGATATGTTCTAAAATCTATGGGGAAATAGAGCTTGGGTATCCCTTTCAAAACAGACCTTTGCAGCTATTTTTTTTCAGCAATTTTTTTAATATTTTTTCTGCATTTCAGAACTCAGTGAAACAGTGATGAATTTAGCTGAACAGAATACCTGAGATATTGAGGATTTATAAAACAGATTGATGGAATGGCTCTGCAATTATTATTTCTGTGTCAGCATTTGTGGCACTAAAGATTCAATTTAGTACTAAAACTCTAACATTAAGAGCTTTTAACAACAGGTCAGTTACATTTCTAAGCTCTGTCTGGCTCCAAGTTAGGCACCATTAGGGCTGGGAAGCAGTAATAGAAGAGCTCCTAAGAAAAATCCTTTACCAGTCACTTCAGCTGGACTTTGGACAAGACCCATAATCTGACCTGCAAGCAGCTTTTTTTCCAGATTCCTGGAGGCTCGTCACCATGTAGGGCCTCTCTTCTTAGCAAAGCAGCTACATTTTTCTCATAGAAATAAAAGAAAAAGGAACATTTGCAAAACTAAAACTCCCACCCTCATATATGCTTCAAGCTGGTGCTTCCACAAATGTCAATTTACTACCTATATATGAGCATTTTATGATACCATCTGTCTAATAAAATGCATTGCCTGCATGGGGAATGTGTACGCAGGGAGCAGGCCAGCATTCTAGCTTTAAAAGGAGGACATTTGGCTGAGCCACTTGGAAATAATTTCAAGTATCTTTTATTCTTTAAACCTAAATAACTCTGGGCAGCCACTCTTTCATGGAATCACAGAATCACAGAATCTTTAGGGTTGGAAGGGCCTACCCTCCCTATGTTCTCTCAAGAGGTCAGAACTAAAGCAGCGACACAACAGTGAGCTGGACCGGGCAGGATGTTCAGCACACCCCATCCCCTGAAAACACCCAGCAGTGCCACCAAAGGATGCCTGAGGTGTTTGCTGTTCTTCAGCAAACCACATCTCTTTCTAGTGCACATATGGTAGAGAAATTTCATTAGGGATAAATATGAACCTAAAATTCTTTATTACCGTTTTCTCTCTTCCTAGATACTGGTTTTGGTTTCAATTTTATTTGGCAGTTCAGGCAGAATTTGTTATAGGGAAAGTGAGAACATAGGGAGACTGAAATTTCTATCCCATAGCAAATTTTTAAATTTCTGAAGTTATATATATACACAGACACACAAATACAAATTATGCTTGAATTGGAACTAAAAGAATACGATATTTTCCATGGAGAGTGCTTGTTTTTATTGTCATTTCTGAAGTCCAGTATGTTCCTGAGTTGTTCCTGGGGACAAAGGACCTGTGAAGCGGAGACTTTAGCAGCTTTCTTGGCTGGAGATTCCCCAGTGGAAGGAGTTGGCCAGACCAGGAGCTGTGCTCCAGCTGGCAAGCCTGTACGCAGGAAATCTGGGAAATGAGCTGCTTTTGGTCTAAATTTTAGGCAAAATTCCGAGGTTCCCTATGACATATTAAGATGTGGCAAAGATGGACATTTCTGACAAAAGTCACACCGTTATGAACTGATCATTTCTTAGCATTATAAGCACTATTACAATCCCTGAATTCCTATAGCTAATGGCTGTCAGGAAAAGTTTTGGTAGCTGACAGCAGAATATTAAAAAATATTTGCCCTAATGAAATAGCTCCCACCCATGTATATCAGATTATAAATTGTCACATAATCAAACTGTTCTTTGCATTTTTTCCTCTTTTCCATAATCCTTACTAGTACTGCTAAAGGACGTGCCCTCTCCACACGTTCAGTATCATTCTAATCGCTGCCAAATGCAAAACAAACAAACAAACAAACAAACAAACCCCCCCCTCCAAAAAAAAAAAACCAACCCCAAACACCAGAGGAGCATTTCACCCAAACTTTGCTTTGTCACCCTCGACTACAAGAGATATGTTTGGAGACAAAGGAATATCACTTCCAAATCCTACATTACAATGCCTATATATTAGAATTGAAATCTCTGGTATTCAGAATAGCACAAATCACAGCCAGCACTATTTTGTCAAGCCATTGGKAGTGGAAAAGACTGCTGCTCATTAAGCAGGACAAATCTTTAGATTTTGTAGTGCAACTGTAGCACACCTTTGTTTTATGTGAATATGAATGAACCGCTCATAAAATCCTGCTGARGAGAGTCCCAGGGAGGGGATGCAGGCGTCTCATCCCTAGGGACTGCACAGCCCAAACCCTGCTCTCTCTTCCACTCAAGTGACAAGAATGAATTTGCTCCAGATGCTCGCCCATTCTTGGGAATGCTGCTGGACCGTTTGGCATGAATCCTCTCCAGAGATATTTATACCAGAATGCATACAAGATCTCAGACAGGCCTCTGCTTGGCTGCACGCTAACAGCATGGATTTCTATGCTCAAAATGCCACTCATTTACCATTCTGCTCATGCTTCAGTAATCTCCATGTGTAGATGAGTATTTGCTCTGTTCTTTACAACTTCTAATCACGCAGAGTGACCAGGTTTGTGAGGAAGTGCAGTGAGCCTCAACAAATTTGCTCATGCGGTCAGCATGCGGTTAAGGGGCAGCTCTCTAGGACAGAGCATGCTGCTCACACGCAACACGGTGAGGGCTGAATCCCAGGATGTGGGCACTTTTCTCCTCCTTTCACAGTGAGTCGGTTGACGTGGCAGAAGGCTCAGAGACAACAAGTATAAGTCTCATGTTTGCACATATCAATGTGCTTTGGGGACACGTTCCCTCTCACATGCGGGAGGCAGGGTCCCAGGGTTTCACCTCCAAGGAAATCACCGGGTCAAATCCCTCCTTGTCCTCAAGTTCTACCCCAACCTTGCTTCCAGGACTCCTTTGGCATTGCTTTAAACAAACAGGTCAGAAGCTTTCCACACAGAAAAATATGAAAGCGGTGGTTCGCTTAATGGAAAGACATACCCAAAAACCATTAGCAGGAAGCCCAAATGCCAGCTGATCCTGCTGCTAGCACCTGTCAGCACCCTTATGGTAACATTTGTTTCACACATGTCCTGGCGTGGCAGGCACCTGATTTACATTTTCACACTTTGTACCCATTTTCCACACTCTCATACTCCAGCATATTGTTTGTACATTAAATGCCACTGCCTTGCTGTTTTCCAGTGCTGAGTGACATAGCTGGGTTATTGCAGGGGGCACAACTCTTGCTCCAAAGCGCACCTGCATCAAAACACACAGTACCCTTTTAAGGTAACATATGTAGTTAGCTACATGCTAATTTATTTTTTAAAGACCATCAACGTGTTAATAACTATGAGCCTATCACACCTCCAGATTCCTTCCAGCAGCACTGTAGTAATGAATTTAATTCATTATGCTATAATTCATAATGCTMTTTAATTAAGCATTCAGAGGTTATTTCAGAAACAGTAACAAGTAACTGACTCCTTTCATCTCAACAGACCTGCACTCATTTCCAGCAGCCCTAGATCTGGCCCAGAGGTACCACACTCCCTTGTCCCATTTTCTGAAGCACCGAGGTAGGACCTCTCTCTCTGATTAAACGACTTTACAATGCACTGGCCTCTGATTGCAAACAGTGTCCAGCAGGATTATTCCAAGGCATGTGTACACTACAGCAGAGGGATACAGCAGTGGCAGGAACACTTTTGCATCACTTGCAGCTACATATGCAAGACGGGTGACTAATAAGAAGGCTGCAATACTCCTGACTAGCCCCTGAACTTGTGAAATAAGTTCCTTTTKTCTGCGACTAGGAGACATTTAGCACTAATGCAGTGCCATGACATAAGTAAGGGCTTAGGCTCATGTGCAAACACACAAAAAAAAGATATTTAATTCCATTGTGGCAAAGGCACAAGCCAGGTAACATGTATAATAAGAGACCACGCTTGCCAAAGAGAGGATGATCCAAACAGGCAAATGTAAAGGGAAACTGAGCATCAGGGAAGCAAAGTGATCTATCCATGATAATTCAATGGCAGAGATTGCAACAGACCCTAGGTATTTTGGCTTTCAGTTCCCATTCTAGCACATGAGCTCATGCTTTCCTCTGCAACAGGAAGTTTTACACTACAGACAGGAAGGGATGTGGAGCTTTTCCAGGGGCATTTGTCCAGCGCCTCAGAAGGGCTTTCCCAGTTACATTAAGCGATATGTTAGATAGCAACAACTAAGTTACCATAATTAATAATGCAGGGTAGGAAATAGGAGCAATGGTTTGCCAAAATGTTATGCCATGGTCCCTTTCTTAGCCAACTGGCTCTTACCCGAGGAGGCTCCTTATCTGGGTAAGGAATGGTCAGCCGGGCAGTGCAAACCCACRTCAGATCCACCAGAGCAGTAGCTGCAAGTTCCAAGTGCGAGAACCTTGATAACCCCCCTGCATGAAAAGATACAGAAAAGATTATTGAATAACACCCAGGTAGGGTGGCAAGGCCCGATGCAGGCAGGCAGGCTAGAGAGGCTGTTAGTTGCCTGAGTCTCTGCACACAGGCTGAATCACCAGGCAGCAAACACTCCTCGGCTTCACAGCATGAGCCTGGGGGAAGGCTGCAAGTTACCAGCCCTGAGAAGAGGCAACCACTGAAAAGTGGGATGGATATTCCCATCAGGGTTAGCAGGAAATTTTTCAGATGTGCTTCTGTCCTTGTAAATCAGGCTGTCGTATGGAACAGGTCTGGAAACTCAGAGAGAGCTGGAGCTATTATGGACCTCCATCTCTAGCCTGAGCAGTAGCCCAGAAGGTTTAGACATTCGTGCAGAGCTTCCAAGAGATGTTTATAACAGATTCTGCTGTTCTTTCAGCTTTCCTGTCTGAGGTCATAGCTGAGGAGGTTTTGCAGAGCAAGCAAAACAATGTTGTCTGTGAAACACACCGTTGAGATCATTACTATGCCATTTAAAAAAATGCATAGCTGAAGATTTTCAACAAATGACCATCCCTGCTTATTGTAGGTACCTTTTAAAACAGTTTGCAGATACACCTCAATGTTTAGCCCACAGGTTTTGTTAGAGCAACAGAGAGGATGGCTGAACAAGTCTGTCAGGAGAAAGAGAAGGGGATGGGCACCCGGTGGGACATTTCAGAATGGAAATGGGCAGAAAAGCCTAGATCCATCAGAGTCTTTTCCTCCCACAGAGCATGGACTGGACCCAGAATTGCAGAGTCCCAGCATTTCCTCCCTGTCCTATAAAAAGCAGGTGCAAAATATCCYATCTCCTTTTCTCACAGGGCTGGATAAAAATGGTAGCACCTACAGGTGATGCCCATTACTCTAACTGTCAGGGCTCCCTTTCAGGAACTTTCTGCTGACAGTCCCTGAGTAAACCGTAACACCATGGAAGAGATCAACCATATGGGTTCAATATGCATTTTATGCACGGCAAATAAGGCTTAAATACAAAAGTGTGCAAATGCACCCCATATAAACACACACAGCCCTTCCCTCCCATAAGTTCCAGTACAACTGCTTATTTTTCGTCCCCAGGTTAKGCTGAGGTGTGTGGATCCATTCCCAGGTGGCTTATGCCCTATTTCCAGTAGGAGCCACCTGCCTTGTCCTCTTAGGTCTCACTACAAAGCTAGTAGGCATATTAATCTTAATTATATATAAAAAGAATTGAAGAGCATATTAAAATTGCATAGTCAAGCACTCAAATCAGATATTTTAGATCTCTCATTTGCATTTTTATGCCCACACATTTTCACAGTCTTTCCATAATAAATTATTATTTTTCCCCACAAGATCCCTGTCTTTTCTTGTGCAAAGAACAGATCTGCTCTGGAAAGAATCAAGACTACACAAGGAAAAAAGACTAATCTCTAGATCCCTAGCGCCTTACGGCAGGATGTAGAGCATATATTTCCAAGGAAATTTTTACACTCTGTAGGCTTTAGGGCACGGTTGTTTTTGATCCAGTAGTAGTGCATAAAATTGGAGCAATCATTAATCGGTGTTCAGTAGCCCACCTGTAAAATCAATCCTTGATTAAAAGAAATGCATTAAAACATTTTCAACGCACAACCCATGATGTGCACTTGGTTACAAAAGAAGGAAAGAACACATGATAACACAGATAGAAACCCTCAGAAAACACCTGAGTGCTTAAATCTCACACTCTAATAATGTCTTTTTAGCTTTGGAGGTATGCAAATGTTCATCTGTAATTTATTTCTCCACTAAGAATAATTTCACACTGAGGATAATTGAGAAGGAGGTCCCTAGAATTAGATGAAACCCTACAGGCCAAGCACAATAGCACTGAACGAGGAAGGCTGCATTTTGGTGGTAGCACAGCTGGATTTTTAGGAAGTTAAATCCTCACTAAGTCTCCAGAACTAGCATCGTGTTTTAGACACAATTTCTAAATTGCATTTTTGCCTACATGGATGGTTCAAATCAAAGAGCCAACATCTAATTGGAGTCTGTGACAGCCCTCTTAGCGTGAGGCAACTGAAGCGCTGTATCACWGCATGGCTCATTCCTCTGCAGAGGTGCTACAACAGTCTTCCTACAAGAAATTAAATGTCCCTAGATGCTACTGTAGGTAAGTATGACATTACTCCAAAGTTTGACCCTTTCTTGGCTTACCTTCCAGTAGCGTATGACACATAAGAACCTATGGGAAGAACCTTTGAATCAAACAGAACATCTGTCCCTCCTCAAATCTTTCTGGACTTTATCTGAAGATAAACCATGATTATTGTTCACAAGGATCTTTTTGCCATTCGCATCCTCAACAAAAACATCAGAGAACTGAACCAGAATGAGTATCAAGCTGTAGAGTGCTGGTGCTACGTGTATCCATGCCATGGTACGGCGTGGAAATCCGTATGGTAAGGCATGGAAAAAGAAAGAGGGATGTTTATGTGGTTAATAAAAATGAAAAAGGTGTTTGTGACATCTACATTCTGCAACTAGCTTTGGACAACAGCCTCTTGGATTCAGCACCTCTGTCTGCAAGATGTGGATAACACCTTTTACCATCACATAGAACTGCCACAAGTCGCAGATAATACATACAAAACATACTAAATCTCTGCTGGATGATGAAAAGTAAACCAATTGAAAATACTAACATCATCTTCGTTTTCTAGTTATTAAAAGAAAATCAGACTGGATGGAAAACTATTTTTTTCTGTGTGGTTAGGACCAGAAGCAAATATTTATGAGCATAACATTCCTGTTCCTGCAGCAAGCACTTAACTTGCAGACACTCTCACTAGAACATCATCTTCTCAACTCTGCAGATCAACATTCAAATTTCAGGCAGAGATTTTAGATCCTTCCACTATTGAGAGGATTTTACTCATTTCCAACAGATGAGAAATTGGATATTTCACAGGCCTCACTAAGGAACTGAACCTTTGTGTGCCTTACCAGGAAGGTATGTATTAGTGGAGGAAACACAGTTGCTGAGTTAACACTTTAAAGCATACTGCGCTTCTTACATCTTAGTTCTGCAAATTGTACAGACACCAACTGATCCTCATTTGTATATGAACGATGGTAAAACTTGTGAGTTTTAATACTTTGTGACTTAATAGCAAAACCTCCAGGGAACAGTAGGGTTGGTCTTGGAAATAAATAGCTTGCTTGGGCAGATTACAGATTCATTTGAGAATTAGCAAACAGCTACAGATAACAATATAAGCATGTATTGGGCCTCCCTGGGCTGGCAGGGAAGTCTTTCCTGCTTGAACCTGAAGGTCTACTTGGGCCCTCTTTTACCATGATCTGTGTTACCAGAGCCTATTCCTTAGGAAAACACAAAGACTGACCTGGTGGCATGAGATGGCATTCATTTGCCAAGCAGCGCAGCTAAGTTTAGCCTTCTAGTCTCCAAAGTATCTCCTGACAGTTCAAGCTTTCTCTGTTTTAATGTAATCAGTTGCTTCCCTAAGGAAATAAGACTGTCAGGGGCACAATGTAGGAGGTAGGGTTTTTGCAGTTCCTAAGTGTTAGTTGACTTCAGCTGAAGCTGACAGAAGAATGGACATTTCAAATACAGGTAAGTGAAAGCAGATGGCTGGAGAGAGGACACAGACCCTCTCCAGTGCATGGCTGAGAGAAAGGTTTTTGTTAGACATAAGAGAACATATTTGGAAGGTGTCCCTTACAAATTTTCCAACTGCAAAAAAAGTCAAAGTTTGCATAAATCATGAAGCACAACTCTATAAACACAGGATTTGTTACTTCACTTCACTCTGGAAGAATGCAGAAGTTCAAAAAAAGCTGGAATATTATTCCTATTATACAAATGTTTCTACCATCCCACAATCWCTAAATGCTCCTCTTACTACACAACAATTGTGCAACAAGCAGCATATATGGTCTTTTGCATAAGAGCTAGTGAGTAGCTTTTTACAAATACTGGCAGGAACAACAGTTACTTAAAAATTCTTGGTACCAAATCCCTTTCTCCTTGAATGTTTGCTTTAGCACAGTTTTAACTTTAGCTTTGCCCTTCACCCTTACGGAAGTTCATTGACTTCAAAGAGATGAGGAGAAAGTATATTCTTTGCTTTTTGTGGTAATGAAATAGTTTAGATTTTACTTGCCTTGAGATGTGTGTCATTGAGTAAAACTTGCTCCTGCTCTGACAGTTGATATCATCTGATTATAGGAGAAAGGAGAGCTGTGTGTTTYGGGGAAATGTTAGTATTCTGCAAGCAGTAGGAAAACAAGAATATTTCATGAAGACCTGAGTAAAGGTTATGTTGCTAATTTTCACCTGATACTTTTGCATTAGAAATGGGAAAAATGACTTCCAGGAAGTGCTTAAACAAATGACAGCTCCAGACAATTCAGATTATAGAAGAATCTTCCCACTGGGGCTAGAATTCTCTCCATAAATTTATCCAGGACTTGGGCTGAATAAAAAGCTCTTAGACATAGAATGAGGACCTTGCACTCAAGCAATAGACGGAAACACTAAGTGATCTAACTTTTTTTTGCCAACCTTAATATCTACCATGTGACCATGATCACACAAGCAGCGGCTTTTTCCTGGTCCCTCTCACAGGCTGGTTGTTCATTTGAGTCCACAGGATCCCTCCATTTCACAGAGGGCATATATTGTCCCCCAAACAGACATGACTATTTCTGATGACCACTTAGATAAGTCTCTTCTGAAACAACTATTGGACCCTAGAAGTAGTTTAGGGGATTTATTTTGCATTTTCAGTGCCAGAAGTGCTTTTTATCCTTCAGGGTGGGGCTAACAACGCTGGGTGCACTCTGTATTTCAGGCTTGAAAATATGTTGGAGTAATAAGGCAATCCTGGGGATTCAGATTTTTCTGAAATTAATGCACACCTTAATGACCTTAATGACTTGCTTAGAGTGCCGGGGCACAGCCTACAGACGATGCCAAATGTGATGCAAAAATAGTATGTTTTCACCCGGTACTCACATGTTTCTATTCTTCTTTGTAAGACAGAGGATGTTGAGCACGACTCTGAGCCTGCAAAGGCACCCTGCAGTACTTCCTGTGAGGAAAAATGGAGACCTGAATGAGTGCAGAGGTCCAGATACAACATTTGCTTTACAGAACCCAGCCCTGTACTCCAATGAGCTTGAATTGGACACACAGAGGTCGCTAGAAAAAAAAAAATTAAAAAAGGTGGAGGCACAGGGAGAGGGGAGGGAAGTGTTGCCAAGATTTACCCCAGACTGAAAAATTATGTGAGCTGTGATGTGTTTCTACTGGACACTTTTGAATSAAACATCTGTTAGTTTTCCTCTTCCAAACACCTGATGAAATCCAAAATGCTCACACATTGCACAATCATTTGCTAATTAAATTCCTGCAAAGCTGTCTCATGAATCAGATGCTTTGTGGAAAAACACAGACTGAGCTTTGATGCAGATGGAGAGAGGATTGAGCACAGGTAGGTAGCTGTTCACACACTTGTCAACTTCTGGTTCTGCTGAGACTCTCAAACATATTTAATGATCTTTATTGTTTACCAAATTCTTTTTCCCTATTTGAACAGTTACATGGAAAGTAAAAGTACACACACCCACAGAATGACTTTATGTTATTTTTGTTGCTCCTGTGAAAACTGAGCAAGGTTATCTAACTATTATTTTAAGAATGTTTTTGCAATCTGTAGATGGAAGCATGGGGAATCACTTCTGGTTTTCTTTGAAATTACCCATCTGTAATGATGGTATGGTAATACTTTCTGCTATTCCACCTACATTAGACCAGGTTGTATTACAGATAGAACAATATAAGCACAATCAGGTGCAATCAAACTAGAACGGAAAGCCTCACATGCAAATCCAGATATCCATGCTTGGAATAAATGTTTGCTTTCAGATAAAGCATTATATTGTAACAAAACCAAACATAATCAAAGCACTTGTTCATGGGGAAGAAGGGAGGTACAGAATGCAAAGGTGTTATTAGGCTACAGGGATTTTTGTAGCAGATACCAAAATTAAGGCCACTAACATGAAAGATTAATCTGCCCTGAAAAACACTTAAATTACCTTAGCTGACTGGTGTCTGTCATCAAGGAAGAGAAGTATTTTCTCCTGCTCCTGGCCAGAGCAGAAGCCTTCTCCACAGAACTCAAGCTGTGGTCATCTAGGGAAAAGAGTTCATAGACTCACAGAGCAGTTGAGGTTGGAAGGCACCTCTATAGACCACCTAGTCCAACCCCCCGCTCCAGCAAGGACACYCAGAGCACAGGGCGGCATCCAGGTGGGTTGGAAGATCTCCAGAGAAGGAGCCTCCACAGCCTCACTGGGCAGCCTGTTCCAGGGCTCCGTCACCCTCACAGGATAGAAGTTCTTCCTCACATGGACATGGAACTGCCTGGGCTTCAACTTTCAGCCACTTCTCCTTGTCCTGTCACTGGCCACCACTGAGAAGAGTTTGGCCCCATCCTCCCTATGCTGGACCCTCTCTAGCAGCTCCATGTCCCTCCTGTCCTGAGGAGCTGCCCCCAATACTCCAGGTGTGGCCTCCCCAGAGCTGAGCACAGGGCCAGGATCCCTACCCTTGCCCTGCTGCTGATGCTCCTCCTGGTGCAGCCAGGAGCCCATTAGCCTTCTTGGCCGTGAGGGCACATTGCTACCTCATGGTCAACTTGTCAGAYAGTACTCCCAGATTCCACTCCATGCAGCTGCTTTCCAGCAGGGCAGTCCTTAATCTATGCTGGTGSCTGGGGTTATTCCTGCCTGGGTACAGGACCCTGCACTTGTCTGAGGGGAGCTAGATATAACTCACATTGAGTGTTAGTCTGGTAATCCTAGCTCGCTCATAAGCTTCGTCGACTCAGATCTGCAACCCTTGTCCTTATTGAATCTCAAGAGGTTCCTCTCTGCCCAAATCTCCATCCTGTCCATGTCCATCTAAACGGCAGCACAACCCTTTGGAGTGTTGGCCACTGCACCTGAGTTCACAAGTTTGGGCAGATATCATGAGTACTTTTTGGTGAGTCTATCCATAGACACTCATACTTCTACATAAACCCTTTGCACCCCAGTACCATGTAGCTGCATTGCCATCGCAAGTACTACCTGCACAAAATGAGATGCAGCATCTGCCCAAGATGGATTTTAGTCTGAATAGACAGATTGCAAGAATGAAGGAGGGAAAGATGAACAGACTGCTGAAATCCTCACAGCAAGCAGCAATCAAGCCTAGAGTGAAACGGGCTGTAGGGTCTTTCTCTTCAGCGAGGGAGTGTTCTAACAAGGGACAACATATCATGACCCTCAAACACTAGCAAAGTTCAAGGCTGGCTCAAAAGCAATTTGTCAGCAGTGCATTAAGGTACTTTTTTAGATTTTTTATTCCAATGTCACATCAGAGTTAGCTAAATATCTGCCTGGACAATGATAGCCCAGCACAGAAAACAGCCATGTTAAGGAGGCAGCCAAGCACAACCCTGTTACTACCACATCTGTTGAGACTGGGTACACAGTGAAGGACAGTAGGTATCTTGGATGTACTAGAGCAGGTTAACAAGGGGAAAAAAAGAAAAAGATTCTCAGATTCATGCTTTTAATCTGTTTCTATGGCAAATTTCATTTGCTCTGTCAAAGCTAGTAGACAGCAATTCAGTTGTGTCTGAGCTTTAACTGTATTCCTGCTTCATTCCCTGAGGCAATGATGATACTACTCTCACTGTAAATGCCAAGCAGGTGATAAACAACACTTAAGTTCAGAAAATGTGGGTACATTTTCCATTGCTCAAATGGTAACACTGGGGAAAAAAAAAGAAAAAGGTAATATTTAAATTTAGAAAAAAAAAGCAGCATAAATGGAAAACACTATTCTAGGTTCTATTTGCACAATACAATTTCTTTGGCCCCGTCTTTGCAGCTGGAATAAGTAGATCCCTCATTACAGACAGACTTTTTACTGTGCTGACTGGAATCAGACACAGGAGTCTCTCCCTCCCTACTCTCCACTAGCACCAGGTACAAACGGCAAGCAGAATCATCCCAAGAAAAAATGCTTCAATTTAACCATAAAGTTACTCTTCTGATAGTCTGCACTGGATGTTTATTTTAAAATCAGTGGAGTGACAGAACCTGATAAGGAAAAAAGGACAGTATTTTTCAAGATAAACAAGGTTACAAATTCCGCAATGTTTGTACACACATGCCTCAACGTCAGTCCAAAATCTTCTTCCTGTCAAACAATTTCTAATCATGATGAGTTTTTCTATTGACATCCCTATCATGTTTTAGCCTCAGCCTAATATTCCATTCTGAAGAACTATCATTATCTTACGGTTAAAAGGCTTTTTTAAAGAAAAGATACCTCAACCTACTTAGCCTAATGCTGCACAAAGTCTAGTGGAACTATGGACCTTTTTGCTTCCTTTAGAAATTACTATCACCATCCATTCTACAGCTTTATCTCCTAATTCTCCAAATTTGCTTCCTCATCAAAGTATCATGCTTCTTCATTTGTATATTCGAGCTAATTGAAATTCTTCCCAATCTACCAGGCAGATAATTATCTAAAACAGAGACCACAGCCAGGACATGCTCTTTTTGCTGCGATAAATAGTACTGTGATTATTTGTATCCTCACAGTGTTTAGACATCCCAAATGATGCTCTGCTTTCCATCTTCTATGTATTGTACAAACATAAAGTTATATAACCCCAGCACTTCAGTACCAGTAAAGCTATGTTTACGCTTAAGTGCTTCGCTGCTTGGAGATAAGTAATTGCACACGCCCACAAAGGAAGCCAGAATTGTCACTCCTTTGTGTTCAGATGGAGAAGGGACGTAAAGATGAAACAATTTTGCCAAAGGTCAAATAAAATTTTAGCAGAAAGAACAGAAACTGAACTGAGGACTCTCAGATCCAGTGTTTGCAACTTTTAAGCCCTCGTATTACACGCACCTCACAATCCAGATTAAGAAAATTTTAAATTGTGTTGTGACAGGACAGACAGTGCTATCCTAATTACACGATCAAAATATGAGAGGAAAATAAGGTTCCAGTTCTCAGAATATGTTTGAAATGCTTTCTCTCAGAGGAGTGAGAAAGGACAGTTTTCTTTTTAGAAGACTGAAATTCTGCAGATAAGTAGAGTTACATGGTAAGAATCTGCTGCCTTTACACTTAGCTTTCACATTTAAGCAATTATAGTCAAGAACAAGGCAGATAACCAACAGAACCTTCCTCCTTTATGTCAGTAGAGGACTCAGTGTGGTAAAAAAGTTCCCATCAGTGTAATAAAGCATCTACTTTAAATGGCTGTTTTTACATCATCCCGAAGATGCACAAAGGTGAATTACAAAGTACAAGGAACTCATAGAATCATAGAATGCTTAAGGTTGGAAGGGACTTCTAGAGGTCATCTAGTCCAACCCCCCTGCACACGCAGGGTCCCCTAGAGCATGTGGCACAGGGTGGAGTCCAGGCGGGTTTTGAAGATCTCCAGATCTTCAAAGGAGAAGGAGACTCCATCACCTCTCTTAGCAACCTATTCCAGTGCTCTGTCATCCTCACTGTTAAGAAGTTCTTTCTCAAGTTCCTGTGGAACTTTTGGTGCCTCAATTTGTGGCCGTTTCCYCTAGTTCTATCACTGGCCACCACTGAGAAGAGGCCAGCCCCCTCCTCCTCACTCCCTGTCTTGAGATATTTATATACATTGATCAGATCCCCTCTCAGTCTTCTCTTCTCCAGGCTGAAGAGGCCCAGCTCTCTCAGCCTTTCCTCATAGGGCAGATGTTCCAGACCCCTAATCATCTTTGTAGCCCTGCGCTGGACTCTCTCCAGCAGCTCCACGTCCCTCCTGCACTGGGGAGCCCAGAACTGCACACAGTACTCGAGGTGCGGCCTCMCCAGGGCTGAGKAGAGGGGCAGAATCACCTCCCTCGACCTGCTGGAGACGCTCTGCTTAATGCASCCCAGGATCCCATTGGCCTTCTTGGCCACGAGGGCACACTGCTGCCTCATGGTCAACTTGTCGTCCACCATGACGCCCAGGTCCCTCTCTGCGGGGCTGCTCTCCAGGAGGTCGGTCCCCAGCCTGTAGGTGTGTCTGGGGTTATTCCTGCCCAGGTGCAGGACCCTACACTTGCCCTTGTTGAACTTCATGAGGTTACTCGCCGCCCAGCTGTCCAGTCTGTCCAGGTCCCTCTGGATGGCAGCGCAGCCCTCGGGGCTATCAGCTGCTAACTACAGAATATTCCTGACCTACAGAATATTCCTGAAAAACAAAAAAGCTTGAATTGTAAGAGTGTTTTAAGAATGACTGCACAATCCTTTCAGGCACAAAGTCATACTCAAAAGAATTAAATGGAAAAGTTCATTGGGATAAACAATACCACACTATTCACATTCAGCAGRACAAATGCAGCAGGATTCATTTTCATTCATTTCCATTCCATTGGGGATTTTGGTTGGCAAGGAAACTTAAACAAAAAACAGAAGTCTGGTTTTTGAGGTCAGTTTGGAGATGGAATGTGACTAGGACTCTGACAGAGATGCTTATGAGCAACTACATGTACCAAGCCAGACAATACGTGTATCTTCATGAAGTCCACACCAACACGTGCTCAGCTCATCAACATTCTTGATCTCTTCTATCAGCTTAAGAAATTTTTGTTGACATTTCTCTGCATTTTCCATTACTCTCCAGTAACATCACAATACCGAGAGACGGGTTTGCTAAAGTGATAAAAATCTCTGCTTTTTTTTTATTATTATCCCTGCACTACCCCTGTCATCACTGTAACCTGTAAACTCCTCTTTCTGTAGAGGAGAGGGATTTGTTCATTACCTTCCACCTTCTCTTCATCCTCTTTCTTGGCCTTATACCAGCTATGAGTCTGAAACCTGTGTGATGTCGATCCACAGAAAGTTACCAATTGTGRTGATTTATTGTCACAGTTGGAGGAGCAATTTTCATCAAAAAAAATCTTGAGTAGTTGGACTGATGTAGTCAAAACATGTTCTCACTTACTTTTGCCAGTTTATTTGTCAGTAAGTTATCAACAGTGAAGTTATTTCCCACTTGCCCATTTTAAATAGTGCCATATTATTGTATGTTGCAAGGCAAAAATTACTGTATATACTTCTCTTATGGCTAACTTGAAGGCTTTTTGTCTGGGGATTTATATAACTAATAGCATTTTTCTCATATTTTTACTTCTGTAAACCACAGCGCTGTTGCCAATTCAGAAATCAGCTTCAAGATCTATTTATGCTGAAAATATTCAAGTTGTAAAGGCAAGAAACATTCACTTAAGTTTAAGGTCAATAATACACCACATGAAACATACATAGAAAGACATTAACTGTAAATGTGCCACATAAAACATTTTAAGAAGCTTTACTAGTTTTGCTTTTTATGTAAACATATACATACATACTATAAACATATACACACAGGAGTATATACATGTGTGTATACGTGCACAACTCACATTTATTTCCTCAAAATAAATTTCAGATCCCTGGCAGTATTATCATAAAGCCGCTAGATGCTGCATGTGCCTCATTCTTTSAGCTGATTCTTATGATACAAACTTCGAGGGAAAAGAAAAAAAGTTCCTGTTTTCCCGTTTCTCATTAATAAAGACATTAAAGTGTTTATGTAAAAGGAGAAGCTGGGAGCTTATTGCACCGAGTCCTGTTCAGAGCCAGTGAGGTTCTGTCACACGTGTGTTACGCTGACAGAGCCAAGTTTGGTTACAGTACAGCAGAACATCTGCAAATCATTTATGTACTTTCAAATGCCACAAGGATAAATGCACGCAGCTCTGTGACAACCTGAGGGTTATGCCCGAAAATGAATGAACAGAGAGCATCCACAAACAAGCACAACTATTTATGAAGGAAATTACCATGAAATTGTTTAGACTGGAATTAGGGAGGGACGGGAAAGGAGAGAAGAGGAAGAAGCCTAAAACATATTTCCAAGATTGAGTAGAACATACTTTCCACTCCCCTCATCTTAAACAAAATTTCTCCTGAGCTGCACTAACTGGTACTATGTTTCATTTGTACAATACAGGCATATCTGCTTGCCTATTGAAATGCCTTCAGACAGATGGGGAGCAGAAACAAGTTTGCTGTTCACAGCTGCCACCCTCACCCTACCTATAACCGCCCAAGAGAAAGCTCAGGGTGGGCAGAAATTCATCCCTGAACCAATCTTGTCTGCTCATGACCAGATTGCTGCCTCAAGCCTATCTAAAAGGCTTATTCCTGCTCTTGCACTGAGTGCTCCTCCTCTCAGATACTAATTTGAATCCCAAGAATCAGCCTAAGCAACCAGTCCAAATCAAATCATTATAAAGTAGGTGACTTACCCTAAAGGAATGTTTTTGGTCTGCTTGTTTTGCTTTGACATTAAGAATCTCTTACTCTCACTTTAGACCTCCTCTAAGGAGCAAGGCAAATGTCTAAAGCTGGATCTACGTTCACTTTCTCACTATGGCCAATTCTAATGAATAGTCCTGGTGGCAGAAACACAGTTTAGGCGCTTTGGAGAGAGCTACAAGTGACTGTAACCTCTAACCGCCTTTATCTGTTCACATAAGCTCTAGGAACAGACTAGAAGAATGTGGCGTAAGTCTGGAGGAATGTGCTTGGAGGAGCTGCCTGTATTATGCACATCTTGGCTACTGCTGTCAGCCTCTTGATATTATTTTTATGAGCAGAAAAATTGCTCCGAACACTCAGTGTGTATAAAGTAGTCAGAAACAACCCCCTTTGAAACACAGAAAAGTGTGTATACTTGGAATTAAAATCTAGCAGGCTACAAGTTATTACTGGTATTACTGGTATTACTGGTATTCACAACTCATTACTGGTATTCACAACTCTTACAACAACAGAGTCCATAATTTGACTCCTTGTTGGTGACTTATTTTGTGAGAAGAATTACCTCATCTCTGTCCATACTTTTACCTAGCCATCATCAACATATTTTAAAATCTGGATTTAAAGAGTTTACCCTCTCCAGCTTAAATATCTCCAGTTGGGTCTCAGGTAGAAACGTTCCAGCAAACCAAAGCAAGACATGCAGCCCACAGGTGCACTTGTAACTTGAAAGGTAACCTGAAAGCAACTTCAGGCCTGCTATAATTTGCAGGGGAGGAAGCAGGGATAAGGAAGAGATGCTTAAAAATCCTGAGCTGAGCATAATTGGAATAAAAATATCTGAGACTTCTTGCAGTAAAATCTACAGCAATCAAAGCCTGGAGGCTCGACTTGTAAGTCACAGGACGAGCACAAGAGATGAGATGTCCTGCCTTCATGCATTTATCAGGCAGCTGGAAAAAATAAAGGCATCATTTTTGTCCTGTTTACTCTCTTATCTCATTAATAGCCATGTTTTACTATAAACTAAACACTTATCTGGGTACAGTTTGCCAAAACGCTACTAGGAAAAATAATGCCTGGAAGAAAAAAAGAGCAACATGAAGAGCAGTAAAGAAAGATGAATCTCTGCAGATGAGCAAGGATATGTGATCTGAGTCAACTGTGTCCTCATTGTCAGGCATATTAGAAAAGCTGATTAGTAAAAGAGCTACAGCCCCAAATTGGGTCCTATCACCTGCTTAAATGTCTTCTTGGTGGATAACCTAAACAATTTCACTTTGAGTTCGACAGACTAGGCGCACACAAGCTCAGTTTTTATTTCTGATATGCAAGGGCCTTGTACAATCTAAGTTCACATCCTCTCAAAATTTCCTTACTATCGAATGAAATAGAAGCACTTCAAAGAATTCAAGTGAGAGAAAGGAGATGARAGAAAACAATGCACACACAGGTTGCTTCGGTAGGAAGAGGACACATCCCAGCAGAGATGTTCCTCTTTCTCTTCTAGGCTTATGCTAGTACAACTTCACTGCTCCTGTGGTGCCACTTGTGATTCCTACAGATATGAGCAGGAGCAGAAAAAGATGCAAAGTGCCTGGTAACACTCTTGAGATGGGAAATGTTAAAATGGGGAAATGAGTTTTTTGCAAGCAAGATAAATTGCTTATTCTACTAGGGACTGCTGTAGCTATATGAAACACTTATAAACCTGCTTCCACATAATCACTGGTTAAGCTCATCACCAGGGCGAGTTATGATCAGCCTGGGGAGAGAGGAGGTCATGAATGGAAGGGACATGTGAATAGGACACTGTCATTCTTAAAATACGCTGGCTGACACAGCAAGGTTTGCAAACAGATAGTGTATGTACTGTAGGCACACGCGCAGACACACACACAGGGCTGCAGTAGACGGGGCAAAGCAGTTACTCTGCCAAATGACAAACTTCCAGGCACGCAGCCAAGCGACTGAATTAGGGATGAATCACTTGAGCATAAAACTAGAGTTGCTCAGTGAGCCAATCAACCAATACATTCAACACTGATAAATACGTCATAGATTATTTTTTCAGATGTATTTCTCAGTGTTGAATAACATGTAAATAATAAGTTCATTTTTATATATTTGGAAAATTACTGATAAAATCCAGTTTGACAAGTTGAAATTCTGTAGAAAGAGCCAGCAATGTCAGAACTATTGCAAGCTGAGGGGATAATTAAAAATGGCAAAGATATTTGCAGCCTGAAAGACAGAAGGGTCACCTTAAGAAAAATATTAACTTACAGGACTTTGTTACTATGCAAAAATGAAACTATACCATGGAAACTATTTTTATAGAAGACAAAATGCCTTTTTTTTTTCTCCTCTTACTCGCTTTCTCTTTGCAATCTGAATGTATAAAATGTTTCCAAATTCATGGGCGGTAGCTTTCAAGAAAAACACATACAAGATGAAATTGTGACCTTATAGAAATTATTGTGACAGTGCAGTAGAATCATGACTTTGCTCATGCCTGTTCAACACATGATTCCTCTCTAGAAATACTTCTTGTTCTACTCTGTACTTCTTCTCTGTAATTRCAGGCTGGGTAGGAATCCTAAATGCTTCGGCTGAGTGTAAGGCATGAGAATTGAAGCTTCAAGAATCGATCACCATTATCAGCTGTGCCCAGTGTAGAAAGTAATGCAGGAAAACATAGGCTTTAGTGGAGAAAAAAATTAACATGGAAGTTACTTCCTGCTTTCAAAAGCGTATTTGTGCTCCCCAAAATATACAGGTTATTCATGAGCACTCAAGAAGCTCCTAGAAAGATTCGATATCCCAGTTATGCTCAGACTGACTAGGATTTGCCCAGGCAGCACTGTCCCATTCTTGACAGCATGATCAGAGCTAGAGGGGCTTCCTAACGGGCTCCAACATCATGGCGTGTCTGCGCTGTGAACAGCTGAGCCAGGACGTCATCCTGCACACGTTTGTTCTTTCCACTTCCCAGCCCACGTTCGTAACGTTCTCCACCAGTTTCACGTCCCCTTGACTTCACTCTGTTTTGCTTAACTGTCTATAACAGAAATTAGAACAGAAAGAAAAACATCTCTGAGGAGAGCTGCACTAATTCACTGAGACCCCGTGGAGATGCCATAAAATCCACAATAAAATAAAGCACTCCCTGGAGTTTTCAAAAGACTAGCAGAATCCGAGAGAAAACAGGTATTCTCAAGCCAGCAGCRCTCCGCTGGCAGAGAGGTTCAGCTCCGTGGAAAAATCCAAGACTCCAGCTTGTGAATTTGATCCAATTTTTCATGTGGGCTGCTGTCCAAAGTCACGTATTACAGAACTTCCTTGATTTAAATTATTTCTCAATTTTGGCTTTCTGGAACCGAGCTCTCTCCACTGATCATATTTGTTATTTTGGTCATTCGCCTTTTCCAAAATTAGTGAAATGTTACTTTTTGGCTGGGGGGAAGGTTTAAAATCACTTTGCATCAGTGAATTTTCTTTTTCATTTTGCAATGGATAAAATTCTGTAAGCTCAGTATGCAACTCTGTTCAGTTCTCTGTTCAATACCCCACAGTGATGATTAAATGAATCCATCACTGATGTGAATATCAAAACTTCTGACTCTTAAACAAAAAATAATAATAAAAAGGATGTTCTAAGCTGTGTTAGCCTCAGTCCCGCACTATAGACTGTTGTATTGGAAATATAGGATTTCACATCCAGGTAAGATTTTCAGTATGCTGTTTCAGACAGTGTCTCAGACCATCTTCCTGGACTGGGCACATTTTTGGATGATCATTAGGTACACAATCATCTATTAAGCAATGAAAACATTAAGCTCATTGATAAACACAGGTCAAAGACACTGCATCAGGCAGCTACATAAAATACAACCAGAAAAGCTAGAATTCCAACATTTTAAAGCTAAAAACTGAACTAACACCTTCATTCAGTGTATCAGTCCAATATGGTAACAAAATGTTGAAATTGGCAATATCAATTCATAAATTTTTCAGAAGGAAGTGCCTCAGGTCATTAGACGCAACTGAAGCTGCACAAGGAAGTTACAAGCAACAACATGTAACGAGCAGGCTGAGGATCCCTGAATACAAAAGCACAAGTCCCTTTGGGGAGCCTGGGGCTTAGACATACAAAGTTATATCTACTGAGACTTATTAAGACCATCCATCCAAGTTTGGTACTTAATATTGTGAAAACAAATGTATTATGGATGCCTACTCTGCTTGAGCAAAACAGAAAATTTTGCCATCAACTCTTTTTGCAGAGCAAGCTTCACCAAGAAGCAGTGATAGTTATGTAATGTGTACTAAAAGGTTCTTACAGCCCATGTGATACCTTCAAAATTACTTCTTCTATAGCAAATCTCTAAGACGGAAGCAAACACCCTTACCACAGCCGTGAGACCTGCGCTCCAGAGTGATCCTGTGTATGGTGGTGGCCGCAAGGCCACGCCAGGAGTCCACCCAGCAGCCCACACAAGCAGCATCAGCCATGTGGATTACAGCTTCGTGAACAGGATGTGTTCACCTGGAACATCCCAAGAGCTTGCTTTGGGCTTAAAGGAACAGAAAGAGATTGCCGTTATTAGGTTACGGAGGTTAGCTATGCCTTCAATTATAAGCCACAATCTAGCTTCTTATTAAACATGAATGTTGAAAGATACAAGCTGAACAAGAGAGTCCTTTTCCTTGGAACATTGTGTTTAATCTAAGCATACAAAATTGGTCAAAAGAGGTACACTGGTTGAAATACAAAATGCGCAATATAGTTGTAAGATACCTCTTGGCCAATACCTCTAAATATGGGTTTTAAAATGGAGGATTCCTTCCTTGGTTTGAGCAAGTGTCCTTCATATTTAAGGCAGCAGGGGCTCCTTGCTGGTTGAGAAGGTTCCCTTTATAGAAGGCTGAACAATAAGTTTGGAAAGAAGTGTTGATTGGTAATAACTTACATATGGCATTACAGAAAAAGGGCCTATTTTAAGTGCTGTTCCTCTCTAAGACGGGATTTGGAAGAGGTGCCGAGTGTTCCCGACCTGCTGGTAATGTACATGGAGCCTCTTCTCAGAGGCTGCCTCTGCAACCGTCCCTCWGGCTCACCCTGCAAACATGTGGGTTCACCTTATCTTTAATAAATGTGCTTCCACCCTCTCCAGATGTTATCTCCTGTGCTTGCAAGGCTTTGGGGGCACTGGCRTGCAACACACCCTTTCAGAGAAAGTCCTGAGCAAACATGTACACACTGCTGGCAGGTGTGTGCATCCGGGGCAAGAGGCATTCATTCCACACGATCACAGTGAAGGGAACAGATATTGTTTTCCTTATCCAAACTCAGTCTCTTTCCCAGCATTTGGGTTTTTTAAAATTATTTATAATTCATGATTACAAGGAAATAGGAGTTTTAGTTAAGAGACATTTTGAAAAGGATTTGATCAAATAACAGGGAAAAGAAAAAGTATGAAATATTTTTATTACAATGAGTCTCCAGGTCTTTCTGGTTTTTCAAGCTCTAATCTCAAAACATGATGTTAAGTGCATCGTGCTGATACATGCTGCGATTCGGATAAGAAGCCCTTATTTCTGCCATAATCAATGATTCCTGAAATTCTTTAAGCAAGTAAGAGGCATGGAAGGCACAGTGACTTTGCATCATTTCATCCTGCATGAGGGCTGCCTGCTAACTTAAAACTTTGCCTACAGCTTCTTAAGATTACACAGCATATCTATTTAATTTCCTTTTCTAAACAGCTGCAATGTCTTATGAAATTACTCCTTATATCAGTCCTACAGAAGTGTGAAATAATCCCTAATGACATCAGTAATTTCCAACAAAAAAATTCCAAGATCACAGTAAGATTATCCTTATCAAGTTTTGTATGAAAATAAATGTCAGTTTGTAGTTCTTTATCAATTACTCAGAAGAACATCATCCATAAAATGAATTGTCTTCCGTACTTCTGAATTAAGGATTTTTTTTTTTTAATAAATGCACTATCAACACTATTCATGTGCAAAAGCATTTGTTCACAGCAAAAAGACAACTAACAAATATCTGTCACATGTGACTGGTCACCCTACAAACAGGCAAGGGTCTTCCTGATTTCCATGTATCTACAAGTTTGGATAAYAGCAGCAACATAAAAGAGTTCAAAGTAGCTGTAGAGAATGAAAAAATGCCCCAACCTGCCTTCCTTTAACTATAATCCAAGCTCATCATTTTCACATATTGATCTACAGAGAAAAATGTACAGAGAAGTAATTTTCAAGTATTACATTTTTCTTCTATAGAAATGTATGCTGATTATTTTTGCCCAGTTGCCCAGTATTTGTTCACATATAAGACATCTGCCTTACAAATCTAAGAAGGCTTTTGACCATCCAACATTAGAAGTTCTTAAGATCATCTTTCACTGATGGAAGAAGATGGTGATTATCCAGACAGCAATTTCACTACTACTGCACTACTTCAGTGCTTCAATATTTTTTTTCTAGCTCCTACATGAATGAACAGGCCAATTCCAAAAATACCCAAAGCCAAAGTTATTCTTAAGTTGTTGTAAAGATTATTTTGGTCTAAAATTCATATTGCCCAAATTTTAATGTGAAATAATGAAAAAGTCATTTTGAACACTCTTTAACCATTGACAGTTGTGCACATCCATCCATCCCAAGTTCCATATGCTTGAACTTTCATGTTAAAAATGGTATTAGTTCCTTCTGCCCGATTCAAAGAAAGGTTTTCTTCAGGAAGATAATTTCACTGAACCCATAAAGTAAGCAAGCAAGCAAACAAAATCCAAAAATTCAGCAGTAGACAGTCCATGGTATCAGTGTTGTTCACATCAATCCCTAGAGAAAATCATGCTCTTCCAACTTCTAAGTGATGGGTGACTGTAGTGCATTCATAGCAATAGTTTGCTCTGGGAATATCAAAAGCATTAATTTGGCAGGAGCCCTTTGGAAGGGCACACCCGAGCTCTGCATCACAACCTTGTGCAATCAATCCTGACATAAGTGGTTGACACACACCTTGGTCCAGCACCTGAGACTTGCCTGGTTACAGGTATTTTACATTGGGTCTTCCTTGCTCTTGTTAGAGCCCTTCTTGTTTCCCCTCTTCCCTGCTGAGCAAGAATCCCGGTAGAATTGCCAGCCACAAAGATATTCTGCAGGTTCTGGCAATACTTAAGAGCCCACCCCCAAATCCCTTCTCCTTGATACTTCCAGCACCAGGAACTGTGTTTACAAGAAAGGCAATTCATGTCCCTGGAAGAAACTGGGGATGGATAAATGCTTCCACCAGGGAGCGTTTCATATTCTTCATAAAAGGTCTTTTCAAGTAAGTGAATGCACACAAACAGAAGGTAACTGTGATGCTAAGGAAAAACATATGCTTTCCATATAGAAACAATAAAAGCTTTCCAAAAATGTCTTTCAAGAATCCCTTTCTTCTACAGCCAGAGACAATGGAGTCCAATCACAGGAAGCCATCTGGGAGGGGCAAACACATCTGCCTCAACTGGAGCTGCACCATCCTTTCCATATTTTGGAGCGGTTTCCTTTCCAGCTAACCTCATTACTCCCTACGCTTCATTTCTTTCAGAGGCAAGGTTCCCTAATCTGCAAAGCCTGCACCACAGTTCTCCATTCCTCGCCTCTGCTGCCCTGCTACGTGCAACGCGTACACCGGAGGAAGCAGGGAGATACCACACGTGTTCTTCACTGCCAGGCTCTTACTGACTAGATTCGCTCAGGGAAGCAAAAAGAGAACCTTAAACGCCAACACATGGATGAACAGATCTGCAGTCCTGCTCAAGTTGCTGCCCAAGGTCTGGTTCAAGTGCAGAGATCAGGCTCCACAGCAGACCAGGGTTCTTGCTGCATGGCAAGCTTTGGTCCCCACAGGCCACCTTTTTGTTTTCTTCCCTAAGAGGGGYACAGCTATTCACCAGACAATTGTAAGAAGCAGGATCACCTTCTGCTTTCCCTTCAGGATATTTCTGCTACAGTGTCGGAGTTCATAAAGATKATGAAGCTGGAGGTAAGCTAGTGAAGAGAGAAGGGCGTTTAAGCAAGTGAGTGCTGCATTTCGTCTCTTTTGGCCAGTCATGCAAGGCACCATGTAAGGAGACTGGTGARGCAAAATACTCTCTGTGTTGCATTGCAGTTCAAGTTCTGCCCCTTTACAACAGTTCCACACAGGCCTTTCTTTCCTCCCCTATCTCGACTGCCAGGGAGCAGCCTGAATTTGGCTGTCTGCATATCCTAGAGTCCTGTTAAATAGGAAGGAGAATTAAGATGTAGAAAAACAAGCCACTGATACGTAAGTATTATATCAATACTAGAACAGGAAGCTTTAGTCTCATATGCCGGTCTGGGAGGCACGTGAAGCGCAAACACGGAGTGGATTCTCAAGGAGAGCCGAGAGCTCTGCTGCTCGGAGGACGCCCGGGGAGCTGCTTAGCAGTCACGCTTGAACTGCAGCTCCGACTGCAGCTCCGTGTAACACAGGAGAGGGGAGAGCAGGCCGGAAGCCGCGCAAAGCCGCTTTCCAGCTGCACTCCAAGGAAGAGATGAGACTCGCTGCTCCTATTACAGCACAGCCACACGCACACTCACACTTGGGAACACACCCCAAACTGCTCCTAAGGAATCTCATCAAATTGGGAAACAAGTCTTGGTCTTTTTTTTTTTTAAAAAAAAAAAAAAAAAAAAAAAAAGGAATCTAAAACGAGAATTACACTGTTTGCAGCCTGGCTGGCAATGTGGTTGTAATTGGGGGTGGGGGTAGGGAGACCCACAGAATTCCTGAACATGTGTAAAAATTAAAGAGCAAGAGTAAAGCTACAGTGCTTCCACCGAGGTCCTCTGCAGGACCGGGGGCCATGTGCTCAGCAGCGTCTCACACGGCTGAGCGCCCGGCTCCCCCATGAACTGGCTCTGAAGCGGTCAGAAGGCGCAGGGAGGCTTTTGTGAGATCCCAAGGGGCCGAGTCGTGTGCCACTGGAGCCCATGGCAACATGGCAATTGCTTAACACCATTCCCAAAGTCCAGGAGGAACCTCTAGGTAAAATCTCTGCGTCTCTGGAGAAAAACAAGAGTCCAAATGTAATATTCTTGAAAGCATCTACGCAACATGGAAGAAATTCTAAGGTCCTTTTTTTAATAGTCTGATTCTCATATGTATAGTTCTAGAAATTGGGGGGTGAGTTCATATATTACAGCACCTTTAAGGTATGTCCTATAGACTTTTTTTTTTTTTTAAATTAGGCCATCTTTCATCTTTGTTTTTGCACACAGAAAATCTGACAGGAGACAATTGAAAAGTCCTRAAAAGACAAGATTCAGCAGAATTGGACTTTCACTGCCTGCAGCACATAACAGATTGCTCTCCAGAAGAGTGACACAGGAATGTATTCCCACCCTGCAGCAGCAGTGTGTGTTACCTGCTGCAGCTATAAACT
>PTEX01000157.1:202794-305166 GCA_003342815.1 Eudromia elegans
ACTGGCTATCAGGGAGGCTAGGGAGGGGGCTCTAGGGGCTCTATCTTCCCGTACAGCGCGGTATCTTCCGGTCGCCAGACCCTAACTACCCACAGCAGTGTGTGTTACCTGCTGCAGCTATAAACTAGCCACTTTGTTCAGATACATAACACAACTTGCACTCTGCAAGAGCATTAGCAAGAGCTGATTTCCTATGTAATTCACAACAGTTTACAGTTTTTCTTCACTACTTCAATTTTCTTCACAGAAAATAATCCTGGTTTGAGAAGCAAACTCAACATACTTGGTGAACACTGAGACTTAAAGCAGCTCAAAGAGCAGAGCCTATACTGCAGTGTCAGGATCRGGGTCTTTGCAAACAATAATCTAAATCAATCTAAATCTAAAAAAGTAATCTAAATCAATCACAGTAGACTGCAGTGGTACCACACAAGTGTTTGTAGAACACCAGAGAACCCCGAATGAGAAGAGACATGTAAATAAATACACTGCACTAAAATAGTTCATGTTAAAATGACAGGGTATTAACTGTGTGCAACTTCAGGCCTGTGAATATGACACAGGAAGCACTTTGGACTTTTGGGACCCTGATGACAGAAATTACAAATCTGGTCAGTGCTTTGTTTTTTGAAACATCGTGTTGGACATGACACTTGAAAAAGAGTACATGTCTAGATGTGGCCTTAAATATCAGGACTAGCAGTTGAAAAACAGCTGAACAGAGAGCACCATGACCCTTGCCTTGGATTACTTGATGCTCCAAATTACCACAGAATCCATAAAGGAACACTGCAATTGCACTGCCAAGACTGCACAACAGGAATGTGGGCAAGAAGGAAGGCCAGAAAGGCAGACTTCACATTCGGGACTCTAACTGGGGAACATGGAGAGCAACTGTGCTTGGAAGAGAGATGCATATCTGAATAAAGGCTCCAAAATAGTCCCGCAAATCACGCTCAAAGAAAGCAAGAATGGTAAAACAATTACATATGGGGCTGCTCACAAAGAAAACAGGAAATATAGTGCACTAGGGAGAACTATAGAAGACTATTAAAACAGGCAGCCTATTGAGTGCAAAGAAGAAATTAAAGGAGATGAGAAAGGGTTTCCAAACTCCCCCACAACAGCTCTCACAAACCACAAAGTCCAGCAAATCAACTAAGAAGAAACCAAGCAACACTACAGAGCTTATTAAATCCTCTTTGCTCTGCAGCTCAAGCTGTACCCAAACGGCGTAGGGAGGGTTCTTTAATAAACAACGTCCAGTGAAAGTTCAAGAAAAATATAGCMGTAAGGGAAGATCACGCAACAGAAACATAACTTGAGACACATCATCTTGGTGAAGCAGCACGGAAATGGGCAAACGCAAAAACTTTACATCTCAATTAMACTGTAATTAAAGATAGGGTAGCATGCATTTACAGATGAGGAACATGACTGCAGACACAGAGGCATGCACTTGGACACAGCAGACTGCTGAGCTTTGAGAACTGCCTGCACCCAGAGAGCTCAGCTTCTGAGCCGACCCGTGAGGGACAGGCAGACAAGCAGCAAGGTAAGAGCTTGTGGAAATACGAAAACAGGGAACTTTAATGATGACATTTCTCTGGATTCTTTTGAATGCCTGAATCTGCAAGCGTTTTTTTTCAAGTCACTTGAACAAAAAGCAAAAAAAACCCCGAATCCTTACTGGTCACACAGAGAAATAAGGCTAGAGAGAATTCTCAGTCTTTACTAAGGTGTAAGAAGAAATTAAGTCCTGCAAAGCAAGCTTGGGAATACACAATACAAGCTCTGCTCTGGTTAGGCTATTAGGAGACTCTGAGACGCTTAAGCCAAGACAACCAAATGATCATGAGATTCCAATGAAATTAATACATGTGTGAACAAGTATCACCAGCTAATGTTGCAGATTAGTTGCTGTACAAACGCTGCATCTGCAAGTTGAATGAAGAGGGTTGTGTGAAAGCACATAAGCCAAAAAGCAAGATGTTCATTTTATTGCATATTGAATGCACTAGATTCATGAGAATGTACTGACTACTGCTTAAAAGAAGGAATCAGGAATCTGATTTGCAAGGAATCTTGCAAATGAAGAGAGCTGGCTAAAAAGTTCACATTTCTGAAGACCTCCCTCATGGCATGGGCAATTTGCTATAAATCCTCCAAAATACCTTTACTGTCTCTCAGCAATGGAATGTCTTGTCCAGTTCTGGCTAGTAACAACACAAAACCCCATGCCATAAAATGAATGTCAGAGGAAAAACCCTCCCTGACTCACAGCAGAATCATAAACCCTAAGATTTTCCTATAATTACTGTTTCAACACAAAACACTTTATGTTATGAGAAAACTGAAGGCTGATGAGAACAGGRAATGATTAGAATGGAGCTGTAAATTCAGATTTAAAACATGACTCGCCCATTTGCTTCTGAAGCTGCACTGCAGAATACATTTTAAATTGATACCTAGCCCAATATTTTAGGATCCGAGCCCTGGTAAGCCTATCATCTTTCCGAGGAGCTGTGCAAATGCTTCAGCACCCTTTCAGACACTGGGCAGCAGCCTCATAGAGACAGGGCAAGCCTGTAACTCAGCTCCCCGCCTCCGAGTGTACCCTGTTCCCAGGGGCAGGGGCTCCACTGGAGCAGCAGGAGCGGTGCCTTTGGAGCCAGCTTCTCCACCTCAGACCACGCAGATGTCTGTGCATGCGTAACAGGAATCCAGCCTGTGCCAGCCAGCAGTGCACTCTGCACCCACAGGATCAGTGATTTCCTGGGGTTCTGAAGGGTAGAAGCTGCTGTGGCAGATGTGTAAACACCTGGGAAACTGCTAATCCTTTGGATCTTGAGTAGAAGCAGCTGTGGGGAACAAAAGAAAAGGGAGATAAAAAAAGTATAGCATGTCTGAAAAATAACTTGCTACCTCAGAGAAGAGGGCTTGCTTAATGAGCAATATTGAGCAAAGAAGAAGGGAAAAAGATAACAGCCAAAGAGGGCCTGCTATAGGGGGCTTGCCTATGGACAGAGCTAAAAGATAGCCACCCCATTGGCAGTTATAAAGCACAAAATGACAGAGCTCATTATGGATAATAATACGTGTACTTAGACCATACAAGAAATGAGAAACTCCAGGTCACTGGCAGTCCAAGGCAGACCTCTTCACAATTCAGTTTGCAGCCAGTTTAAGTCAGCATCTATTAGATTTTCACCTGTTTAATGGTCAAAACATTGTATGACTTGAATTACAGAACCATACAACCAACCCATTTCTCAACTGTTTGTTCCCTTTTTATATCACGGTCCCTCATGCTTTGCTTCCTTTAAAAGTAAAAAGAAACAGTAAAAAAAAAAAAAATCACTATTCATATTCATGAGTTCAGTTTATAGAACCACCCATACATTATAAAAAACTAACATCCCTGGTAATTATCTAGTTTGGTTGTACTGCACATATGAAACTTGAAGGTCCTCAATCAGKAACAATAACATTAGTGAACGCAAAAATTTCTATTCTAACAAATCCACAGGTGTAACCAGGCTAACACTGCACTGCAGAGGCTTCGGTCTGCGCACTTGGCAGGTGGGACGCAGCAGTCACAGACACTGCTCTTGTTTGGCAGTTCGGAGAAGTGCAGAGAAGAGGGACAGTGACTGCTTTGCAGGTGTGTCAGCAGGTAAGCATGGGCAGCCTGCAGCTGACCTGCTTCAGCACATCTTCACCCAGGCAGCACCCCTGATCTTCACCAGTCACACRGTGAAATCTCTGCAAGGGGGAGGATGTCTGACCACCCTTCTCATTATAAACTGGAAGTTCTGCCCTCATACACAAATTAGGGTGCAAGTACAGCTTGCTATTTAAGTAGATGATGTCGAGTGCAAAGTACAATCTAGTGGAAAAACTTACAGTCATCCCTTGATTCCTTACGCATGCTCGATCTCCTTTCCTGGAGGCAGAGTGCTGAAATGCCCTCTGCTCCAGTTAGTTACCCTGCTGTAGCAGCAAATCCAGGGTGGAAGGCTTCTGCCAAAAGGGCAGGTTGGCCACACAGATAAGCTTGTCTGGACAGCCTGACATCGCTGCAATCTGACCTTGTTTACATATGCCTGTTGCTGCGCTTGCCCTGCCCCTCTCCTCTCACCTCCCGAGCGCTCTGGTAGCAAGCTCCCTATTACGAACCCTGTTCCGACTGCAGAGGAGGGAGGAAACAGCACAAGAGAAAATATAGCGTGTCTAATTTTAGCTCTCCTCTGTTTCTAATGGAATGACATCAAAGGCAGCAGAAACACTAAGTTTGCTCACATTAAAGCCAGTGAGAGCTTTCCCATCAACTTTAACAACTGTAAGGTTTTATGTTTGGAAAAGCCTATGCCACTGGATTCAGATAATGTGCTTATAAAACAGAGTTATGACAACGTGGCTGTTTTAAACAGAGCTGTAGATGTACATAGAAACTTACTCAACACTATTTGGCAGGGCTGTAAGAAAAATGAAAAGATGGCAGACCAACAGGAGAAAAAAAAGGAGAAAGACAAGGAAGTAACTGCTATTACTTATTGCAAACTGGATTGTCACTCACTGTGCAGCTCCCTTTGGCTCAGCTGCTTTTCCTCTGGATGAGATGGAAGAGCTGCGCAGGCGACACTGTCCTGCCAGCCACATACTCCTCTGGGCGCCTATGCAGGGTCCCTGGCGCAGAGACCAAGCTGTCATGTCCCAGTGATGGAGGGGACGAAGCCAGCAGCAGCCACTCTTGCCCAAGCTCATACCCCAGCACGTAAGGCAGGAGCCACCTCAGTGCAACATACAGAGAATTTCCAGAGCCTTCTCCTGCAACTGATGAGGATGAGGCACAGGGGACAGAAACCAACTTTAACCAAGCTACACAACCAATGAGAAACAAAAGACTCGCTACGATTTGAAGGAAGATCATAACTATTGTGATAAACAATGCGGCTTTAATACTAAGTGTTTTTTCAGTCTTTCCAGCTATCAGAGAAAACCTGAAAATAAAGTATAATCTGAAGCAAGAGTAATTTTAAGCTAGTTTTTGCCTTAAAGATTGGATGGAGAAAGTTGAATGGGGCCCTCAAACTAATCAGAAAAATACTGGGACAAAAAGGAAAGGAATCACAGTTGACATGCTAAGCATTATTTGAAAAGTGAAAACCAAAGATTGGCTACTATCTGTCAGACACTAAGGTGCCTGGCTAAATTCACACACACAACTATGTTTTTGTATTGGGAGTGCTGTTACACTGCTGCTTTAAAAGTACGCACTGCACAAAGAGAATACAGAGGCTGTGGTTTGCTCAGGATCCAAGCAAGCAGGAATACAAAGACTTGTTAATAAAACAAACGTAAATTATTTAAGTTGTGCTTAAATGAGAATCATTTCCATTTTATCAAATTCCTCTTCCACTTCTCTAAGTCACTTCACATCCATGATCACTTTGTGTCCAAGGCCATCTACTGGTGAATGGGATGTGCTGAACTACACAGTTTAGGCTGCTCCAATTTAGCTGGAGCTCATCAGGATTTGTGCAGCAAAACTGTGTCAAGCAGCTGACTGCTCTTAAGCAATGTCTAGTTAGGATCATAGTTTGGGAAGAACAAGGAAACAAATAAAGCATTCCTCAATTCCATGAGAACCTTAAAGAACTGTGATTTCACCCAGGGGAGAACAACATGGACATGGCATCTTTAATTCCAGCATCCCCAGGTCTGGCCTACTCATCTTGACACCTGACTGCGCGGTGCAAAATGAATCCAACATGCCACCTCTGCTACCAAAGATAAAAATTTTATCTTAAAAATCACTACCAAACCTGGTGCCCTGTCTTCAAGCGCTATTAGAGCTTGTATGATGAAGTTTGCAGGCCAAAGCAGCAAATATTTTAGATTGGTATGTGCATTGGCAGAGGCAGTAAATCTATTATTTCCATTACTTAGAACACTCTGTACACAAGCCTGGATTACACTTTTGCTGGCCCTCTTCTGGCAGGAGGCATAGCACAATACCACACAGATTGGTCTGTGTACTTACCAGAGCACCCACTGCTTATTCCTAAATCATGGAAAAGCTATCTAACAAAACACTGCCAACAGACCATGTTTTGTTTTGTTTTTAAATACAGTAACACTTAATATTATGATTTTTAATGAAAGGTTTTAGAACGATGGCACTGGAAATCACTTCTAATTACAACACAATACTCTGCTCCATCTCAGTCTGCAATATACATAGTCTGCTGAAATGAAGATAAAAACAACTGTCCCGTCCTTTTTGCCTGAGAATTTGGAATAGTCTTTACAACCCACAGAAGTTTATTTCCTACGAGCTAGGTTGAAGACACCATATCATTTCTTTAGGCTGGCTATGGAGAAAACAGAAGCTTCTGTTCTACATCAACAAATGACCTAGAAGGTAAAAAGTCTTTTTTCACTATGCTTAGTAATCCTAGAGTCTTTTACATATATTTATGATACATTATTGGTGTGGGTAGTTTTGCACTTGATGTAGACTTTCAGTCTCTGGGATATATTTAAGGAAGCTTAGAACAAAACAAAACAAACTTGCCCTTGAGAAGTAAGATAGTACATAAAAATACTTATGTACATCAGTACCTAGAACAGTACATATAAATTTCTTAATGATATCTTATCATCAAGATATCTTGATGATATTCCTGATATCTTCAGGAAAACTGTGTTATTATCAACTTAAGAGTATGGTCCATAGCAAGTCACCATTTTATAGTGAATAAAACCAGGCTGTCATTAAAAATAATAATCAATTTTTTATGAATTTACTAATCAATAACCTGATTAGTAATCAAACTATTATCAATGGATATTGATATCAGTAGTATCAACTATAACCAGTGACAGGCCTGCACTGTTTACTAAAGCGTCTGTTGCACCTTCACTTCAAAAACAGAGCACAGACTGCTAAGAGGGCAACACCTTATATTATGTCATGACTGTCCTTTTTTGACATATCCAGTCAAATACAAGCAATCCAAGCTAAAAATGTTCAGGTACACTAGCATGCGTAGATGGGTAACTGTTGATTTAACGTGAAGGCAGGCACTCTCGAATATAAAAAGGGCCCTTTTTGAGCACACATCCTAACACGACTTCTTTTAGAAGTGCATCTGCACATGCCAATCGTGCTCTGCTTATTCCTGCTGGGACTACACCAGAAATAAGGCTGGCACCTGCAGCACCTTGTGCAGTGGCAAGCTGGACAAGTGGCAAGCTAGTGCCCTCTGTTAGAAATACAGCATTAACAAAAGGACCACAGAATAACACATGTTTTAGTTTGCCTCAAACCTATCCAGTCTGATCACATACAGAGTGACAACACGCAATTTTAAACGCAGAATTCTGTGTTTTCTTCCCTCAGAAGTCTCATAGCTAGATCACAAAATTTCTGTGATGAAATCATGCTGCTATTAACCTAAAGAGCAAACATATCTTTGTGACCAAAACATCTTCAACTGTTTCACCAAATCTTGGCAGAATAACACCACTGATAAGATTTTAACAGTCTTGTCATTAAATTACCTAATCAAAGGAGCTGAACTATAGGAAATTTAATTTATACTCTCCAATAGCAGCTCCTGTAAATCATATGAATTATACTTATTTTACATTTTCAAAACACTACAAATCTACAAAATGTGCCTGGCTCAAATATTTGAACTTCATCTTTTAAGCAAAGATGAGGACACAAAACTGTTATCATGACCTGTTGAACTGCGCAATAAGCTCAAGCAACTTAGACCATGGACTTATCTGTTCCAGACAGCAATATCTGATTTAATGATTCGCTTACTTCTCTGAGAAACAGAGGAGCCTTTACTATAATGTGGTCAGTCTCCTTTTTAATTCAGCTTAATTTCTCTCCTTAAGTCTCTAAATTTGAAATTGCCCACACAATACTTAACTGAAAGGAATATATTGCCCATATTACTTAAAGAAAAATATCTAATCCTCATAAAAAAAGTCAAAAACTCTTAGATCCATTTTTCCTGGGCAAGAGAATGAGAAAGGGAATGAGAGAGGGGAAAAAAGAAAAAAAAAAAAAGGCTCTAAGTTTCTTGATCTCAAATACATTCAAAAGCGAGATTACCTCAAAATGCACAGTTGATGTTAGGCAATCTAAGAAGTCCATCTATCTCTGTTATCTCAACTACTATTCAGTTAAATACTCTACATTCCCTAGGGAAAAAAAAGAAACATGAAAATAGGAGGGTCAACAGCCATGAAAATGCTGTTCATCTCTAAGAAACATCACTTTTTTGTATGCTGCACAAACACCCTGGATGAGCACTACTACCAGTTAAATTTGTATTAGCCTATTCCTAGGAAAAGGCTATATTGCAATTCTTCACTATAGTGTAAAGTTCAGAAAATTTGGGAAACAAATATACAAAAATCCATCCAATCCAGGAGAAAGGAAAAAAAGAGACCAAAAATGCCTGATGTCACAGCATTTATAGTGGTGCACAGAGACTGCAGAAGACATTTATTCCAAAAGCTTTGGATGTTCAATCCGTGTAATAGTCCAGTCTGGTTTTGCTCCTTCTGTAAATTCTCTTTGAAACCTGGAAAAGATAGCACAAATCAGTGAAGAGTCATTAAAATCCACACGATCGTTAAAGAGCTACCATCGTCAACAAGAAAACATGAAGAAACATTTTAACTGGTCATTATTCCTCTAACAGTTTATTAAGTTCTGATGTCTCATGACCAAAACAGAAAATCAAAATTATTCCTACTGCAGGAAACAAAGCCCCCTGAATTTATCAGGAGTCTTTTCATTGATTTCAAAGCATTTTGGCTCAGATCCCACAGAAAGGATCAAGCAGCAAGAGTGAAGATCCTGCTATCATTGCAGTATCAAGTTGTCATAACAATAACCATGAATACAGCTTTGTGGCAAATCTTAAACAAAATTTTTCAATTTAWCTAGATGGTAACTAGTGTTGGTAAATGAACATGCCGCATGCTAAAAACTCTACATGAAATTTTTACTAAACTGTATTTTAAATACTTAGAAGTACTACATTTTCAGAAATATAACAAAAATCAAGCTAGTACTAAAGTAGTACAAGTAGCATTAAATCTCTCTAAATTTCAGTTCCATAGTTGCCAATAGAAAAATGAAAATACAAACTCTATTTTCAAAGAGCCCTCTCCCTTCTATTCAAGTCATCTTTACCTTCCTCCCTGACCTTGTCAGTCTGGGCTGGTTGTCACTTAAAAGTAAGTCTGAATTCAAGCTTAGTAGTGGAGAACAACAGTGTAACCTCATTGCATACAGGTCCCAGAGTTTCTCCAGCTCAAATGTGGGTTTAGAAGTCACCGATCTTATTTTATTTCTCAGACAAGATCCCTCACTTTTCCCAACCTCTCAGAATGTGCTTTTCAATATATTTTGCCAGCTGTGCAGGTATTTTTTCATTGCTTAGTAAACCAACAGACATTATTTGTGTAAACATCCCTCTGAAACCCACCAGAAGTGACAAGTCAACATCACCACACTTAACTGCCTGGCTTGACTGCATTGCTATTAGCTACTGCAAGAAACAGAAACCAGAGATTGATACCAGCAGCAGCAGCACAGGAAAGAAGCAGAAACCCTATTAAATGTTCTTACTATGGTCTTTCTTGACAGAGGAAGAGCTCTCGCTAATCTCAGACTCAAAAACTAGGTAACAGCATGGCAACTTTAATAGGTACTTTAAAAAATGCCCCTAGAATAAAAACTAGAAAGTTGGACAAGAGCTTAGATTACCAAGGCAAGGTAATCTAAGGCAAGGTAAATCAAAACATACCATGTTCTGCACTGTTCTGCTCAGAATGCTTCTACTTCCCAAACTAGTCTCCACAGTTACCCTATCTATATGCCTATATACACTTTATAGCAAAGAAAAGGAYAAGCAAACTTACTCGTAGTTTGCTGTTAAAAGATGTTTTTTTTCTTTTGTATTTTCATCTCCAAACATAATCTGGAAAACTTTGGCTTCCCCAGGTAGCTCGTCTGGTAAATTAGCACCATTCAGATACCAGAAACGCATTAGTATCCTAACAAACTTTCTTCCTGTTAGAAATAAAACAAAAGCAAAGTTAGATCTTTGAACAATACACATTTGTAGTTGGTCGAATACTTCTATTTACAATATCACATATGTTCTCCTGAGACCCAGAAATGGCAATTATCTTTAACGAAAAGGAATGCGTGATACGATACTGAACAAAATCTAAATAAATCTAAAATCACATTCATGCTGTTCAGCAGCAATAAAATTACTTTCAGTGGAAAGTATATACATGATGAGTTTTGCCTGACGTGGTATAAAGTCAAGCTACATGAAAAGTAGGTTGCTACAGGTCAGGTTCCAAAGGCAGCTATTGATATTACAAAAGTACATGGARCAGAGGAGCTGAAACTCAAAAATTAACATTTTGAGAGAGAGAGAAAAAAAATCTTTCCCCCATTCCCAAAACAGGAGGAAAATAAACAAAAAAAAGTAATTGAGTTTGAGAACTCGAAATCTTCACCGAAGGACCCATGCTTAGACTTCATGATGTGTTTGACAAAGAACCAAGTGTGCAATGTTGGCAAGTAAACAAAACAACAACTTTTTGGAGCTAATCATTAGTTAAATAATAGAGATGTCCTAGAACAGATTTTTTTTTCCATGAAAGCAGGGTATAAGGGGAAAAAAAMCCCATTCATTTCATTACCCAGTCCTTATTCTTCTCACAAGATGTATTTTCATGGTTCAAATAAAAAGTTTTCTGTATAGAGCCTAAATGTTTTTGTAAAATTAACATAATTTTAAACATAACTACAGTGAAATAATAAAAAAAATGAAGTATAATTGGTGGTTTTGAGTGGTTTGACATGAATTGGGACAAATAATGTAATAATATGATATCAGACAAGAGGAGGAATGAGCACAACTTAAACAGAAGTCAAAATAATAGCATGATTAATTAACAGTAATGTCTCAGGCTCTGGTGTAAAAGGAAGTCAGAGAATTACACACAGAAGAAACTATAAACAGAAGAACAAGAAATGAGAAACAAAATTCAAAGAAATATTGGTAAGGAGAAGGTCTGCTTGGAGCAAAGCTGATTGGCCATTGAAATGTTTTAGAGGTCTAAACATACCGTCATCATCGTAGTAAATTCGAACATCTCCCTCTGTTGTGTACATGATTGCATCTAACTCAGCTGCTAGGGCATCCCTGTGGTTGTCAGGAAGCAGTGAAATCTTTTCCTTCAAAACCTTAAGGGCCTAAATTTAAAAAAATTGTAGCTTAGTTTTTCAGCAGAAAATTGGAGCAACAATCTTTTCTATTGCTATTAATAAAAAGAGTTATATCACATAACATTTAAATATACAACACAGAGTGTGAAAAAGCACTAGGGCAGCCCCAATCTCAAATTAAGCCCTATTAAACAAGGTCTATTTAATGAACTGAATGAAACCAAATGAAACCCAAACATTGAAAAAAGCTTTGAAAAAGTTACTATCAAAACATAATCCGAAAAGAAAAGCAGTTAAGCCTAAGGAAAAAACACCAGTTAAGTTTGCCTCTACAACCATGCTCACACTCTACCTTCTCACTGCTGGCCTCTCTCCATAGCTACATTCTTTAGCTTCCGATTCAATTATTCTTTCATTATCTTCCATAAGTTTCTTTGAAAAGAAATTATATTACCTCTATGCTTAAATTTGTTATTTAAGGATCTATATTCTCATTAAGAAAAAGGTTTAGAAACTTGCAAAACAGAAAAGACTGATAAATCATTGCTTTTAAAGTGAAGTTTCATGGGACATTCATAGCCTTAGCACAGGATTGCCCTAAGGGTCTACATAACTTAAGTAAAATAGATTGTGAACTGAACATAACCTCAAACACCACCTGACAACGCAAGGTCACAAGGAATGATGATGCTGTTCAGTGTTTATTTTTAACTCAGACTCAGCTCTTAGCTTAAGTTGCCATTTTTGAATAATAAGGAAATCCAGAGGTCATGTGGAAGCAAAAGAAGGAATCTTCACTAGAAGTCACTGTACCTATGAGAAAGGAGGGTAAAATTTGGAGACTGGGGAGAAAGAGCAGGTCTGTTATCACAGCCTCAGTCAGCACACGTCCTGGCTACAGGGTCTATGGTTTTCTACTCGCCTTCATCACCATGAGAATTTAGATGAGCCGAGAGAGAGGAGGTCCTCTTTCAAAATAACTGCAAGAAATAAACTCACATTTTATTGCTATTTCTGCTCAAGGAGAGGAGACAAGATTGTCCAGTGGGAATGCACTAGAATAGCACCAAAGTTTTTGCATCAAAGGCAAGGGTGGCAACAGGACAGACTCAGGTCTGCAGCAGCTCTTACACTTGGCTCTACTCYATCTGCTCTCTCCATCCTCTGACAAAGCTAAGACAACTTCAGCATTTAAAAAAAAAAAAAAAATTGCAAAATCATTGAAAAAGACAGAACACAGAACACTGATGTTTAACTACCAGGTCAGTCACATCCCTGAGATCATGACACAAGACTGATGCCTCTACACTTTGTCTTCTCTCCAGAACCCACACACTTTTAATGTTTTCCAATACACTTATCTTTTGGGAATTTAGTCCCTATGTCCAATAGCAAAAACAAACAAATAACAAAACCAAACAAAAACAAATAAAACCCCCACTTTTTTTTCTATATCTTGAAGTTAAACATAAAAAGTTGAAAGACAAACAGAATTGGATTTTTTCTTTCCTCAAACTGCATTGATGGCAGTTTGTACCTATCAACAGGCACAAAGGTGTGTTATTTTGTAACTGAAAATCTATTAGCAGAATACGAGATGGGAAGTATTTACCTCCTCTGACACAAGTTCTTCCAGCAGATCAAGTTTACACTGAGACAGCAGCTTAGAAACAAGAGAGAAGGCCTGCAAAAACAACACATGAGCAGTTAGGTTTGAGTTGGCTGATTTTTCAGCAAAATCCCTTGCTATGAGTCAAGAGACCCAAATATTTCATTAAATAAGAGTTCAATGCTTGCAGTGTATGTCATCATTGAAATGCTATCCCCTGGCATTAAAAAATTGTTTATTTGCTATTAAAGAAAAATTAATTTGAAAGGTATAAAAAGTTCAGGCTCATTCAAAGAAGAAAATATTTTGAAAATGGGGAAATAAATGCACAACTTATTAAAAACAAAATTTATACAGGTTGATTAAAAACAAAATTTATACAGCTTGGTTTTACTTTCTCTTAATTCAAACGATCTACAACTTTTTCTGTAAATAGTCTCTCCCCTTGCTTCTTTTCCCTGTCCATCTCCCAGTTTAAGTCAAAACAGAAGTTCAGGCTAATAGCAAAATTTTTTATGAGTGTGTGTTAGTACTTAAGCCTCGGGAAACTCTGGACCACTCTCGCACCTGTTTTGTAGATATAGCTACATATGATTATGCCCCTGTGTATTCAAGTGGTTCATTTGTGAAATATTGGGAGCCTGTTTAGCTTTACTATAAACAAATAAAAAGAGGAAAGGAAGCACATGCAGTTCTGTATGCAGCACAATGAATTCCGTGCAGTTTTGTCTCTCTGTGCCCGCAGGCATTTTGATCTTCCACCACCACCACCACCGTTAGAAAAAGCAGCCTCATGGAGACAACTCGCAGGTTCTTACCAGCCCAGCTGGACACCTCTAGCTTCGCGCCACGCCAGCGCTCCCAGGGCTCACGCACTAGAAGGCAGCGGCACGCACGCCAGCCCGAGCTCGGCCCCCTTAGCGGGAGCTTCCCGCAGGGCACCTGGAAATGCCTCCCTCACGAGGCACTGCAGAGGGCCTAACCAGTCCATTCATTCTAGCCTCGGAGCCTGAATATCCACACACGCGGACACCCCCGGGCTCGGCGCGGCCCCGGACACGCCGGCTTCTCTGGCCGCCGACGCGGGCCCGGCCGCGGCTGGAGCGCCCGAGGCCGAGGCCATTTCTCGCGGCCTCACCTGCCTGGCGCCACGCGTGAACTCCTCCACGCTGAACTCCGGGTCGAAGTAGAGCCGGATAAGGAGGAAGCAGAAGCGCGTGCGGAGCCAGAGCGCGGGGCTCGTGATCCGAACCACCACCACCCTCCTCTGCGGCCCGCCCGCCGACCCGCGGGCCCTGCTGCTGGCGAAGCGCGCGGCGGGCCGCAGACAGCGCCCTGGCCTCGGTGGCGGCCCCGGCCGCGGGACGGGCGGCAGCGCCTGCGGCCACCCTGGCGGCGCGGCAAGCGCGCGGGCGAGGCAGCTGCCGCGCCGGGAAACCGCGCTCAGCGCCATGGCCGCAGCGCTCCGGCCGCCCCGGCGGGAAACGCAACCACGTCCGACCGTTCCGCCGCCGCGGCGCCCTGTCCGAAACGAGTATGGGCGGCCTGCGCCTCACCGCGCGGGGGAACGGTTACGCGCGGACGCCGCGTCGCGGGCCGCGCATGCGCGACGCCGGCACGGGGGTGACCATGGCCGTGGAGCGGCGGGCGCAGGAAAAGGAGCCGGTGGCGAGCGTGGCGACGGCCACGCGGGAGCACTTCCTGGAGGACCTCTACCCGCGGGTGCGCGCAGGGCGGCTACGCGGCAGCGCTTCCTGCGGGACCTCTACCCGCGGGTGCGCGCAGGGCGGCTACGCGGCAGCGCTTCCTGCGGGACCTCTACCCGCGGGCGCGCGCGGGTGGGGGTGCGGGAAGGGCTGCCCGCGTGTCGGTGTTCCCGCTTTCCCACGCCGCCCGTTTGCGCCCGCAGCGCAGGCCCGTGGTGCTCAAGGGCGTGGAGCTGGGCGCGTGCACGCGGCGCTGGAGCGCGGAGTACCTGCGGCGCGCCGCGGGCGCCGGGGCCGTGAAGGTGCACGTGTCGGCCGGGCCGCGCATGGACTTCCTGCGCAGGAACTTCGTGTACAGGTAGCGCTGCGGCGGGGCGAGCAGGGCAGGGCAGGGTGGCGGCGCCTCCCTGGGGTCGGCTGTAGAAAATTAAAACTTGGCTTCCCCCTCTTTCCTTCTTCTCACGAATGCCTTAGAAACCCTACGGGGTGAAAGGAGGAGCCAAAAAGAGCCTTAACGTGGTGCCGTGAAGAAATGATGTAAAGAGATTTTGACAGAGCACTCTTGGAGAAAAGTTGAACCATTTGCTGGTACAAATAAGAAACTTAATGCTAGATAGTATGCTGTTTCTCACTAATTATGTAGTGTCTTTCGAGTGTTACTGAGTAGTGCTAGTTTCTGACAAATGAAGTGTCAGGGCCTCTTTGAATGCTGGCATGAGGCAGGCACGCTGCTCCAATGTGTTTACCCGAGAGGGGTGTCACTAATTAAAACCCAAACTCTTCAAAGTTTGCATGTGCAGCCCTCAAAATGTCAGACTGCGAGACACCGCGCGCCTCAGCAGCCCTTTAATCTTGATAAGGGTCTTGCAGACTCTCCGTCTCTTTCCATGGGCCCCTCGTGTAGCTTGCCAAAACATTTCTTCAGAGCCTCCTCTGATCTCAGTTATTGTATTATTGTTCTTCATGGGTAAATGCCTTTATTTTAATGGTCATTTGTTTTACCTAAGTGAGAACAAGATGTGTTCAGTCTGCTAAAATTTTAAGAAAGCAGAAGCATGTGCTGTACGTGTAAGCAAACTACAGACCTTTGCAAGTGGAGGGAAAAATATAATCATGCTCATTTTATTTTCTGCTTGCATGAACACTGAACTTTTGAACCTCTGAAAATCAGGTCCTACTGGAATGCTTTTGACCTACCTCYGTATTTCATTCCTGTTTCTCCCCATTTTTTGTCTTATTATAAAACCCCTTCCTGTGACCTTAACAGACATACAATTGATAGGGTATGTAGATATATGATAAAGTATAGAGAAGTGCTTTACTGGAGTTTGATTCTGGCACATTTTAAGAATAAAATACCTGCATCTACTTGGCAGAACATTTAGACAGTTTGGAGACTTTCCATGGCAAGTCGCTTGTTCTAATCTGAAGAGAGAGTAAGTAGCCCTAGAAGAGCTGGGACGGAAGGCTTAACAGGCAGCTTTGTGATTTTAACCTGATGTGAGCACCATGGYAGTCCCACTGTAAGTTACATGATGCTCCTCACTGTGTTGTTTTCTGCACCCATCCAACCTCTCTGTGAGCTGGAGCAGAAGTTTGAAGTTTGCTTTCACCTGGTGGTGTGATTTGGAGACGTGCTAAGGATTGAGCAATTTCTTTTGCTTTCAGCAGAAAGTATAAATGGGCAGGATATAACAGTTCAACCCATAATTATTGTTATACTCTATCGTGGTTTAGTTTTTCACTTCTTAAAGTTCAGCTTGCATTTATATATCTAAAAGTATGGATCTCGTGGCTCACCTTTAGGCCAGCAATGGCTTTCTTGGTGCTGATTTTTCCTGCAATTTTAAAGAAATGGCAGAACTCAAGCCTAAAAGGTGATACCCTTTTAGAGAAATGGTCTTCTAATCAAGTATTGTCAGATGGAGGCGAGAGCATAATTTACCATAAAGAGCACTGAGACCCTGCAAGCTCAGGAGGGTCTTGTCAATGTATGTAAACACCTGATGGCGCAGTCTAAAGAAATCAGAGCCAAACTCTTCACAGAGATGTCAACTGATGGGACAAGAAGCAATGGGCAGAAGTAGAAATAAAGGAAATTACACTTAAGCATTAAAACAAACTTTTTTATTGTGAGGATCATTGAGCTGTGGAGTCTCTGTCCTTGACGATCTGTTCTAGCTGGCCCTGCCTTGAGCTGGAGGGTTGGACTAGATGATCTCCAGTGGTTCTGTTCATCCTCAGCAATGACACTGTGACTGTTTGGGTCTATAGAGGGACTTAGAACTAGAAAGGTTTGTACATGTAGGATTTTTGTCTTGTAGAATATTCAAACACTCACTGTGAACACTGGTTAGTCACTAGTTTTTCTTAAAATAAAAAAAAGGCAAATTGTATTTTTTGCTATACTAGTTGTAGTAAGAAAGCTTATGATTTTAAACTTTGTATTTAGATTGCATCTTACTACATTTGTTCATTATGTGAATTTTAATATTTATATTTCAGAACTCTGCCTTTTGATGTATTTGTCCAGAGAGCAGCTGAAGCCAAACACACAGAGTACTTTCTGTCTGAGGTAATTTCCTTAGTGCCCCAGTTTCTTCCATCAGTTATTTTACTAGGATGTAAAGTGGAAAAGATGACTTGTAACTTAATGTCTAACTCCAGCAAAGTCCCTGAGCTTACTTCTCATTGTTTTATGTGACTTGGAGACAGGAAAAATAATTTTTCCTTAGAAAGTGTTTTGTGGTTACAGTGTGGTTAACTTTACTGGGCCTATTTCTGTTATCAGACAGTTTATGTGGAAAAAAAGTTCTAGCAACAAGTTCAGAAATCAAACCTTGATTTAAAGTAAGTGTATAATGTGGGTGTTTTGCAAGAAAATGTCATGAAGATATTTCAGAGTTTTGACTGTATGTGCTATCAGAACAGAAATATTGTAACATAATTGTTGTGAAGCACATGTGGGGCTACCTTTACAAAAAAAAGGTCAGAATATTGATGCTTCAGATAACCGTGACTAAGGAAGTGAACGCGCATTTCATGCTTCATGTATATAGGAGGCAGTATGTTTTAAAGCCAATTGAAACGGCGTCCTGCATCAATGTAATGAAGTGTTTAAGTTAAAATCCATACTTGCTTTGAATCCATCTGGGAAAGAGCAATATTAAAGCAGCTGTTAGGTTTTGATTTTAAGTTTCTCCCACCTCACTCTTCTTCACATTCAGTTAATCAATGATATTTTTTTTTCATTGCTTGAGATAAGAAACAGAGAGCAATAGTGGGAAGGCAGAGTAAGAAAGAAGCTGAAGTTGTGAGTGCCACTTATTTGCGGGGGATTTAGGGATATTTAATGCGGGGAATAATAAGGATATTTAATATAGGGATATTTTAATATCCCTATAATAGATCAATGAGAAATCACAGGTTCTTTCTTTAAGTGTCCTTGTAATTTATATTAGAAATYATAACTTTTTTTGTATTATGTTCAGGATGAGAAGTACTACTTGCGATCCCTGGGTGAAGATCCTAGACAGGTGAGTTACCTCAGGTTGCAGTTCTGGTATTGTGAAATAGCAGTTTAAAAGCCTGTTGTCATCTGCTGCCTGTGTATTACAGATATACAACTTATTTATGGTCAGTTGGCCTATGAATGTGACTGTATTTAGGTCACAATATTTAAACCTAGGTGTCTGAAAGAAGGTGTTATACAAAAACCTAGGCAGTTACTGAAACCTTCACTGGCCATTCTGTAGCCAGTGTTGCAACATAATAAAAGAGTTTTCTGATGGTCTGTTGCTGCTTTCATGCATTTTGTAGCAGTCATAGCTCAAAGCATATTCATAATTCTGGCTGTTTTTATTGCTGGTGACCGTGTCAACACTGAAAGGATAATGACCATCAAAAACACTAATATTTCCAGCTCTTTGCCAATGCTGATTGTTCTGTGGCTATTTCTGAAATTCCAGCCCCGCATTCCCCTAAGATGAGAAATGATTATCAGCTGCTTCTAGATTTCAGTTTATATACATGCTCCTCTAACTCTTCTATCCTTTTTGATTCAGGATGTTGCAGATATCAGAAAACAGTTTCCTGTTTTGGCAGAAGATATTCAGATCCCAGAGTATTTTGAAAAGGAACAGTTTTTCTCTAGTGTCTTCCGCATTAGTTCAGCAGGATTGCAGCTGTGGACACACTATGATGTAGGCAAAGCCTGTGTTTATCCATAGAGGTTGCAGATAATCTTGCAGAATGGAAATATTAAGTAGCAAATCTCTGTTGATAGAGATGTATTATGAGTCACTTTGCATATTTTGGAACACTTAAATTGCATCATGTTCTGTGTAGTAAATTTTAAATAGAGGTATTTTGTGAGGATAATACTTTACTGCTTTTATGTCTAATCCTGAAATTCTATATTGAAGAGATTAGAAATAGATAGATTCTATACTGTTTTATTTTGAATTTCAGTTAAAAATCTAAAACAAACTAACTTTTAATGTTTATCTCCTAAAGATTACCTTCGTTTTTCAATCTGAAGACAAAACTGTAAATAATTATATAGTCTGTTGCTGCAGTGCAATAGATTATAAATAAGAGTGTGTTCTGAAATCATGCAGTGTACTTTTGAATAAGTTTGATTGAAAAAAATGTACTTTTTATATTGTAGTTGGGGAAAAATATTGGTAAAAAGTCAGTAAAATAAAGTAGAATTAATACTAAAGAAGAAAACTAGTTTCAAATGTATTATGCAAAACATTTTTCTCTTTTATGCATTTACAACACAGTATGTCTTTGTGTTTTAAGATCAAGAATATAATTCCTCTGTAAGAAAAAAATATGGCTATTGGAAAAATTTTTATTTTCTATGAATGATGTTTGTAAAAAAAATGCAGTTAAGGGATAAAATGAGAGAAATTCTATTTTTTTGGATGTGTTCATTCTATATGTAGATAGTCTTTCAGTTAATTCTTAATACATGAAGACTTTAATATTTTCCTTTTTATGCTGATGATATTTTAGATTATTTGGAGACTATATATTCATTCTTATCTCTTGGCTGACATTTCTCTTAACTACGCTCATTCCAGGTAATGGATAACTTCTTAATCCAAGTAACAGGGAAAAAGCGAGTTGTTTTGTATAGTCCTCAAGATGCACCATATTTATATTTATCAGGTATGTATATTACATACGTCTAGTTCAGAATTTGGTGACCATAGTTGCCTTTCCAGTTGACTACTACTGTGCTACAGGAATAAAAAAAAAACCACTGACTGGCAATTTTTTGTAAAAGAATTCACTTACTGTGAGACCTTAACTCAGGTCTTGTTTACTAAAATAAGGAATTTTAGTGGAGCAGGTTAGGAAATATGCCAAGGAGCAGTGCAGCCAACCCACCTTCTCTGTCAGGTCATGGTTTTACCACCAACTGAGGAGTGCAGTGCTCTGCTTGGGTGTAAAATGCAATTTTAAATGTCAGAGGATGTATTCTCTAGTGTTAATAAGATTGCAGCTACTGGAGAAAAGTAAACAACAAAAGAGTATGTCTCCTCAGTAAGTAAGAAGTGCCATCAAATTTGCYGTGTTTTCAGAAGAGTTATAGAGCAATAAACCAGTATTATATCTGATTCAAGAACTATCACTTCTAGTAATTTGTTAACGCTTTATGACTGTTCAGGAGAGTAAGAATGTTTCTTGTTCTTGAAAACTTTCCTAAGGCTCTAAATCAGAGGTGCTGGATGTGGATAATCCAGACTTTGAGAAATACCCCCTTTTCCTAAAAGCTAAGCGCTATGAATGCTACCTGGAACCAGGAGATGTATTATTTATTCCAGGTAAGTAACCAGTAGCTCTCACTCATGTTTCATTTTTAAAGATTTTTGCCTGATATTGGAGGTTTGCATTAGGGTTTGGGCAATCTGTGCAAGGTAAGGGACTAATTCAATAAAAATACATATATAGATTTAGAGTAGGAAATGAATGAGATGAACAAGGAATGTGTCTCATTTTCATCTTACACACACTTATCTGTGTATCTGAGTAGCACGTTAGACTTCAGTGATAGTGAGTTTTGGATAAAGGTACAGAGGTAGATGTAAACATCGTTAAAAACTTTTAAAATTTGTTACAGTGCAATCTTTTAGGGGAATGATTTTACTTTTATAAATGAAAAAGAAAGTTGTTGAGACTTTTCAACTAGATTTAGTTTGGCTGACTCTGATGTTTGTTATGAATCACTTGGAAGTTTTATGTATTAGATTTCATTTTAAACATTTTTCTTTCTATAGCTCTGTGGTTCCATAATGTAATTTCKGAGGAATTTGGAGTGGGAGTGAATGTCTTTTGGAAGCACCTTCCCTCTAACTGCTATGATAAAAATGACACTTACGGAAATAAGGATCCTACTGCAGCCTCTAGAGCTATGCAAATCTTGGACAGGGCCCTGAAAACACTTGAAGACCTACCTGAGGAATACAGGGATTTTTATGCTCGGAGAATGGTGTTACGCATCCAAGAGAAAGCCTATAGGACTGACTATAAGTAAAACAACACATTGCGAAGYGCCAAAATCTGCTGAAATTAGAGAAGCATGTGTTACATGGATATTGCCCACATGTACATAAATGCACTTTCTGTAAGACTAATAAAAACATTGTTATAAACTTGCTTGTGTGTGGCTGCTTATCTTGCAGATATTTTTTTTTGTCACATGCAATGTGTAATATACTTGATCCGCAAATCTCTTTCCTACAGTGTATGTTTGTAGTTCATGGTTGCAGTATCTACACTCTTACTTTTTTGGAGTTTTGATTAATTATTTCTGAAGGCAAATTTTTTGGCATGTGGGCTGCCAGAAGGTCTGCTCAGGAGTAACTGCTCAGCTTCCTGAATGCCACCTTGTTTACTAAGGCTTAGCAAAGCCACAGTGGTCTCTGAGGAGGTGCATGGGAGGGGGTCATGGACCTAATGGTCATTCTTTGTTTTCTCATAGGAGCTTGGTGGTAGGCTGAGGTGGAACTGCAGAGCTGAGGCAGGCATGAAGAAAAACAAACAATAACCAACCGTTCAAGATCAAGTTGCTGCTTGGCCACAAGGTAAAAGATCTCCATTTTCCCAGTTGATTAAGGGGTTGAACAGGAAATCTCACTTGTCAGAACCACACGACTGTCCCAGTAGAGCTGGGCAGCATCACAGTTATCGTCACTATATGCAGCCAACGTACCCTCAAATCCAACAAGCTACTGCTGAAGACTCTGAATGGAAGTTCATGTTGGAGTAGATGTAACATGTAGATGTGTTATGTTGCCACATGAAAGGAGGCCTTTCAGGGTGGAACCCATTGCTCATGGGTGCTTTTTGGCAGATTGGTTCTTACACAAGTCCTGTGAAATAAAGATGGGCATCACACAGATCAGATAGATTGCCATAATTCACGTGAAATCTCTGTGATGTTATGACTTACGTTGCTTGGAGAACATAGTCTAAGCAGTATGTACTTGTCATTTAGGTCAGTCTGCTGTTTCCAGTGATGTTTTCGGAAAAGCGTAACTTGCCAAGCGCTATTAGAACACATACAATGTGTTAATAAAGCACTGAAAAATGTAATTCTCCAGAGCAGCAGGGGCTTGCAACACTGTGCAAATTACTCTTCTAAACCTATTTTTCCTGGCAGTTTAACACAGTAGTCTGCTGCCATGTGAGTGGGCATCATGCCACCTTAATGAATAGGCATGAATGTAACCAGCCAAGCGATCCTGATAGGCATCATTGTACGTTCTGAGGGCAGAATTTAAATCTGGGAACACTAATAGCTCTCGAAATTTCTTCCATGGTTAAAGGGTTGCTTGTGTGTTCTGCAGAGACAGGATCTGTGAGCCCAAGCATTAGGCCAGGGCAGTGTCTTTGCTTTTGCCAGGCAATGTAGAAGGCCTCTTAGGAACTATTTTGTAGAAGTGCACAGAGCATATTCTTTGGGTGCTGGGWGTAAATGGGGAAATTTGGAGAGCCTACAGGGCAACAAAGCTGCATTCCAGCGCTGTCTTCCATGGCTTTTTCTGTTTATATTAACCCCTAGCCCAGTGTTGATCCCTCCTTCTGCCGTTTCTTGATCCTTCAGTCCCAAAAGAGGCAGCACTGGCTTGATGTCTTCTCTCATAACTATAAATAAGGAAAAGATTTATGGAGCAGCAGTCAGTGTATGAGCGATCTGTCTGTGTCTCTGCTTGTAAGAAGTTCCTGCTATTCTCCAGAAGCGGAGGACAGTAGGAGCCATTTAGTAAGATACTTGAGGACAGGAGAAAATAAAAGAATGAAAATCATGTGGAACAAATGCATTTCAATACTGTACAACCCATTGGTAACATTGATAGTTCCAATGTTACTTGATAGTTCAGTGTACTTCAATGATAGTTTCAATGTTAGCATGTATTTTCAAAGCATTGTTGGGTTTTTTTGTCAGTGCTACTAAGGCTTTACTTTGAACCACTCTTCAATTTTTCTTCTAATAATTTCTATAATATATGCTGTTCTGAAACGCTATTAAGAAACCAAACGAGCTTGAAACTGTTTTCTTAAGTATATATATTTTTTATTACTAATAACATTACTATATAAAAAATTAAAAAGCATTAAAAATGCTGTCAGTCTTAAGCACTCAAAACCATCATTTCAAACAGTATATTCAATATAGCAGATTCAGACTGTCGAGGCCAGAAAGTTGAGTTAAGTTATCGTTAAATATCGACAACATCTGAAATCAGTAGTTTAAACTTGAATGTTAAGTAAGTTTTCCTTAAGTTTAAACTCGGTCCTGACTTTTTATTACTGGTGACTGATGCTTTTAAWATGTAATCAAGTTAATTGCAACCCAACATCTGGAAAGAATTCAGTATTTATTTTTGGTTGAGTGAAATACAAAGCACGTTGATTTCAGAAGGTCTATGGTTTATAATTTTCTTAGTATGGTTACTGAGGAAAGAAATCAAAGGAAAACATTGATGTCAAAATATTCTCCTGTCAAACTCTTAAACATGCCATTAAAAATCTGTCCATCAAAGAGTACTGAACTGGCCAAAAGGTATAATTTAAAAAATGAAGTAAAGATCTCTGGCAACTGAGTATCTAAGAAGCATGAAAATATTAATTCCCTGTCTCTTTTTAGTGTCAGTTCTTTAATAGCTTGCTGACCAAATCAGGAGAGAATACCAAGTGCAAACACAAGTGCCAGTCAACATTCAGGGAATATTTACATTGCTGAATACACATTAATGTGCATGCTGAACACTGGTGCTCTCTGGTGTGATTCTTCCCAGGACCTCCTTAGCCTGAATTCTTAAGACAGGCATCAAGTTAAGTGCCTAACGTGAAGGGATTTGAGTCGGTCATGGAACCTCAGAATGTATCTCTAATCCTTTTTAAGTATGCAAGATGAAACTTCTTGTGTTTTTCGTGCTGATAGGCCCCTGGTAAGACTACTAATTCTACTAAGACAAGGATGATTTCACTGAGAGTAGAAGTTACATTACATATGGCGTGATTCCAATATACTTTACAGCTCCTGAAACTTGTGTAGACTTCATTCTTTTTTCCCTCTGGCCAAAACGGGTTTATCCAAATCTGAGATGTTTAGATGTTTCCATACAGAAAACACAGCTGTTGAAGGTGTATGTTCAGAGACAGCTACTCTTACAAGACAGTCTATGGAAGCCATTATCAGACTTGGGAATCAACATTCCTGTAAAAGAAGAGATTAAATCTTAATTCTTTTAAGCACTCGTGTAAGTTTGCAGTATAAGCTGAATGTTAAGTTTTCCTGTTTTGTTTGGGTTGGATTCTAGGACTGAGGATAGAATGTGTTCTCTGTACGTGGCAATTCCTGATTTGTTTGGATATGGTCTTAGTCAACATTTCTAAGTGCAGATTGAAAACATTAAAATGTCTGCTCACTCCTATAAAACATGCTGCTCTGAGTGTTTGGACAAAAATGTTTAGATGCAATAGCCTCCCAGGCGGATTGCGTATCGTAAAGGACGTCTTGCTGTTGAAGCATTTTTACTTCAGATGTCAAGTAGCATATGAATCCCTTAAAGCTTCCATCAGACAAAGTGTATTTTTCAGGATGACAAATGGGCAAGAAGAGCTATACAGGTAGTCTGTAGGGGCTGCAATAGCTTCATCTGATGCCCGTGCATTGGAGAATTCTTCAGAGGGTAAATCTGGTGCGAGAGATGCAAGAAACCTTGTTTTACTCTTCTCCAACACTTGCATGTCTCTTGACTGTTTTCTGTATTTTGCAGTAACGTGTGGGTGTATTGAGGAGCAGGCRTCTCCGAGGTGGTGAAACAAAGACGTTTCTCGAAGTCACACCGCGGCTTATATACCCTCGTACAAACAAACCCTGCCCCCTCCCATGAGGGGCTCACAAAGCACCCCCACGCCCTCTCCATGAGGTGCTCACATGGGAAGCACGAGCTCCCTGAGCTGCCTCCAACCAATCCTCACAAGCCCCAAACACCTTTATACAATGAATTCAAAATGTCCTGACGACCCGGAGCTTGTCCCGGGCTCTGCAGACTCCCACAGTAACGCTTTTCTTAGAAACAACTCAGCTCTGTMGTGCCAAGTTTAATAAGGGAAGCCGACAGTCATAACTGAAAGTGTCCTCAGAAAGCCTGCTGAAAGAAGCAAAATCCATTTTAAACCTTTGCATTCAGCTTTTCCAATAAGTGACATGTCTCTTCATACAAMGGAAAAAGCAGATGAGAATATATTTTCCCTTTTGATGTAACCAATGCTTTTCAGGTCATTTGCTTAAATAGAATTTGCTACTTCTTGGATTCTCTTAGAAACAATTAAGCCCTAACAAGAGGAAATGACTACAAAACCATTGCTATTTTATGGCTATGGGCAAAATGAGTCACTGAGACTCACTGATGTGCAATAGCCACTACAGTTACATATAGGTACCATACCTACAATATTGCTAACGTTGAGTCGTTTTTTGTTAGTGGAAGAGGGAATTATGCTATTTTAAAACAGACAGAACAAATGTGGTCAGAAACAGTATGTGTAGGACTGAGAGAAGCATACTGCCTGGCTCTGTCACATAGGTGTTAGATGATCTTTGAGAAGTCACTTCATGACTCAGTATTATTTTCGTCAAGTTAAAAMCACATCTTGTATTTTAGATTAAAGTTGAGAGATCAGTAAGATACAGAGCCATCAAAGTGACTTTTCCTTTTAATCTGCAGTCCTTATAAGGAATGAAATTTCATTGCCATATGAAAGAACTCTGAAGAAGTCRGCTCCTAAGGTGATTTGGTGAAACTCTGCTGTGGTCTGCAGTCCAGGACACCCACCTCTGCTTCTACACTGTGCAGCCGATGCGGGCACCTGCGTGGATTCTGTCAGGAGCTGAAGGCCGGTTCACAACCGCGCATGCAAGTACCCAGCCTCTTTGGTACTCCTCTGTCTCAGCTCACTAGAAAATATGGACAGCATTTCTTACATTGCCTAGAGACTGGTACAGGTGCATATGTTAAGGAYTGTCAAGCTCTGGGCTGCTATAGTAAGGAGAATTAAAGCACTGGTCTACACAATTTTATGTTGATGCAGCTATGTTGGTTTGAGTGCTACACAGCAAGTAATGTTATCCTACATTAACACACATATAGCGCTATTGCTTATTTCAGTGTTATCAAGCGAGTGCAATACTGTAGTCCATACTACAGTATATTACTTATTAATATGTAAGTTGATTAAAAGCACACAAACTCTGTTGACTCATCCCCTGACTTTTCCAACACCACAAAACATGAGCCTCTTGCAGGAACTTTCTTGTGTTCTTCACCACTGTTACTGCAGATTCACATCACTTAAAGCAGAAAATAATCTAGATATACGGTGCTATCTAAGTCTAAATAAGTTTTATGATTTTATGAAGTCTTTTCAAAGTGACCATATAGAACTGGATTACTATCAAAAGTATAGAATAAAAAAAGCCAAGACTACCTGATGAGAGAGCAGTACTGATGCGAATGGGAAAAGTAATCATCTTCTGACCAAGTTTAATGACACCAGGGAGAATTTGACATTAGGCTGGTCTTTCTCCCTGTGTTCCTATATGATATCTGACACATCCAGGCAGCTTTTTAACAGATAACTTTCATTTACTTTGCTTATTTCACAGGTGCCCACTTTGAGGCCCTACAGCCACAGCTCAAGAAACAAGGAATATACACAGTTCCATCTGTGCAGTGACTGTATGAAAAATATGGCCTTATGTAATTTAAAACCATCAGAGTAAATGAATTTCACTTTGAGCTCAGTGATTMAACTTCTCACCTGCACAGAGAGCAAAGATCTGCATAGTAACATAGYAACAGTTACATTAGAAAAGACAACACTTTGAGAAGCACTAGATGAGGAAAGAAAGAAAGGGTGGTATTTTCCTTCTGCAAATCAAAAAGAACCTGTTTGGAAAACTTGAGAACATGATCATGTATTACTTTATCTGTGAATATCCACAGCTGTAACATCGTAATTCCTGAAAGACTGACTTTACAAAGTATTTCAAATAAGACCTACCAACGTTTAAATGCACAGCATTCAATTATCTTTATCATCATGCAAGCTAGAACAGCTCAGCATAAATGCAGCAAGACAAAAAAGACTGCACTTTTCAGCAGCATTTTTAAGGCGTGCATCCATAATAACATTTCAAAATTAGTGTCTGATATCAATTTATACAACAGCAGTTACAGAGATGTGATTATGTTAGACATTGATAGGAACAAGGTTAACTGACTAGTATTTAAGATAAGCACAAAGTAGAATAGTTTAAGTTATAGGAACAATTTCACAGAAAGTCTTGTTTTATGGGGATTTTTAATATATGCAGCTTAAAACATTTTACAGTTTCTCAAGACAGAGAAGTTGACTTTTTTTGTATGCAGAATGACTAACATACAAGAAACAAAAACGTAATATAAAGCATGCCAGTTAATACATACTGGCTTGTACTAAGGACACAAAATGTAATGTTGCTTATTCCTTTCCAGAACAGAAGTGTGCCTTGCACTAAACCACTGTAGAGTAGGCATGGGAACAAGAATTCACCTCACCTGACTTTCTGCATTAACATCTCTATTGTAAAACTGTTAAGGGAAAGAAACAGGCACCCAGAAACTATGATTCAGTTCACCTTAACAGAAAGCTTCCGCYCTTTGCTTATTTCACGTCAGCTTTCCTGCAGAGACAGGACTCCAGTAAGCTCTTTTCTGATGGCAGATGCTGACTACATAACTACAAAGCCTGCCTGGAAGAAAAGCAGCCATGAAATAGGTGATTTCTTTTTTTAAACCTAGATCTCCACAAACACCCACTGAAGCATAATTTGCAAACCTTAACTGCACATTCCTCATTTAACAATTTTCCATTCCTACTGGAGTGATTTCACCTATTTGAAAGAATATTTTCTACATTGACTGCATATTTTATTTTTAGCATGCATTGTAGAGAATGACAGAGGCACATTCCAACACAGCACTACAACTGTTTTGAGAATAAAAACCGGACAGTCTGTTTTCTCTCTGAAGCACCAACTCCTATATCAAGATTAGTTTTTCAGCAAAGTGCTTAGTCTTCAAAGTAATGCACCAAAACGTAAGCTGATTTTAACATCTGTTATAAACTACCTCCATCAATAGTATAAACCTCCAACAGTTTAATATTTTAATAGGAGAGCCATCCAGAAACCTTTGAAGACAATGTCAATATTTTAATAGCTATTTTCAAAAACTCACAATAACCCTACTGTTTTAGCTGGAAACGAGTTGTTTTGATACTACCCTATGAGATGTATTACTTTTGGATAGGGCAGATTGTAGTGTCACTCTAGTTAATCTGAAAATACTGAAACTCAGCTGAGAGGGAGCAAGATCAGTGTTTTTTGGGTTTTTTTTTGTTTTGTTTTGTTTTTGTTTTTTGTGGGTTTTTTTTGTTTTTTTTAATTAACCATTGGATAATTAAAGGTATTTCCACTAATTTATAGGCTATTTAAAACCTTCTGTTAGGTGACCCATATTTACTTGGTCTTGGCATCCATTTCAAGTGTTATCAAAAAGACAAAAGAGGGAAATACCTTTCATTGAAGGAATACATCAGGAAGACAATCAATAAAAGGTTGAATAGAGTCTCCAAGGAAGTTTAATTATATTTTGGATTCTTTTATAAAATCACAGTTTGTTTACATGTTGTACTTTTCTCCATCACTTAAAATAGATTTCTACTTTTGAGCAGATACTTAGCTAGAGAATTCACTTTCATATTGTAAAAGTGACTTTTTATATGCTCATTCCTTTCTATCACCCTTAGCACTTTTGTGCAAGACTTGTGAAAATACTGTCTCCAGTGAATCTTGGAAATTTTAATGATTTTAGTGATGCTAACAAAGGAAAGATGACCCAGATCTGTCCTTCCAAAGTATAAAAGTAACAGGAAGCTAGAAGCAGAGAAAAGGTGTTGCTAAGCAATCAAACACTGGAATAAAGTGAACAAAAAGCTTCCCTAGCTCCCCTCAATTAGAGCTATATTTGTCATGCTGTTTTGCTAATTCCTATCTTTCTCTACTTTCAGGAAATTCTAAACTATTAAGCTACTGGTTTGTCATTAACAGTTGCAGTTGTCTTTAAGAGTGATTCTCTAATATTATTTTTGGTTTAAAAACAAAACAAAACAAAAACCCCATACAACAGTGGAAAACTTTCAGTATTTTCCTCATGTCCACTTTGCAGTAATTTTATTTTTGAAGCACATTCATACTTAGGGCCTGAATTAGACAAAATCTTCTGTATCTAATTTGTCTGGCTTTATATTTAACTAGAGGGTACTTTTTTGTATATTATGCTCTGAAAAGAGATTTTTGGGTGGCTCTAGGAGCAGCTACTATGATACATTTAAAGGTGATCACAGTTCTGCAAACTGAAGCATTTTGACACAGCTACAGTCAACACGTTTTAAAAAATTTTCTGCAGTTTGTATCATGTCATGTACTTATGGCTTGATCTAGATGAACAGCAATGCCAATCAGGAAAAATAAATAAATAAAAAAACTCAACAGTTCTAGAACAGAAAGTATAAACATGCCTCAAATTGCAAATACATGTKTTACCTCCAGTCCTAGAGAAGCCAGTCAAAGCAAGAGCAGGGTGTGCTGAAACAGCAATAAAGACCACCCTTATCAATAGTCTTGGTCACTTCATATAGCTATACCAAATTTTCCAATCCCAGAAGAAGGTGGCTATTCACTACCAGATTCCAAGCAGTGAGCTAATGAAATTTTCAAGTTCTCATAGGGAAAAAACAAAACAAAACGGCATTATTATTACAAAAGTAGGTAGTTGTGACTTACCTTCAACAGAAGAAATGTTACAAAACTGGAAGATTAAGTTACCTAATTAAAGCACTTTTCAACAATATACAACTAAACTTSCACCAACAATCATTTTCTCTAAGCCAAAAATCTAAAGTTGTATCCGCTACTGATAAAGACCAAAATTTTTCAGCCTCAGCAGCTTTTAAATAGAAATATCCAGACTTCTTAATATCCTCAGTACTTTTAAATTCCCATTAAAGGCTGTATGTTACTTTAGACATCCAGGGCTAGAAATACTTGCCAACAGATCAAGACTAAATATTCACATAGCTCCTAACAATTTTGACAGGAATCAGATGACACCGTCTGCCCTAGATAGGGGAGTCTCCCACTTTTATAAGTCATTGAAATTTATACACAGTAGGTACTAAGAACACAAGACTGACCTAGTGTTATTCTTTAGAGAGTGTCTGCTCTAAGTTGTAAATCAAGATTTACAGCATCAAAAGTGCTTTTGCAATGAATACAGAGGTAAATATGCAGTCTCAAAATACTTCATGAACTCTGAAATGATTATCTAAGGAGGGAACTTCATCTGCAAAATGCAGTTGATCATCTATTTCTACACCCAGTTCTTCAAGTATCTGTACAAATTTCTCATGCTCTCTCCCAATCCATGATCTCATTGTATCAAACACTTGGTAGGGTGTAACATGAGCATGAATCTCAATTCCTGTCTGTGCAAGTTCCTTCAGCACTTCAGGGTAAGTAACCCAAGTATTGCTTCCTCCAGAGTGACCACCATCCAACCAGTAAATTGCTTTTATGTTTTTTAAGAAGGCATCTGTATTCTTGTCTTTTTTAGCTTCTTTCAGCTCATAGAGGAGCTGGTTCAAAACCACGCAGCCTTTGCTGAAGCCAATCAAAGTGAATGACACTGCACCTACAGCAGATGGGGCGCTGAGGTTCAGAGCAGAGTTACTGGGACATTCACTGGCCCTCTCTCTTTCCATGGACGAGCTGCTGTTTGCTGTAGGACCAGGCTGTGGCTGTGACTGACCAGCCGCTACTGTGGCATCCTTGTTGAGGCCATACGTGCTTTTCTGGGACAACAGCACGTTCTGAGCGAGTCTGAACGCATTAACTAGCAACGCATGAAGGTGCTTGAAAGCTCCCCAGTCAGTGCTGTGCTCCGGCGCTCCAAACATGTTGCTTGCCACAAAGTTGTCGTAGCAACTGAATTTGTGCAGGTGCATTCGAGAACACTTTACAATCCAGATAAAGCTATTAGGAAACCGGTGGGCAAGTATGGTTGCAACGTTTTCAAAACTCCAGTGCTCCCACTGAAAGTTTTCTGGGTGGCATGACATGATCTCGTGATAGTTCTGAAAAATTTAAAAGCAGAAAAGATGCATTAGCACACTGGGAGAGAATTTCAGCTCTGCCTAGTGCATGCATGTATGTGCGGAGATATGTACAAATATACATACCCCTTTGCAGGTATATTTGTAAGGATGGGCTGTGTATGACTGACAGAGACACTCCACATCACAGAGGTGCTTGCTTGCTCCCAGATTAAGTAACTATTTGTCCAATTTCTGGCATATTTAGACTAATTATTCTACCTTAATAATTTTATCATGTAAAATCACCACAACAGAATAACACACGGAGGTACTAGTGATTTCTTATTGACTTTAAGGGAAAAAGGAAGCATCATCCAGCTTAACAGAACACAAACACATCATTTTGCCACATTTCCCCCACCTGCAGAGACACCGATGATTTTACTACAGATAAGAGACCTCAGCTCTCAGGAGGGAGCTTCCTCCTCCACGCAGCAGGACCYTTCCTGCTCACCGAGCGGCAGGCAGCTTTTACGCCTCTTGCTCGCAGCCACACGGGGCACAGGGAGGCAAAGGAAGCCCCCCCGAGCCACAGTCCATCCGCGCCTCCCGCAGCCCCTACCTGCACGTCCCCCGGGAAGTAGACGACGTGGTGCTGCGGCGGCTCCAGGCCGCGCCTTCCCGCCGGCGGCGGCAGCAGCAGCAGCTCGTTCGCGCGCTGCGACTCGGCGCCCGCTACCTCGGTCAGGCGCAGCCAGGGCTGGCCCGATCGCGGCCAGGACGGGCCCACGCCGCTTCCGCCGCCCGCAGGCCCCGGGGCGCCGCACAGGCTCATGCCGCCAACGGCGGCGCGGCGCAGCCACCGCAACAAACCAGCAGCACCCACCGAGCAGCACCCACACCTGACAACGACCACCACCAAAAACAACCTACACCTACGCGCCCGCTGCCCGCGCTGCCCTGCGTAACGACCGCCCGCGGGGGCGGGGCGCGCGTGCGCATAACGGCCGTCTGTGACGTCACCGAAGCCTTTCTAAAGAGCGTGGCGGGAAGCGCACGGTCGTTAGACTTGTGTGAGGRCCATGCGTTGTTGGGGGCGGGGGGAAAGCAGGTAATCGTTGTTTTTCCACCCCCCACCCTCCCCCACCCCGTTCATGTTAGGAGAGACCTGTGGGAGAGGCCATGACCTACACACCCCTATGTGCTTATACTCTTCTCTCCTTCATCCTTCTGTGGTATCAGAGCAAGCTTCTACTTGCCCCAGCCTCAGCTTGGAGTACTGGGGGCAGTAGCACCCAGTTAATGCCTGTGTAGCTTTTACTTAGAAGCAGCACTTATGGCCCAAATCCTGAGGGGAAAAGGGCTGGGAAATACCTCAGAGTTTCATGCTCTGGGCTGAGAATGTCTCTGCGCAGCGAAACCCAAAGGCAGGAAGGCAGTATGGGGTGTACCTCCACCTGCACAGGGTACTTTACTGCAAAGCAGAGAGAGGTATGTGGATTTAGCTGTTTTCTGAAGAGGCTTGGGTATCCTTATTTTACTTAAGTAGCATTATCACTCTAAGAAAAAAATAGAAGAAAACTTCCTTGTGTACTCTTTTGATTTAAAAAAAAAAATGTGGCAAAAGAGCAGAAAAGGAAGCCTTTTGTCCTAAGTATTTTTCTTTAATGATTCAGAGTTACTGCTTGGGTAAGAGACAGAATAGGAGTTTCAGAAAAAGAGCCTAGGGCAGTAGGACAGACTTTGATGTCCAGGTTGTCTTTTATAGGAAACTTTACCAAATACTTGTGCTGTGGAGAAGAGACTTTTGAATGTTCTAAGAAATTGTATTTAAGCAGGTTTTTTAAAATCATGAYCTATAGTGGAATTTAAAAAGTTGCGTACTTCTAAGTCAAGGAATGCCAAAATTAAGAATGCCGTGCATCTTTGAACTGATTACTTTTGTTTGTACATGCTAATATGGTCTTACGTAATGTTTTTATATTTTATTATATTTCTATTAGTCTTCAGCCTCGTTTATTATGAGGCAGACTGGTGTATTGTGAATAAGAAACTGAACTGTAATGAATTAAGTAAAATAAGCAAATAAGCAAGGAAGCATGGGAAATAACAGGCTAATTGATTTTTTGTGATTTTTTTTCCTCATATCATTATTTATACATTTTTATAAACTTTAACATGTTAAATTGGCTATTTAAAAACCTTAAGTTCATTATTTCATGTGTGAMTCTTCATTGATATCATTAGAAGTTTTTACTCAACGTTTCAAAGAGACCTTTTGTGCTCACCACAAGATGGTGCTCTGCAGCATGGTTTGTATCACTTGTAGAACAGCCTCCTGATCTGAATCTTTCACATATCGAAATGAGGACATTTCAGCATATAGATTAGTGTATACTGTATTTTAGCAGTGTATTTTCTTTCACTTAGCAGCTGATTAAGGTAGGTAAAGTTCTGACAGCTTTACAATAGGACTAATGACCACAGAATAAAACTGGTGTGAGAATTTCACAGAATCACAGAATCCTTAAGGTTGGAAGGGACCTCTAGAGGTCATCTAGTCCAACCCCCCTGTACACGCAGGGTCCCCTAGAGCATGTGGCACAGGGTGGTGTCCAAGCGGGTTTTGAAGATCTCCGGAGAAGGAGACTCCACCACCTCTCTGGGCAGCCTGTTCCAATGCTCTGTCACCCTCACTGTCAAGAAATTCTTCCTCAAGTTCCTGTGGAACTTTTGGAACTTCAATTTGCGGCCGTTTCCTCTAGTCCTGTTGCTGGCTACCACTGAGAAGAGGCCGGCCCCATCCTCTTCACTCCTTCCCTTGAGATACTGCTATACACTGATGAGGTCCCTTCTCAGCTTTCTCTTCTCCAGGCTAAAGAGGCACAATTTTCATGATATCCCAGCTGTGTTTAAAAAGGAGTAAAAAGAGATGCCTAATCTTGAGCATTATTCATTAGTAAAGTTACTGAATAGTCATTAAGTGCTTCCAAGGGTGTGACCGTGGCACAATAAGAGACGTTCAGGGGAATCACTTTGGAATTTTCCCAGGCAAATCCCGATTTTCCTTTAGGTTTGTAAGTGTTTTGGTGTGTACTGCAGTGTTTTAAGATTTCTTGGTGAGCATACCATAGAGCTAAAATCTTAAAGTGGAAGCTTTGGCAATTGTTTTGCTTCATTAGCAGAGATATTAAGGAACAATCTTCCAACTCCCTCCAGAAAAGTGCCTGTTTAAGTTCTTGTTTACAGATAGGATTTCTGGTATCATTTTTTTAGAAATTCTGGTCAATGCTGATATTAAAGCTTTTAACAGAAAAAGCGAATAAAATACTGTCACTCATTTTCCCTAGTGAAAAATGTATTAAGCATATACTGGGTCATTGCTGCAAAATATATAAGCACAAGGAAAAGTACAAATTCCTTGCTTTTCTCATAGGAAACAGACATTTTAATAAAATTGTACACGAAAGTGTATAAGACAAATTACGCCAGTGTTTTAAAAATGTAGTTGTTTGGACCTTGACCTCCAGGGTTTGCTTGCCTGGGTGGAGCTCTTATAACTAATGAAATTCTGTGAAGTTGTAAGGATTCACCTAAGTGAATTGGTTAGGAGTAGGAAAGCTTTTTTTTTTTAATCAGTATCTTTAATAAGTGAACAATTACTATCAGTTGAGTGAAAAGTCTGAGATATTGTCTTCCTGTGCCTGTATTTCCTCCTATATGCTGATATTTCGCCATGTCAGTTATCTTGTCTAAAATCATTCACAAACATTATTATTAACATTGTAGTGACAGCTAACACTAACCAAAAGCGATGGTAGTACTTCTGCCTAGAAATTCATATGCAAACATATGTTCACAAGGTAACTGTTGGCAAAAATGAACTAATGTATATGACAGTATGAACATGAGGAAGAACTTAACAGTGAGGGTGACAGAGCACTGGAATAAGTTGCCAAGAGAGGCTAAGAGAGGTGGTGGAGTCTCCTCTGGAGATCTTCAAAACCTGCTTGGACACCACCCTATGCTACATGCTCTGGGAGACTCTGTGTGTGCAGGGGTGGTTGGACTAGATGACCTCTAGAGGTCCCTTCCAACCTTAAGTATTCTATGATTCTATGATCTTAGTACAGTGAGCCTTATGGAAGACCATGAAAATTTGTCCATATCTGAAACAGAGTTTACAGCTGCATAAAATTACGACAACTGTGCATTTTATTCTCTACTATGGAAATCAATGGTATGCCTAACAATTTACACCTAAAATGGAAAGCACTAACTCATTCCTACCTTCAAGAGCAGGCAAAATTTTTCCCTTTTCTGGAAAGCAGTACATTTCAATATTACAGGGATTGTTCTGAATTTGATTCCAACAGTCACTTGGCTGTGGTGAAATGTAAACAACTTCACAGTAAATCAAGATTTCATGCCTTAGTCTGTCCAAGGCATTAAGTTTTAGTTTATGTAATGATGGTTGCTTATTTATTAAATTTGTGAAATGTCTGAATTAAGAAGTGCAAATGGAAACAACTTTGAGGATGGAGGATGAAACTGTTCTGTTTGTTTTGCAGACTGTAAAAGTCTGTGTCAGGAGTGGACTTTTACCTATGTGTGTACTAAGTATTTCAGAGTCTAGAAGCTAGAAATAGACTATTGAGAAAATATGATAATAGTAGGAATACTAAACTGCTGAGTATGAGTGAAATCACTTATCAGTATGGTGTTTACTAGAATTTGGGCGCTTATGTTTGGTAGGTATGTTAGCATAGTTGCTTCTTTGTAAATATTCTTACTTTGTCTGCTTTGCCTCTTTCTCTCCCTTTCTTTCCAGTCACTTCCAGTATGCTGTATTTCTGCGAGAGAACTAGATACAGTCTAGAAGTCTACTGTATTTTTATCTTTTTCAAAAACTGAAATTGTAGGAAAATTGGACCTGCATCTTGATTGATGAATATTGATGAGATGTGTATCAGATTAAACAAATTAATCTGGGGAGAACCAACATGGCTTTTCCACTATTTCGGACCCCCAACCTCTCATATAGGTCTTGGTGATTGCCTGCAGAATGATGAGTGAGTTCTGCCCACCAGAGACAACTGCATCTGTGGTTTCTACATAGCAAAAATAATCAAACATGCTTTTTCTCTAGAATCCATTTTGTTTTATTTTCTTACAGCTCATTGCTAATCCTGTGCTTTCATTCAGAGTATATGCAAATGCCACAGAATTATGGTAATTTTCTTGGTCTGAGAAAATATGCATCTTGTATTTTTTGTTTTAATTGTGTTTAAATTAAAGCAGTTTTATAGTTAATTCACCATAAATGCTGGTGAATAAGAATTCAAAAATTTGTGAATAAAAATTATTTTAAAAGTATTAAGGGGAAATCCTTCTAACCCAGTTAATATGCAATGGGCATATATACTTATGTGTATCTTAATATATATATATGTAAATTTATGTTAGAATTTCCTTGCAAACATATTTTTCAGATGAATATGTGTTTAAATTGCTAGTTTGCAGTCTGGCAGGGGATCGGAGGAGCTGTGCCAACACCTGTTAAATACTGTTAAGAAATTCCTTTGTAGTTTATATGCAGCTATGCCTTCCACCCTTAAAAGAGAGAATGTACCAGGCCTTGGCTCATGGTTTTGAGATACAGTGCATATAAAGCACTGAGTTACCTGTTCTGTGATGAAGGACATGCAGAAAATTTCCTAGTGGCTCTGTGTAGAGATGAATATCTAGGTCTTGGCTCAGTTTTATTAGCTTATCAGTGGAAACACCTCAAGTGAACTTATAGCTCCATTACAGGCACTAAACAATTTATTTGTGCTGAAATTCCTACTGATAGTTCTCTCTGCCAGCAGCTATCTTGTTGTATGTGTATGGATGTTCAGGAGAAAATAAGGAAGAATAAATTATTCTTTTAGCAGTTTAGTCAGTTGAATTGTGTGAGATGGGAAATAAGTTTCTCAGCTTGAGAGAAGAACTCATTTTTTCTTTTCTGTCAGTTGTGTGGGAAAGCTACTAAAATAGCAGATATGTGATCTCATTTCTGTTTTTTCATTGATTTAAAAAGGAGTAATAAATTAAGAACTGCTGTTTAATACATGTCTTAATGTATTTTTTCTGTAGAAATGGAGTTTAACTGCCTACTCTGCCTACTTGTTCTTTCTTTCCAATTGGCCATTTTAAATTTTAAATGAAGAGTAGGAGTTGAGAGAAGTGACCTGTGAGTCTTGTGAAAACTGATGAGTGAATACCTGGAGTGACCCAAGCTAATGTCCTTACTGAAGGAAAATCAGGAAGAACTCAGCCTTTGTAAATCATGTTTGGAAGCAGTTGGCTGGAAATTTAATATGTTGGCTCTGGATCTGCTGTAACTTGTGCTGTCTCTTGCCTGGTGAGATTCATAGAGGATACGAAGGTAAGAAGATTTGGAATTACTGTAGTAGGATGGTAAAGAGGGGTATGAATGATATGAACCCATAATTTGATTTTTTATTCTGTTGTTCGTGGAATAAATAATTAAAGGCAAATGAAGTTTCTTTGTAGTTTATCTAATTGAACAAGAAAAAATGTGTTTTAAGGAATTTTAAGGTGTGTGATATAGACTAATAGAATTTGTGAAATCTGGTTGATTTCTTTCTAAAAAGAAAAGTGGCCTAGGAAATGGAAAGGAAGGTGGGTTTTGGTCACTTTTTTACAAACAGAAAAAGTGACCAAAGCTCCATCCTTAACTGKTTTTGCATTTTGTCAGTAAAAATGTAGGGTTTTGGCTGTGATGTACTTGCATGTGTTGACTTACATTACAATTACCTTTCTCTTTTATTCTTTTCCTTAATGTTGTGGCTTTCTGGATGGGTGCTGCTATGTGCTCACCTTGGGACCAGACCTTATGTGATTGCTGCATGTATGAAACTGAGGTCAGCCTGAGACGGTGTCTTTGCACCATGGATTTTTGGAATTTATAGCACATCATCTGTTTTAGCCTTCCTTTCCAGAAGCTGGACACTGTTTGTATGACACTGAACAAATATGAAGGAAATAAATTCTAATCTGGAAATGGGTTATCTGTCAAAGGACAGTATTTGCTTAGGTGGAGCTCTGTCTAAACTCAAGACTGTGCTCATGCATATGTTCTTGGAATGCTGATCTAAAATGGTATTAGTGGAATATTTAATATATATAAAATATGTATARTATATATTGAAGTGGAATGCATTTAGATGAACTGAGCAAGATTCAGCTGTGTGAGTTCCAGTGGCTTTTGAATCTTCAGCTTCCAGTGATATCTTATGATAGTTAATGGCTTGGGAAGTGTGTAACAGGCGGTGTTCACAGACTCAAAGTTTTAGACCTCTAAAAGCAATTCTGCAATCCTATTAATATAATTAATTCTATTGAAGATTGAGTTCCATTGGCCTTCATAAATAAAATTACTTAAGGTTTGACCTTGTAGCAAAACTTAGGCAGACTATGCTACCAATCATTTAAAAATACACAGAAGAAATCTTTTTGATGTTATAAAAAAAAAAAAAAACCTGAGGTATGCTCACCTCAGACCAGAAGAGTACATGGTTTGAATCATGAGAAATAACTTACTGAAGAGTTGTTAGGAAAAAGGAACAGAATCTTCCATATGTTGCACATGAGAGCAGGCAGGGATCACTTCTTGCTTAAGTACATCTGCTCAGAACTGAAAAGTCATGCTCAAGACTGGCATTTATCATATTTTCTCAGCCAGCAGATCTAGAGAGGAAAACATACAGACAGGAGTCTCTCTAACCATTTAAATTTATTTTCCGCATGGTAATTTTCAAATATGCAAGGAATTTTGGGTAAACAATCAGCATCATTTTTGTTTATGTAGATATCTGTGAAAGTCTGCTAATTGAACATTTTATGTTAATACTTTGAGAAAAGACAGATATGTTGTCCCTCAAAGACAGTAAAAGACTGCTACAAGACAGACCTTTCAGAAATTGTGCRGAAGGTTCTCTTCATATTAAAGTTAACCACAGGCCATTTTTTGTTCATGTTGACTTTAGTTAACTATGATTTGAGCTTTAGAAGGCAAAGAAAATCAAGAGTCTTCCTCTTCTCAGGTCTGAAATATTCAAGGAATGCTCATCAAACTGATGTGTTTTAATACATTAGATCTATTGTTTAAAAAAGAACTTGGGGAAGGCAAGTCCATATTTCAGTCCATATTAAATAATTCTTTAAACCAGATAACCTTAAAAAATCATGAGGAAATTTATTATAGAATGGCTGAACAGTTGAGAGAGCTCTGTATCCTTTCCACATGACTTTTGAATATCTCCAAGGATGGAGATTCCACACCTGCTCTGGGCAATCTGTTTCAGTACTGTCTCCCTCACAGTAAAAAACCTTGGGTTCAGCAAAGCTCCTATGTTTTAATTTGTGCCTATTGCCTCCTGTCCTGTTGCTTGACCTTGCTGAAAAATATGGCCCCATCCTCTTTTGGCAAGATATTTAGCCATTAGGATCTGCTAAAAACACAGAGCAAGAGGATGACAGGATGGATATTTTATATTTAGATGGATTGTGGGTTTCCAAAAGACCTGAGCAGTTATTCCTAGATAAGTGCAAGGGACAGGAAGCAATAACAGTAAGTTATTGCTTTTTAAAAATGTATTTCTGTGTAGTAAAGACGAGTAATAGACCAGATTCTTTTGCTGGCGTTCATGCCTTTTCTTCCTTGCCCTCGTTCAGCCTGAATTTTTTCTTGTAGCCAGTCCCTGTCTTAGCAAGAAGTAATGCTGGAATTTCAGGATAAATATTGAACATCATGTTCTGTTTTAGCCTTGTTTTGTCTGGTATGTCTTAAAATTTCAGAGCTGTAATCACTGAAATRTTTGTTTCTGTGTGCATATGTCACGGATCCCAGGCTCCGCCGCCAGCGGCCACAGAATGGCATTGCAGCCGCCTCCATTAGCCGGCCGTGACAAAAGCCGGCCCCCGCTGTTGATAGATCCCAGCRGGGAGATGTGGGGCACCATACGCCAGCAGCTCCAGTGCTGATCAGCTCTCCGTAGCCTAGGCTCCTAGATACGAACCGGAGTTGTCGTCCTTAGGCCCCCGCCGGACACGCACACACACAAGCACACACCACACGTATCACATTCAATAAGGAGAACACACTCGGGGATCCAACGACTGACAACCGTTTATTGAGGGGCTAAACGGAGAATATATACATTTTGGGCGTACGTGCAGGGGGGAATGATTGGACGAGGTTCGGCCRCCCCTCATCCTCTCATTGGACCCCRCATGATCCCTGCTCTGGCTGACCCTGTGATTGGGGGTCCCAGCTCAGGGCGGGAGAATCCTGGAACTGCAGACTGTCTTGACRTAACTGCAGGCCSTGCTGAYTCTGCAAGGCCACCAAGATGTTGCGAACAAAGAGGCTAAGACACAGAACAAAGAGGCAAAGACCTGAGAACAAAGAGGTAAAGACACTGAGGACAAAGTAGCAAGGAGCTTAAACTGTTGCATCTACAAGGACACTTCAAACAAAGAAGAGCTCAAACTGTGGAGCAAGCAGGAAAACAGGATCTCTAAGCATGGGAATGAATGAGCTCAACAGGACCGAGCAACCTGAGAGGCGCTGGAGGGACTCACCGGTCCCTGCCGCCTCATCAACTATAAACACATATACATTAAGGGGAAATACGGAGGTTAACCAAACCCTGCTCTTATTTGAGCATCAACAAGAGGATAAGGAGCCGTGCTCCCCAACACGCATACTTTTAATAAAATAAGACTTAAATTACGTAGCATTAGCAAACACTTCAGAATGTATGTTAGAATGGGCAAGAAAAGTATGTTAGAATGGGCAAGAAAGGGAAATGAAAGGTATGGTTCTACTTGGGCCACTAGTAATAGTCAGCTAAATTCCCTAGATAGTCACTGAAAGGATGCACCCCCAGATGTTGATTTAGTCAAAAACCAATTTAGGAGACTATCTAGAAAATGGATACTAGGTGTCAGTTATATGTGACTGTTCCTCTCTACTGTCCGTTGATTTCATYGCATCTGTCACTGAAATGGAGCCATCCCCAATTGCATAATGATCTACTTATAAAAATGTTTTTAAACCTTTCTAATATACAAAGCCAGTAAAACAGTCACTCTTTTGCCTATTTAGTACTAATCAATTTAAAAATGTCTGGGGAAAACAAGCAAAAGTACTGAACTATCTTTCTCTCTCTTGAAATAAGATCTTGTATACTTTGAAAATATATCCTCTCAGCAACATTGATTTTATTGAGTGTGGCAGTGTTTGGATCCAATTTAAGAAAAGTTATATGTAAATAATATTTTGAGAGAAAAATACATGTTTTTTTACTATAATAGCTGCTTCTAATTTTCTTAATGGGCTTTTCACCATTGTTTTGTCTGAATACATTTTTATTTTTGTTCCTCCAGACATGATCCTGCCACAAGCATTTTAAAACCAGACATTAATAGCATAGTTCACAGTTGTTACTGCCAGTGCTCAAACACAAATACTGCATTCATGTTTGGAGGAAAAAAGCAAACATCAGAACTCAATTATGTGCATTTATGTTTTCTTCTGTGTTTAAACAATCTGGCATAAGGAGTTTGTATCATTATCAGCTCTAACTGTAGAGGTCTTTGACTGTCAGSATCACCAGCCATACATTTTGCATTGTTGGGGTTTCTGTTCATTTTTACGTATTTTTAAATGGCAGAGTTGTCAGGGAAGCATGAAGCTTTTTTTGCTTCCTTGATCTGTAAGAAGAATATCAGGAATAAATGGACTAATTTCAGATATCTGCAGACTGCTTGTGTTTTTGTGGTTCAGCACTTGAGTATCAGTCCAAGTAATGGAGATTTGACTTTGGTGACTTGTAATGTAGCCTTTAGCAGCTTGTGCCCACATTTTGAATAGACAAATTATGCCAGTGGATTGTCAGCTCTTTGGAGCATAGGTTGAGTTGGTCTGTCACAAACAGGACAGCCCTCCTAGTGTTTCTCAGCACTACTCTAATGATAATTTTTAAAACTTGAAAAACTATTATAGGTCATTCAGACKCTGGATTGCTGAAAGCAGTTACTCTAATTCATTTTCTGATTGAYCGCTAGATCAATACTAGATCAATAGTACACTTATGCCTTCTGTCATGAACATAGAATGAGTAAGTATTCATATAAATATATGTAGAAGCTTGAACGTAGGGATTTTTTTTGACAAATCTGTTTTTCTGTTGATTATAGATATTGGAACTAGTCTCCATGTAATGAGTGAGATATAGTGTGACTGGACGCTCAAGACAGCTATGCAAAGAAAAATGGCAAGGGCTACAAGTGGTTTGAGACCTGCAACAACTGTTTGCTTTTTTTCTGAAATGTGAAAACTGAAGTAATTTATGTGGAAAGGTTTGAAGACCAAGAAAATGCACTGTCTTAGCAAGAAGACTCTGCATATAAGTTACACATTGTTGTTAGGGAGATCTTTTTGTATGTCTTTCCTCAATCAGTGAAGCCTCACTTTAAAGAATTGGCTAGTGACAATGGAATAAATGCTGCTGGAGTGGCACTTGCTAAAATCGGTCTGGAGGAAGGTAAGCATTCTTCAGAAGCATTAACAAAAAGACACTAGACCCTAGAGGAGAGTCAGTGTCATATGATTTTATTCATGTACACACACACGCTCTTTGTATACACATCATGTATTTTAAATCTCAACACTGAAAAACTTTGCTGTCTTGAAATTATGGATGGTATGAAGTTAAACAATCTAACTTTGCATATTTGGAGAAACACAAATGAACATTCTGAATCTGCAGTTATTCCATGTTAATGACTAGGGATTGTTCTGATCATCTGATTAGAGAATGGTGTCACCTTTTGTCATGGAAAATCAGGATTTATCTGYCCTCTTGCTCTGATTTGTGGTAAAACATAATCGTCCTTGGAATATCCTTTGAAGCTGTGAGATGAAAATATTATTCAAAGTTGAATAAAATTAAAGCRTCCTTTTAGAAATAAGCATCCTTGAGCTATCTGATCTACGCAAGATGTCTCAGCAGTAAACAAAATAATAGGATTTAAATCAGTCTCTCATATTTTACCTCATTTTTTTTTCCAGATTAGTCTCCAGAATGGTCATCTTGCTTTACCAGTGGCTGAGAGAGCAAAGAGTGGGAGTTGCATGGATATACTTTTCCTACAGTGATCTTACTTCTTGTAAAGTAAGTACCCATTTAGGTACCCATTTAGGGTTTTTTGTTTGTTTGGGGTTTTTTGAAAAGTAAAGGAGAGAAATGGGGCAAAATTAAAGCTGGAAGAAAACTTAAAGGAATTTCTTGGTGACATTTCAGAAGGAACTGGACATYAGCAGAAAATCTAGCAATTATTTTGTTTTTAAGTATATAAGTTATCCTCCTGAAGTAGAGGGTCAACTTGTTCACTAATTACAAATGGAAAATACAGTAGAAACAAGAATGCTTTAAAGATCTTTAGTCTAGTTATTCTTGAATACTTACCAGCACCTGGTAAAATCTTTACCATACTTTTAATTGCAATATAGGGTATACAATTTCAAAGAAAATAGAACTCAGAATAAGAACAAAGTAGCTTGCCTTTCCTATGGGTATTGAGTTTAAGAATTGGTATGAGCTGCGTGGTTGTGAGATCCTAATAGTAATGCTCCTATGTAGATTTACAGTAGTGAAACCACTAAAATTTAAGAGATATATATAATTAAGGAACAGTGTTAAAATACACSTTAGCAGTGGTGTTTAGTGATGAAACTGTAAAGGAAGAGTGTTTTTGATAAACCAGTGAATGAAAAGCAACATAAATCATATGAACAACTTAGACTTTCAGTGTTGTCATAGCTGTTACCATTCATCTCATCTACATAGTTTCACCACCCTAACTTCAGGGGGCATTTTGTGTCTTCTATCCTCCTCAAATGTGTGCTGCTAACCACTCCAGTACTCTAGTCTATGTGGTTTTCTCTAAGGCTGCTTTGTGAGATTTCATATCCTGCTCCAGATTGGTTCTGCTTTTGCAGTTTATGCTGCAGGATGTGGTTCTGTAGCCATATACTGCTGTGAAAGTTGGCCTAATCATGTGTTCCTATTTACACGGTTTTACCCTTTTCTGCCATAGTGTCTAGCCTTTGTGTGATGAGGGGATGAGCTGATTCAGCTTGGACCAATCATTTTTCTATTGGCTGACTTTCTCTGATTTGCTTCTGTATGAATTCATATGTATATCTATGTCATAACTTACAACTGAGTGTGTTGTTAAGGATGAAGTGTGTGGGGTGGCAGCAGCTCAAGCTGATATGAGACTGAGCTGCTCTTAGACCTCTCCCTGTAGAAATGTGCCAAACACAAAGCTTTGGGAGAAACTGTTCCCTGCCTGTTGCAGTATGGTACAGATCAAACTTGAAAACATGTATAACAGCATCTTTAATTTTCTGTGAAAAGGACTGTCTTTAAATTTGTAGTGAACTGTTACAGTATCTCAAATTCTGCTGAATGAAAAGTAAAAAGAACAGTACACAAAATAGGCAGATGGCAAAGATGCAATTTAGAGTAAGCAATTTAGCTTTTCCTTCTGTTCCCACATTGTGAGTAGTCTATGATTTTCTGCAGATAACTCAATATTCAGAATTATTCATCACATAGCTGTGGGCATTTGTTTTTGGTCTGTAGTTCAGACACATGCAATTTTGTGTGTGTATTTCAGAACTCAGATTCTGAACTGATTTTTTGATTAGATGCTTAGGTTACATGATGTGTTTTCTTTGCATGACTTGTTCACCTTTATTTTGTTAGACTAACATTTCTGGCACACATTTCCTCCTTAAATTGTTAGCAAATAATTATTCATACTCACAGAATTTTGTTTTCAATGTTACTTTTTAGTTGGAAAGCTAGACTGTCTGTAATCAGTGGACTTGATCTAAAATTGAGGCAAAAATTAAAATGAATGTTTGTGTGACAAATGAAACTGTTTTTTTCAGTTCTGTTTCTATCCAGTATTTGAAGGAGCATAGGAGTGAGAATAGATCAGGACATCATATTTGTGCAATTTGAGCACAAATTTTATCTTTTTGTTTCTCTTTATAATAAAAATGATCATTTCTCTCTAGAGACTGATAATGATTCTGTTCAGTTGAAATACTTCCAAATGAAAATGGGATTTTTTTCTGCCTTGGGAGAGTGATCTGGTCCTGCAAAATAGTTTTATGCAAATGGTCTATCTTTCTGTCCTAGACCATTTCCTTGCCCACAGAACACTTGTAGGTTGGAACAATTTAGTCTGAATCTTGAGCTCAATATTAACTTGAGAATAAAATATCACTGTTGTAGCATATTGTTCAAATTTAACTACTACTCAACCCGTTCTGTGCGTATTGACAGCTTTCTTCACATCTGTCACTGCAAAATTCTTTGCAAAAACTTAGCTCAGTATGAAAGGTAACTGGTTTCCCCACTTCCTCTTGATGAAAGCTGGAGCAAGAGCATTCATGTGCTTTCGTAGATCACTGCAGAATGGAAAGCACTATGCAGATATTAATGATGACTTTCAAGCAGTCACAGAATCAATATTGCCCTGAGTTTATGGGCTTTGAACTCTAGAAGATTTCTATAAGATGTATGATAATGTATTGTGTTTAGAAAAATAACAAAATCTTGTGTAGAACTTTACATGCTAAAGTCTGTGCAATAAATAATTTTCTAAATAGGAGCATGTGTCAAAATGCATATTTATGGGATTCTGGGGAGCCATAACAGCAAGACTTAATTTATAGTTTTCTTGCAGAAAGAAATGCTTTGCACTTAATTTTGTGCATGTTTAGAAAATCAAGTTAGATTAAATGTAGCTCTAATTTTATTCAAGCAGAGAAGGATACTTTTTGTATCTCAGAAAACACTGCTCTGAGGTGGGCACTATCCAGGCAAGATAGAAGAGAAGGACTTCATGTCATGTTGGCCTTTGCAAAGAAATATGGACATAAGCAACTGCGGGTGTGGTTCCTCTGCATGAGAGGCTGCTTGTACAGGGTATTGGAGATTTTTATTTTCTACTGTAAATGGAGAGTAAACAATTGCATTTGATATAGGACTTGATCTTTTTTCCTTGAAATTTTACTGTATGTTGATTCTGAAACCTCTGTTTTCTGGTAGCACTTTTGGGACTAAGGTAACCTAATACTGGAAAACTTTTGGTGGTAGTGACTTATTTCACACAGTGCAGTACTTGCATTTTCTTGCTCAGCAAAAGTATGTTTGTTTTTCATTTGTGTCTTGCCAGCACTGGATGAGGTGTCCCCAGTTTGGTAACCCTACCTGTTATTACAATAGTTAATTTGAGATTTGCTGCAGAGAGAGAAAGCTGAAAAACACAGAGCACAACCCTATCCCTTCTGAAATCACTAGAATATTTGGTACTTGATAGATAGGGGCTGGAGCAGATTCACAGAGAAGAGGAAATAAAGACAATGTCTAAATGAAATTGAATTGACTTCACTTTTTTCTTGATTTATGTCCGTTCAAATGTGTACTGGATCAGACTTTTGGTTATTTTAAGTGTCAGATTGAACTAATGCAAACTGGGTGGTCTCCTTTCCGTTTTGCTTGTGTCTTGTGTTTTCTTTTCTAGAATTAAGTAGTGCTGAGAACTCATCAGCTGCGATGGAATATATAGTACCAGATGCACCAGAATGCAGTGTGCTTCCCCGCTTCCTTGGTCATTTAACAAATTGGTTTGTAGAGCTATATGGACCTCTGCTTACCTTTAGTCTCAGCATTTTGCATACCCTGAAAATGCACGTTGTGGTAGTATCGTGGGCTCTCAGCTTTTGTAGAGTCGTTATTTTTCACTCTTATATTAGAGGGCAGCAACTGGCTACTAAAGTGCGAATCTCTCGCAGTCAGCACGATTGTATACTGTCATTTTGCCACCTAGTGGTGAAAGGAGGAAGACTGCAGCGATGGAGAAGACGCTGCTTTTAGAGAGCATCTCCTTCAAGCTGAGCAGAGAGCTGGTCCTGTCTGATTCCCAAACATCTAGCTTAAGCCTCCAACAGAATCGCTTTATTTTAAATTCCTCCAGTTATTTGAAATAGAAATCTAAAGAATTAGATTTTCAATGTGAAAGAAAAGATGGGCTTTTTGCCAACACGAGCATACTTGTTTCAGTGCTGTGTAACTCGAAGGCTGAACCTGACTACTTTTTGTGAAGTAAACAGTAAAACTTGTGGTGACTTGTGCATTTGTGAATGTTGTGTATATTAGAAGTAAATATAAATTGTTTGTTTCTAACTTCAGTGCTGTGTTGTAAAATGGTCGCAATCTTTCCTGTTTATTTTTGTTACAATTACCACAGTATTGTCTGAAATGCACTGTGCAGTTCCTCTAGATTTAAACAGGCATTTAAATCTGATATGTTGGTGAGTTTAAGTTCTTATTTTTTGGTGGCAGCCACTGTAATTACTTTTAAACCCTCATAACTGTTTCTAAATTACTTTAAAATGCAACTCGGCTTTTTAGCATACACTGCTGAATCAATATTCTCAAAGTTAATAAAGTTATTCCCTGTTRAGTGTTGAAGTTAATTATTCTAGGGACTCCTGTGACTTTTCTTGAAAATTTAGACTTAATGTCAACTTAACATTTGAAATATTTCWTTTTTTTTTCTGAGTTTCCTAATAGCAAGAGCCTAGTTTTACATAATTTTTGACTGCTGTTCAGCTAGGGAATTAAAGTGTATTTTCTTAATTTTAAAATAGCTCTGTAGTACAACACTTTTTAATAAATATCAGCCTTCTCCATTCCTTGAGGATGCCATTGCTAAGGCATTTAAAGTATGTTTCAATGATTAGTGGTAGAAATATGTGATTAGGTGATGGAATATAAAATATGACATGGCATAGATATACACTATATTCCATATTTTTATAAGTAAGGCTGTAGTTTTGCAGTATGTAGTATGTGGAAATACTTGGTGTAATATAAGTTGAACTCTTAGGGGTATGTATACATACAAAGCCTAGGGGTGTATATACATGAACATTCAATCATATATTCTACAGTGAAAGTGATTACTTCATCTTATACTCAGAAACGCTCCTTTCAGTTAATGCTATTTTGCTGTTGGTTCTGTTATGATGCTTAATTTTTAATGAAATTAAAATGTACCTTTTTCTTTATCCTTGGACTATTTCACATTGAATTCCTCATGGAATGATGCAAGGGCAACATTAGGTTTGCATTAGTGTTATTTTCAGATCATGCACATTTTGCAGTCATTGAGGGTTCAAAGCCCATGATGGTTTAAATAAGCCTACCTTTTGAGTTGTAGAACTGAGAGACTTTCAATTTTTAATGTTCACCACTGAATGAGAAGATGCTAATATGGTGTAAGCTAAGCCGTTGAATGGAACCCACACAGAGCGAGTCGATGATGCAGTGGGGTCCCTGAGGGAACCTCAGCAGTGGGATTGGTGGGAGTGATGCTAGTTAATCAGTCTGAATATTTTACTCAGAATCCCAGTTGTGCACTGCAACCTGGACATTGACTTTGGATAATTATTGTGTCCGGATAACAGTTATTGGATTAAAGAAATTTTGTTTAACAGCATTGGTTAAGCCTTTACCAGAAGGACATTTATTCCTTTGAAGCATATTGTCAGGATGTTAATCTGGCAAGTTTGTGTAAGCAAGGCTGCAGATACTACTTACAGTACTTTAATATACTTCAACAAGATTTATATCTTGCAAACTAACCTTGTTCCACAAACTAACCTTGTTCTACAAATCGCCTAAGCTCACAGCAGCCAATGACTGATAAAGAAGTAATCATCCTCTCCTCCAGCAGTCATTCCAACCATTTCACACACTCTTGCTCTATTCCCAGTCAGCTTTTATATACATGGTCAGTCAGTTCAGAGTCTGGAAAAACAGTGAACTGGCTAATCTCACTATAAAAGGAGATAAATTAGAAAGAGATTTTAGCATTTATTACGAATTGATTTCTTCATTATATGAAAACAATGATATGGCTATTTTTGAGCCATTCAATTGTGTAATCACCAACCTCAAAAAAAGTATGATGCTAAAATAGTACTAATATTGTTCTTAAGGAGTGATTCATTAGGTAAATCATCTCAACAAAATGAGTTATCAGGAAGTACATGTAATAGCTGGCAATTCAGTATAAAATGACAAATACTTAATGCCATTGTKATGGCAAGTCAGTGCCCATGGAAGGTGTACACTGAGCTCTGTCATCTTAACCATCTCATTCTCCTCCCTAGCAAAACTTAATTTCCTTTGACCTCTCCAATAAACAAAAGTGAATCTGACTCTTGTCCTATTTACTCTATATCGGAAGATTAAATTATATGGTATATAACAACCATTGCATTATTAGAATTTCCCTGGCAATGTTTTTCTGATATCCTTCTGAGTAAGGAGGGAACAGTTGTAATATCTTACATATTGAAGATCAAGTGATAAAACTGGCTAGTTCAATGGAACACCCTGAAGTGAGTATGTGTTAAGGGGATAGTTCTGCTGTTTCGGTTTTCATGGCGAATGGCTTCAGGGTATTGTGACTTTTTTGATGCCAGTTGCAGATGTTACCTGCATTGTTTTTGTGGGTGGCAGTGCTGCAAACCCCCGTCTCTACAAAGGTCTGCAGGAAAGACTTGAGTTTTCTGCAAGTCAGTGCAGCTTGCTTCCTGGGATAAACTTCAGTACTGAATGCAGATGAAAGCTTGCTTCTTGTTCTGTTGTATCCTAAAGAAAAAGGTTCAGTTTCACAGAGATGGAGACTACTACGGGCAGGCTAAAATGACCTTGTAGAAAATAAACTAGTTGTTACTTGAAAAGCAATGATCTCTTTTCTGTTTTTCTAGACAAGCTGTTGCAGAAACAAGGGTGGTCTTGATGAAATGTTTAGAAATATTTCATGGGAGTTTGAAAATGTTGAAACGATTTAGTTTCAAATGCAGATAAATGAAGTACATGATAGACTGAAATGAAACAATGGCCAGTTGGATTAAAAAGGTGGAGTAGAAGCTCATTTCCTAACTCTCATTACATCAAAAAGAATACATTTAAATTAGTGAGGTATTTAAAGTATGTAAGAGAAAATTCTTATTTAACCTGAAAAGGTCTGCTGTAAGATCTTGAGTAACATGTCGAAAGAATTGGAGGTTATTTTGTGGATAATAAGATATACTGTTCCATTTCAGTGGAGGGAAGAAAGGTAGAGGGGGGAGACAAAGACCTCCATTTTTGGGGGGAGATATAGCATAATTTACATATCTTAAGAACTTCCATTGCAATCACCTTTTTCTGGAGTAATTTGAATTTTAGCTGCTACTAAATATAATCTAGAAAATTGTTTTAACCCTATTCAAATATATACCTATAAACATTTCTTGTTTTAATCTATATCTGTATTCCCCTTCACAATTACAAGACCTTTATCTCGACACAATGAAAATAGAAAAGAATCAGTATACAGAGAATTTCAGGGGAACCATGGCACATTCCTCTAGCATGAATCAGACACAGAGAAAGGGTCCTGTCTCTATCAGTGACATTTAAACAGAATAGGGCTCCAGAAATCTGTGCCTGGTTTAATGTGCAGATGGTATACTTTATGACACTTTTTAAGATAATGAAAGCAGTTTCCAGTTCCAAATTGCATATAAACTGTGTCTTTCATTCTTTTAAAATTACCTTAAACCTTAGAGATTTCTGTGTGCCACGTGCGCTAGATGTCCCTGCTGGAGCAGGAGGGGTGGACTAGATGATCTCTAGAGGTCCCTTCCACCCTTAACCATTCTGTGATTTCAAGTCATGTCATCTTAGGTACAGTCTTTCTCCACCTATTTTTCTCTGCACATGTTTCTTCTACTTTTCTAGMATCAGTAGTTCAGCACAAACAAGGGACTGTTTAGATGCTACAATTTTTGTAGTTTAAGAAGCTCTTTTTTCTATCAGAGTGAAGAAATCTCCTCATGGCGGTACCTCTTGGTGGGAATTCTCCTCCCAGATGTGGGAAGCAGCAGACACCAGCTCTGGTGTTCACTGCAAATAGCCTCTCTTGCTCCATCCCACTCAGGAAAACCTCTTCCCAAGCCTACTTCCAGAGAGAAGTTGACCAGCTGCCCCCAGCTTGCCATGTGCATAGCTATTCCTACAGACCTGCTGTGGCTGCCTTCCAGCCAAGGCAGCAGGCTGCAGGGCTTGGCTCCATATATGGAAGTCCCTTTTGCAAAAGAACACCGASCAGAGGAAAAAGTTCTTCTGTATAAGCCCTGGTTTGGGGGCTTCTTAATACTCACATATGAGTTCACATATGAACACACACATACAGACAGATATGAATCGTGTATGTGTGTAGTTATGAACCTCTCAATCTGTTTTCCCAGGCTTTTTCTGGGAAGGAGAGGGAGCTGAGTAGGATTCAGAGACCGCCTTGAAAGTTGTCTGCTGGCGCTAATCCAATTTGTAAATGTTTTTGTATTGTTGCTGTGTAAAATGTGTTAGTGACAATCAATGAATTTACAGTAAGTGCATTCTTAGGCATAAACGCTGCTTGCTGTTTACTTTTCAAGTAAAAGACAATGTACTTGTGGCCAACTTGTATTCTTTTGTTAAACAATTCAAAGGAGAAACCATGTACTCCTTTATTTTTATGAACCCTGGAAGTTCAACTGATACAGTACCAAGCTGATGGTGGTAAGGTGTATTATATTGGCTGAGGATCTGGTGTCCTGACACCAGAGCTGCTTGATGTTATGCCAGATGTTTGGGTTGTACTCTCAAAAAATGACTGTGCATACTTTCAAGTACCAAGAAATGTCTTACATAGAATACTTTTCTGTTTTGAGGTAATAACATTTGAATGACTGAGAAGCATCCAGAACTTCTCAAGAGCTTAAATTCTTCTATTCTTATCAAAATTCTAGAGAGCTTACAGGAGGAACAAATAATATGCTTCTCTCCTGCTTCTCAGCATTCTGTAGAGAACATGAATAGTTAGTGCCTTGGAAGTGACAATAAACATTTATTGACTCCCATAAAAGTCCCATTGACAGTACAGATCAAAAACCTCTRGAAAATGAAAAGAATATAGTGATATAATATTGTTTCTTTACAAACTTTGTACCACCCCTGCTTTCCAGAACAAAGTAGCTGGCAAACAGGATTCTGTGAATCATGCTGGAAGCCTCAGTTAGCTATCCCTTGTAGAAAGCCTTTTCATCTTTTTTCAGGATCATGAAACTAATGCTTTTTGAGCGTACACTTGATGATGTTTTTTCTCCTTTGGTACTTACTGCATACCTTTATTCAGAACTGCTTACACATAGTTAAAATTCCCAACTAATGTCTCAATTGTCTGTGCAGAGTATGGTTCTATACACTAATGTTTGAAGGTTAATTTCATGCGGGAACATTTTAAAACTTTTAAAGGACATTTTTTGCTAGCTTTTAACTTCAGCATTGTTGCATGCCACCAACAGCATGTTTTTGTTGGAGTTTCTCAGTAATGGTGTGACAGCGGAATGAGATAGATCCTCACTCATGTTCTTCTCTAGTGTACTGTTTTATGTTATGGAAGGGTTTGATTTAAGAACAAATCTGCCCATAATTTTTGAGATTGGAGGCCTGATCCAAAGCCTGCCAAGGTCAGAGGGGTGACATTCCCACTCTGTGTAGTACTCTTTGTCAGAGTTCCTCTGGGGTCTTGAAAGGGTTAAGAACCTGATGGGAGTATGTGGTTTGGGAGATCTGATGCTAATTTAGATTGAGCTTTTTGATACACACTTCCTATTTATAGTATAATCTTTCTGACTGGAATCTTAACATCAAACCATAATGTTGCATCTTCTTTCCTCCATATGCAATAATCACAAATATTAAGTGTTTTAAAAGTGCTTTTTGTTTTGCCACATAGTTCAGTAACAAAGAGAAGAAAAATAGTTTTTAAAAGCTAAATGTGCTCCAGGGTCTTTATTCAATATTAGAATAACTAAATGGAATGAGTTATTGAGCAATAGAACTCCCCCTTTTTAAAATCTATGTGTATAATGTGGTATAATTACAACAAAAATAACTCTGAACATKATTTTTGTTGGAAGAGAAGTTTTCTGTCCTTGAGACTTTTCTTGTATCCTTTGGGGGGTGCATTCTAATGCTGCATTTAGCTGAAAATAGAACTTAATGCTAAGCATTTAGTGTTTTAACCAAATAATTTTTCATTTGAGTTGGGCTACTTGGATACAGAAGACTAAATGCATCACTTCTGCTTGCAGTTTAGAGACCATCCTTTTGGATTTGTGATGCATTAGCTAGTAAGTAGCTTTTCTTACCTGTTGAGTAGACTAGATAAGTCCAAACCTATTAAAAGATAGATGTTTCAGTGTTTGTACTACTTGTGGGATTAATTTAGCTAGCTCTTTGCAAACCTCTCTGTGACTACTTCCATCCATTTAGTTTGATGTCCTCTTCTAATGCTCAGTGTGCAGGCTAAGAGATCACTGCCCATCCCACTGGTTGTGGCCATTTCTCCCACCAAGCTGCAGAAGAGGCCACCTCCAAGTGTATCACCCCAAACACAAACTTGCTCAGAAAGATTCTTCTAACTAAGCTAACCCAGCTCACCTTGTTTGTAACAGCTGAGAGTCACTGTCACAGCAGCTCTGCTTGTAGAGCGGAAGGAAGTAAGAATAAGAACAAGTAGAGGACCAGAGCGCTGGCAAGGCTGTTTGCAAGGCCCATGCAAGTACATACTGTAAACATACCAGCAAAAGGCTAAACTGCTTTGGAGTATGTACTCCCTTGCATGTATTTGCTCTAGTTAATTGATCAGAAGTTTGCCTTTTGTAACATGCATGTTTCATGTGGTATAGGTTTTTATACAAGGCTCAGCTCAAGTTTTAATGTTTATTAAAAATGTTCTGTCAAGGTATCAATAAAGGAGTCTAAGTGACATGATGGTAAGTGATATTGCTGAATGCAAGCAGTTGTCTTGCTGAACTGGGTACAGTGAAGATTTATGGTGAAGCAAATCTACTTCTCTGTTCCTTGATTGCTTGTGTTCTGTTTGTCGTGGTGGATTTTGTCATTACCTGGGGTATCTAAAGAAAAATGAAAACGTTAGGCCCATATTCCTGCCCCTGGTTGTAAGCTTGCTCCCTTCATGTCCCCTCTGAAGATGTCCCCATGGATGCTGCCAGTGTTGGACCAGCTGTAGGGTGGGTGAGGATTACAGTGCAGGTGCACTCCGAGGTGCCTGCTTGTTACACTGTGACTTTCATTTCCATCAAATAGTTTAATTGGGGTTAGCAGACACTATTTAAGATATATTCTTTGACTGAATCCTATTGGGCTTGTATTTTATTTATACCAGTTTAGTAAATCATACAAATGCCTGACCTAGGTTTTTCTGGGAGAAAAATATGTTTTCAATGAGTGGACTCAGGTGTTTAATGATGTGCTGTCTGGAAATGAGTGATGAACCTGCAAGTCAAGTGGCCTTAGATTGCTGAAATATGATGGGCTATACAGYTTGCTTATCCTATGGAAATAAAAGAGCTGCTTTTAATGTTGTTGTTCACCATGTGATTGGTTCACAGGCTTGAAAATTTTATTAATCTGCTAAATTTTATGAGAAGGGTGAAGAAAATGAAAATTAGTTGTGATGCACCTGATTACAGTATAAGTTTGTCTTAAGAAGAGACTGAAGCAGCATCAAAGAGCTTATTGGATCCAAGCTTCAGAAAAGGAGAAAATGGTCAGAAATTTTACTGCTAGGACCTAAAAATGTGTCTATTGTTCTGTAAAAGCAAAAATAATCTCCAAGTTACCTGTGTTTCTTTTCAAAGAGCTTCATTTAAGATTTTTAAAAGTGTTTGTTAGAAGAGATGTATACTGATGGTCTGTAAGTGCTAACAAAAGAAGATATAAATGCAGATGACCCTCCAAGGTTATAATTTTGAGATGAAACAGTATTATTTCTCTRTCCAGGTGTGGTTATTTAGAAAAGACATGTTGATCATTCTCTATTGCACCATTTTGTGTCAGTGTTGCAAACCTGAAGAAATTCCAATAAAATTATTTTGTTTCTTGTGAATTCTGAGGAGGGATTGACATATTTGGTTTATCATCCTCATGGGATACAGGAAATTTCCAAAGCTGCTGGGAAGTGGGAGGAGGAGGAGAAGCGCTGCAGGGAAATCATCTGTGGTGTTTGGTGTGATAAACTGTTTGGGCCACAGTCAAGCAGGCACAGTCCTTTCTTCCTGGCTTATGTCCCTTGTGACTGTTTGGTTTTTTTCCACGTGCATAATTAGTCTGTGACCTGAGTCTATTCTGTTCTTTCACATCACTGCAAGCATTGAAGCATCAGCAGGTCAAATCTTGCACAATTTATATTCTCAAATGCAAGCACAATCCTGTGATCCTAATGGATTTATGCAGGCGTGGATACTGGTGAAGTTTAATAAGCAGTCTTATTAATAATCCACAAGGAGTGGACTTTCCAGTTCCTTCCTCATGCAATACCTGGCTTCCCAGCTCGGGTTAACCCACATGGCTCCACCRCAGTCAAAAAGTTGATACTGATTTTTGCCAGCTGAAAATCTGAAAATCTTAAAGCAGCTGGAGGATATGCCTGAACACTATCAGGTGTCTTCAGTTTAAGATAACTGCTTTAAGATCTGATTATGTCACCAATGTATATAGTGAGTGCCCAAAGACAGACTTTGTGCTTAGAAGGATCTAAATATATTAACTAATTGAATTAATAATAACAGTGAAAAAATTGAAGAGGGAGACTACCTTCTCAGTGAAAAACCTTGCAATAATCTTGGATCCATCTCCAATTTAGACTTTGTATTTTCCTCCTCATCAGAGTTTCAATGGCCTTAGCTATGAGCTTTTCCTTTCATTTTACCGAGCCTTAGCCCTAGGCTCCTCATCAGCATCTTCCAGATTCAGTGGGATGCACATTCCAGAACACCAAGCATCTAGATAAGCATCAACAAAATCCCCAGGGACAAAGACAATTAACTGCATTTAAAAATCCCCAAAATTTAAGTGGATCCAAACAGTCAGAAAATGCTAAGAGCACTCAGCAAAGGAAGGATATCCACTGTTTTGTTCAAATGAGAAGCCTGTAAGCCAAARTAGACCAAGTAGTATCAAAAACACAAAAGCACTCAGAGGTAGACATCAAAATCAGATGCGTATAGATGTTACGTTCATGTAGCTTTTGTTACTACAACACAGCATTTAACAGTGGACAGTGAATATGTAAACAGTAGCAGTACAACAGGAAACACCGCAAATCAACAACCTAACAAGACTGAAGAGCCACTGCAAATGCAAACAAAGGTGACTATCTCAGACTGTTTCTCTCTCCAATTAATCTTAAACATCCACACAGCCCCTGAATCTCCCTGCTTGAAGTCTGTCCTTGCTGATCTTTCCCATTACTGCACCTCTGTGAGGACAACCTCCAGCTCCAGCACTCCAAGGAACATTAGCAGGATGGACCTTCCTGGCACTGACTCCACCTGGCAGCTCTCTAGCTTGTAGTAAAGTGAATTTTGCAGCTGGTTTAGTAGCACTTGGCAAAAGCCTACTGTTCAGATGGACATTAAATTTGCATTCATGTTCATAATACACCAGAAGTGAATAATCCTATACCAAAGTGACTTAAAAGGCCATTTATTTAGCATCTTTTCAGAAGCAACTTTCATCTAATGAACTTATATACTGGCATTCAAGTAGCATTCAATAGGCAGTTATTTTACCATGTCTTTATTAGTGGTTCTTTTAACCCCCATCAAGATGGGAGGCATACTTAACATATGGATGTATTCAACAGCTGTGAAATTCAACAGCTGAACTAGCGCCTTGGGCAATAAGCATTCAGAAGGTCCTGCTTCAGGCGGGTTGGTGATTCAAAGTTTTCTTTAAGACCTCTTGCATTACGCTTCATAAAATGTGGTTTCACCTTCCATGTAATCAGAGAGCAAAATAAATTCTCCCTCTGCCAATCTCTTTTCCTCTTTCCTCTGACATTTCTATAGGATTACAACATACTCCCAATAAGCTCCTGATCTGGGTGTAGTCTGTTACAGTTCTGTGGACCCTATTAGAAAGCCAGGTCTAACATTTGACTCTGGTCATCTCAGTCTCTATGTTCAGCTCTTGCTGCAGGTGCCTGGCTTTTTGTACAGTATGTATAGGGGCTGCTGTGAATCCTAGATTTGGAAAAATACAGGTCATTACCTCATATTTATGGTGTCTCTTTTTCACTTTGCTTTGGAAGACAATATATCATTTAAATTTTTAGTGTCTTACAGCACTTTTGATAAAGCCTCTGGCTTTAAACATTGTATTGGATATTTTCTACATACATATCTGGTTTTATTAGGTTAAGTAGAACTTTTATAGCAAGTTGAATACTGAACATTTGTTTGTTAAATTAGATAAATACTTCCACTTCGGCAGCCGATTTCACCTGGGGAGTTCAAATATAATGAATTTTAAGTTGAGAAGTGGAGATATAGCACAAGTACATGACTTGACCAATGCATAAAGCTCTCTCTTTCTATTTAGTCCAAATACTTAAATTTACTACAGGAATGACTTGGCTGTGTCAGTGACAACGTTTAGGTTTAGTTCAAGATGTACTTCTCTGCTATACTGGGAGCGCTCCAGGTCTATTGTGCAGCTGTGTTCGTTGTGTTGGCTGTCCCCTTGGGTCAGCTGCATGGTGAGGAAACGGTATTCCCGACCCTAGGACTTTCTGTGATCYTAACCTTTTCTCTGATCCCTAAATTGGTGTCTCTTGTATTACTGCTCCGAGGAGAACATGGTGGGAGGGTTACAGATAGAAGAGCCGATGCAGAGGCTTAGCAGACACGGAGGCATCTGTGGGCGTAACGATTGCTTGCTAGTCCCATGCTCTTCCCAGGTACAGGGGCCCACAGGGTTGCCTCAGTAATCCTAGGAAAGGATGCCCTCCTCCCTAGCTTGTGCCAGATTTACTCACAATTTGCTGTGATCTGTGTCTTGGACAGAAAAAAGCTATCCAAGTCAGGATTTACCTTGGTTTTGGAAGTTGTCATCTGTGTGTTCCTCATTTAAGTGCTCACTGACAGCTTTTATTTTCCAAGTGGTTTTGGGGCTGGATTGTCCTTTAGGAACAAAGCCAAGACAAAATGTAAAATATTGAGTTATTCAGCACAATTCATCTTTATATATATATGTGCAGATATATTTTATATGAATTGTGGCTTCAAGTTGCTCTTTTACAAATATTCCTGCAGGCAAGGGAATTTTACCAGTTAATGAATCAAATCAAAACCTTAAAACTCACGGTGATGTCCCAGGGATTTAAATCATTTCAGTGAAAACAAATGCTCGATTAACCTGCTGTGAGCTCAGGTGCAATATATATTTGCATATTTACATTATTAGAAGAAAGTTAAAGTGCAAAAGGTTTTTTTATTCTATAAAGTTATATTCAGATTCAGATAAGTTTAACTCTTCCTACAATACTTTGCCATTGCTATTTTCCCAACATTGTAATGAAAGCAGCTCTAACTTGTCATACCTGCAGGTCTAAAGCTTCACATATTGTTCATGCAAACCTGGTGTTTATACCTTTTGTCACCTTGTTTACTCTCTACCTGCCTCATCTGCAAAAAGGAACAATCTTCGCATAGTTCCCTGGGGGCTGGGGAACAATTTTTGCTAAATTTGCAATTTTTACTCAAAGCATTTTTATATATTTGTATACATATATATATATWTTTTGCAAAATACTCTGTGATAAATGGATGTTACCAGTGTTTGAAGATATTCTTTCCACTGGGGAGTTTCTGTCAAGCTTCAAAGTGGGCCATTAATAAAATGAGTGACTGCTAAAGCACCTCAAGAATAGCCACTCTTTTCTTCTCTCTGTTCATTAGAGCATATTGCTAAACAAAAAGTTGTCAATGTGTGCATATTTTTGAGGTGCTTCAAAGTAGACAACACCTAAATATTTGCTAAAATTTTGCATTTTCTCATTTTTCATATTTAGAGTTTCAAATTTTTATTAGTGCTAATTTATATATATTTATATTACTTTGTATATGATTTCAAAATATATTAACTTCTTTTATTTAAAAGTGTTATTTTTCATTATAAATCAACACAGTAAATTTGGGGACAAAAATAGATTTTGAAAATGCCACTCCATATTGTTCTTGTGGGAAAATTTTAACTGCTATGTGCCAAAGTGTTTGCTTGGTCCTGTCTTGTTTTCAGATGGTCAGTGTAGTTGCTCAGCGGGACTTCTAAGATCATGGCTTTCCCCGATGAGGGAATTAATCTGATGATGATTGGGATAGTTTTTAAGGTGGAAAGATCTGTACATCGCCTCATCTGAGTTCTTCTTTACTTTGTTTAGTATAGGAATGCAATGGTGATCTCAATGGAAATTACTATTTATGCTCCAACAGTTGCCGTGGGCATATTTGGAGCATGATGGGAGTTACCGAAATTCCTGTGTTACGCTGCCTCTGGTGAGGTGGTTAGATAATTCTCCATTGGATTGAAGAGTTGATTTGGTAGCTCGGAGCAGCCCATAGGGCAGAGATTGCCAATATAATTTTACTCTTATAGCAGAATTTATAATAAAACTCGAATCAAGTTCCTTTTGGAGACAATGGGAGTTTCAAATGAACCAAAAATGAGGCTAGAAATTTCCACTGCTGTTTAAAGCATTTAGGAATTTATATCCCAGTGAAATGAATAGGAGCTGAGCATCTGAACCCTGTCGATGGCTTGTGGATGACAGTCTTGAGTTCTGCCAGTGGTGTGTGTCTGTCCTACTGAGACTGTAACAACTGCTTGTGGGAGAAAAGGAGCTTTAAGATACTAGTCTAAGTGCCTTGGGACAGGTGTCAGATGGCTTTTTTATGGCAATCTATGATCCCAAATTTGACCCGCATAGTTCTATTAGCAGAGGGATCCTGGTCACTTTCATCTCTTTCTGATATTACAGGTGAAAGTACATCTTATCTTTTAGGTCTGCACCCCCTCTTTTTTAAGTGGTTCTTTTGCATAATTTCAATGGATGGGATTTTGAGAGATTTCTGGCCTGAGATGATTAACCTTTTGCATCTGTGATGTCTGTTAGCATCAGCATCAAAGAGAGGCTGCTCCTTATTTTTTATTTTTCACTTGATATAATCCCTTGCAAGCAACTCTGCAGTGCTTGATTTTAGAGCTTGTTAGCACCAGAACAGATTATATCAATTAGCACTGTATATATCATGATGAATTTATATCCTGAAGGAAGCAGATAATGCCTCATCTTAAAGTAATATTTATTTAGGAAAAAAACCCCAGAAACTTAGAAGTGATGTTTCATTTTTAAAATAATGCGGAGCAGAAGTGTGTGCCATGGCCTCTTGATTACATTGTTCAAGAACCAGTTGCGTGTTGTGGGGCAAGCAGTAGATTAAAGTATTAACATGGTGATACTTATTTTATTATAACTGAATTAGGAACACCCTTTTTAAATGAGATTTTCTATTTTTCCCCTTTGAAGCCACATATTAATATCTGAATCTCTTCCTTTTTTTAAGAAATGTTCTCTAGGTAGATTGAATTAATCATGAAAATGTGCACAGAAGGCTTTAAAACAGGATGACAAATAAAAGGAAACTCAAATTTGTTTTTAAATAAATCTATTCATTTATTGGCTCTTGATTTTTTAATTTTTGCTGTAGACTCTCTGGTGGTGTCTGTCTTTAGCTCTGTGTGTACTGCTAATTCCCACCAGCCCTTTGTAAAATGATTAGCTCATAGGTGGAAAACTGAGGCAGAGAGATGAGAGATTTTGCTCCAAAATTGACAGGAGAGGAGCATGGAGTTTTGCCCAACTTGAAAAATGTTCTGGCTTGAGTAGCAGAAGATAGCACATCAGCACTGTAGCCTCCTTCCAGGTATTCATAGATACTAATGCACTTAAACATGTGCCAAAGCTTTATATTGCCTTTTTACTTTGATTACCAGTAACTTCCTCTGAACTATATGGTGTTGCTGCAAGTACAAGCTCTGGGTGGTCAGGGGAAGTGCAGTTAGCTGTATTTTACTGCTCTAAAGTGGCAGTGTCCTAGTGCCGGCAGCCTAGAGGCCTGCTCCTTCAAGTCATCTTGAAGGGACTGTTTGCCCTGAGGAGATCAGTAAAACTGATGCAAAGCCTTCATAGTAGTATGTTAGTGAAGAAAGATATGTGTTATAGTTCCAAAAGAGTAACAAAGCAGTTTGAGTGGCCAACAGATACCAGGGCTAGGGAGAGAGTCCCTGCTTCTTTTGGAGAGTAACAGACTCAAATCTTAATTCRTCTTGACCTAGATGGTCTGGGACACTGTGGCAGACATCTTGTAGGTATTATGGAGGCGTATATGAAATAATGTCGAAGAGAACAGTGAAACAGTGCATTTTAGTAACCTCCACTCGTATTTGGTGGCTACTCTGCAAGTGTAACAAGTGGATGATGAGGGCTGCTGTTACTTGAAGATTTGGAGGAAAAAACTGCATCATCACAGCACGAGATGATAAAAATAGAGTAAGGCTAGTTTTTGAAGACCTTGAAATAAAGATAGCAGTTCTCTCTGGAAAAAGTGCTCAAAATTGAAATGAGTTAAGTGAGACTCAAAAGATAGGATGTTGTCACCTGTGACTGCTCTGTAATTGATTGCCTGACTTCTGCATGTTCTGAAGATCTTGGGAAGGGAGTGTCATAAACCATTGTGTTCAGAAGAGGGCAGCATTAACCTAAACAACAAATGGGAAAATGATTTTTAAGGTTTTCTGTTTACATGAGGGCAGTCTCCGAAAGATCTGTTGAACACAAGTTTTTGTGGCACCCTACTTTCGGGTTTATTAAAAGGAGAATGCAGTCTGCATTCTGACATAAAAACAGCACAGTCCAGAATTATGGGAGTGTAATAGTGAATCTCTGGTGTCATGTTATAATATGTGCCTTGTTATCTTAAAACACACCACTTTCCGCAGAATAGTGATTACAGCACCTTAACTATGGTTATGACACCCATAAGCATCTATGGCTGGAAAATTTAGGTCTTTTGAAACAAAATAAAAAGGATGAAACTCTGCAAACTCCATGACTGACATGCCACTCAAGTCATAGCCACTCTTTAGAGTAAAACCAAACAGCTAAGGCAAGCTAGGTATTGATAAAAACTGCAGAAGTTAGACAGACCCTGAAGATCTCAGTTGATGGCAAAAGTCTCAAGGACTTAATTTTGRCTTTGGATCAGGCATTGAATCAGATGCAAGATGTGGATTAAAGTAGGCAGATACTTATGAGTACATATTGGGCTTAAGTTTAAGGGAACTTGCTGGATATTTTGACTGAAAAAGGCCTGGACTGCGTCCAGTGTTCATGGGTTAGTCATTCCCCATCCAGCTTCCTGGCACTTGTAGTATCCCGTGCAGTGGGTTATGTTCTCTTCCCAGGGACAGGAGTGCTTGGATAATTAAACTTTTGTCTTGGATATATCTAGAGTTCTCASTTGAAGAAGGTGCCTCATATTTCATTTGATTCCTTTCTTAAACACTGAAAGAATGGAGCACTTAAGCTGCTATCTTGTGCATCTCAAGGTGGAGCATTTAGTCTTGTGTTAGGTATCAAAAGCCTATTTTATCATCAAGGCTGCATATGTGCATGTTTAATGAATTCGACCCTAAAGGTTTGTAAAGAACTGAAGTTCATGTATTCCAGTAAACATGATATTCACAGGCTAAATAGCTAGAAATTTCCCCCTTGCTTGTGGTCATTATACCTCATTTTTGGTAAATAGTAAAATACATGTGCTCTTTAATAACCATTGTGCTTTTGGCTTTCAGTAAGGAAACGGATTACTTCATTTTCTCTTGTCTGGACTGCTGGTGTTGTAAAAATCAAGCAGTAAGCATTATGGATATATTGTTTCATTTGAGATTAAAACTATGCAGATATTTTTTAATACAAAAATGGCAGCATTCCAGTAAYGACACTAGTACCATAAGGAAAACGTAAGTCAGCAATAACCAATGTGAGACACTGCTGGGAGAGTGGGAGTCCCTGAGAATCAGCTGTGAAGAGTGTGACTTTGTCCCCTGACCTACAGGTTTGGATTTAGCTGAGATTAGTACTGCTGGAACTGGTCTACGCACTTAGAACGCTTTTCTCCAATTTTTAATGGATAACGCACATACGTCTGGAACCTCCCCCACAAGTGTCACTCTTAGCCTTTTTAGCCGAGATGCTGGGAACAGTCTGATCCTGGGCGTGCAGCACTCTCTGTGTCCCTGCAGAGGCCCCTCTGGGCCAGCGTTTGAAACAAACTGGTGCAATAAATGATCTCTGCAGAGCTGTAAAGTTGTAATAAGGCAGTGATCTGCCAAGGCACACAGATGTGATCATCTTTCCTATTCCGGTCCAAGAACTCTCAAAACTGTGTCTTTTGGGGATGTGTATAAAGGATCAACTAATTTATTTACTCTACCATTAGGAATTGTATTTTACAACAAAAAGTACCGCTGGTGTAAAGTTAGTACTGCTTAGTTCCTCTGCGAGTGACATTATTAAAATAAAATACTCATTCTAGAGTACAGGAATATACAGTAAGAGGTCTATATATGAGGTATCAAAACCTACAAACATGTATTGGAGAGCAGAAACGTATTAAATAAATGTGTCTTGTGGTAGCTGTTTCTTCTGTAGCTGTACTAATGTAAAAGCTGTACTGATTTAAAAGATACTAGAAACATTTCAATGGTTCTATTAGAAAAATTAACCTGTGGCACCTACTGTGGCTGTGAATAAGGGCCTTTTACTGGCTGAAGAACAGTTGCTTTTTTGACAAGGAGTTTGTTGTACTGGCATTGTCTGAAAAATAAGCAAATTCTTAACAAGTTGAATATTGTTTGTTTAAAATGTTAAGGGTCACACCTGGTGCATCTTTGTAGCCCCTTCAAGGAAATTTTCTGAGCATCAAATAGAAGTTTTAGATGGAAAAACATGAGACCATAATCAACTGAGAACTAACAATCTCCACACTTGGAAATTTAGCTATTAGATGTGGAAAACTCCCATCTCTCCTGTATATTTTTTCATTTACCTTTTTATCAGGTATGAAGTATGTTTAGGAGGATATCAGTTTACTAAACTTTTCCTTTTTTTCCCCCTGTCCCATAGCAGTTTCTCTAACTTTGCTTTAATTTTATGTGTGATGATTGCTAAGATGGGAGTCCTGGGATGCATGAAGGATGGGGTAACTTTTTCCATTGGTGTTTTTCCCTAAGCAGCTTTGCAGTTTTCTCTGGAGTATCTGTGGAGACTTTTTTGTGTTATTTAACTAGACCTGCTATAGCCAGTCCAAGGCAGACCTGACTCATATAGACTTAAATAGTTTACTCCTAGATGCTAAGTGACTGCTTAATCATGAAACCTGGTTTATTGTTTTCAGTTTAGAACAGATTCTTGGCTGATCAGCAACTCTGAGAAGTAATGGCTAAGTCCAGGTCCTGGGAGCATTGTTGAAAGGGCTGTACATGGTGGATGGGTTTATTGCATTGTACAAATAAAGGACAGAATGTTGTGCCGAACATGGTAGGCACAGATGTCATGCCCTTTGTATCCTTTCCTTTCTGCATCCACTGCTCTTCCTTTGAAACAATCAGCTTCTGATCCTAAACACTTTTAAATGCACTTGGAGGAGTACTGCTAGATCCACTCCAAGGTTGTAAGAATAATTTTTTCTTTCTTGAGCTGCTACTGCTGCTCTTGACCCCTTAATCTCACAGATGCGTAGCCACTTTCAGTTCTTCCCCAGGCAATGGGACCAAACTACTGGAATCCTACTGGAATACTGATATTCCACGTATACCAGAGCTGCACACCTTAAATTAGCTAGGGATGTACTACAGGCATAGGCAGAACACTTTTTTTTTCCCTTCTGAATAATATAAGCTGAGAATTGTGTTAAGCCAAGGTGATTTTATACTCCTCCATTTTAAAGGAAAACTTCTTCTAAACATGTGTTACAAAAGTAGTTACCTTTTCTTTATTGAAGCAAGGGGAGGTGTTCGGATCTCAAAGGTGAACTTCAGTCTAGAACATAAATAGTCTCAATGTGCTAAAAGGCAGGAGCTGCAGGCTAGCCAGGATGCTTCTGTTGCTGTGCCTGGGTGGTGGGTTTCCCTCAGCAGACAGACACCGTCTTGTTTACGGGGAAGTCTCCCTATTAGCATATGTGCAAACTACTTATGCTTGGTCACTTGGATTTTAGCAGATATGGCACAAGGAAGAAACGAGACAACTACTAGGTTGAGGTAAGCCGTCTGTATTACCACAGCTATATTTCTAACTTAGGTTTAATTGCTTAGCATTTATGAGGTTCATAGTTTATTGTCTTCCTTGCCACACAATAGGCTGGGCAAGTTTAAAAAGCTCCAAGTTTCAAAGGCTAGAGTTTTTGGGTGCCTGCCAGTACTGATCTGTTTAACAAACAGGCAGCAGGGTGCTTATTAGTAGGTTGTGGTTTGCAAACCATGAAGCCTGTGGGGCCAGATGCACTGATCAAATAGTGAATCTATAGATCAGTAACCCCATTAGATGAAAAAGAGGAGCACCACTGACTATAAATATATTTTTCATAGGCTTCAATTAGGCTACCATAAGCAACTCTTTGTGTTGACCYAGCAGTCTAAATATTAAACATTCATAAAAGTAACATTTCTTCCAAATTGCTTCTCTTAGAATTTCCCAATGGCTTATAATTATATAGTACATGGTACTAAAAGAACAAATGCCAAATTGCTCTTATTATTTCTATTTATTTCAGTGTAATAAATAGTGCCTACTTGCAACTCAAGGTGCTTATTTTATTACTCATGAAAGCACAGCAAAAATTGGTAGTGAATGAAGACCTGTGTAAGGCCAGGTGATTAGCTGGTCTCAAYTGGCCCAGCTCTATGAAAGCCAAGAAGCAGTTGAGTTACCTGAAGTCACTGGGTCTATGATAATTTCCATTTTTTAAGGATCCAGGCAAAGGACCATGCACCTCTTAAAATACCATTGCACCCCTTTAATTTCCTATTCCAGCTGGAGCTGCACAGTCATTCAGTTCAGTGGCTTCAGACATGTTTCCATGAMGATTTTACTAGGTTAATTGCTTAAAATTCTGACAAGTAAGTTTTTGTAATTGCATCAGGCTGTGAATTGCTTGTGATTTCTTTGTGATGATATTGCTAAAAACAGTTGATGTTCATGCTGTGCTTCATCACTTAAGTTCCCCCTTACTGATTGCATACCTACCAACCTATGGCGCTTTCAGTGCCTGAGTACTGGCTGCCTGTATCTTTTCAGTCCTGCCCTTTTCTGTGAAGTTTCTTCTGAATACGTTTTTATTCTTGTAGACATCTTGTAGACATCACTCACGGAGAAAGCGAAAGGGGTTGTAATGCCAGTAACGTGTCACTTTTTTCTATGCAAGGATGTGTGAATTGTGTTTGCAGTAAGCACTTGATTCTGGTTTCAGTAGCCTTCTTTGGGAAAAAGTAGAGATGTAGACAAAAACATGAAAGAGTGTTTTCCAGGCTTATTTAGACAATAAATAGGCAAAAGAAAGTTTTACATCCGAGAATCTTCTGTTGAGAATGTAGGCCCAGGAGACATAGAAGAAAAACCAAGTGCTTTTCTCTCAGATGTTTTCTATTGTATTGTCAAATAAGATTCAAAGGTGAACAAGGGCAGTTTGTTTCAATGTTTGCCTGGTTGATATCAGTTCCTCTAGAAGATGATTGCTGGCAAAAAAGATTTTTCTAATCTGTGCTTTCCATGTCAACAAGTGATACTGCACCAGTTTGTAAGGGAATCTTTACAGAGAGCAATTAGAATGACATTTGGTTTCGGGTCTCAGCCCACTGCCAGAGAAGCACATGCCTAATGTGAAAGGTAATCAGAACCCATGGCTTGATTTTACAGCTTATCAGTTGGAATCCCTTCTCTTTTAAATGCTGCAACAATCACAGTGGGATGCAATTGTATTTAGGGTCTCATTGGCAAGATACTAAGGATAGTCACATGTCTAAAATTCAGCATTTCCTGACATTGCTTTTTCTAGTGCAAACTGAGCCTTTGCACTTGTGAAAGTGGGAGCACGTTCAGCCTCAATGACACTGGCTTGGCAGAGTAAGAAAAAAAAGTCGGTCGGATTGGCACTTTGAGAAAGTGTGTTTTGTTTGAATGTTTCTTACTGTTCAGTTATGAGTCTGCTTTAAGTCAGATCATCTAAGGGCTACATTAGCTCTTTTTAGGTAGGACACCAAAATCTATCGTTCTGTGACTAAATTAGGACTGGAGGCCAGATTAATAAATCATACGATTCACTCAGAATTCTTAAATGTCACTAGGCAAGTATACATCTGTGAGCTTTATTAGCCTCATTATTCCTGTGCCAAACTGACATCTAAGAGCAAAACAGGAACAAAGACTAACTGAAAAGAGTCTAATGCTAATGCAGAAAACCTACATAGTCTGGAATATAGGGCAATCAAAACACYAGGAATGTGTGCTATAAGCTTTTTTCCAAGGTCCAGCAAGGAAATGCAATTACACTATGACCCTTATATTAAGCTGATCTTTAACTGAAGGTGTTTAGGTTCCCCTTCTTTCTTTTTGAAGCCCAAAGACTATATATGACCCAGGCAAAGCAATCACTTTTCTCTCTGTGTGTGAACATGGATAACCCTATGCTTTGATCCAGTTCAAGAATCTTTTTTTGAAGACTATGAAGCTTCAGCTTCGAGAGGGAGAAGGGCAAGGCCAATGTGCCTCGCTGTGGACTCTTCTTTCCTCTTCTAGAGTAGGCATCTCTATATAGGAAGGCTAGTACCACATGTACAGCTGGAGCAATGGGAACCTCTCACAAAATGGCTGTGCAGGAACTGTGTTTTCCAGTGGCTCCAGTGGTGTTTTCCATGACTCACTGAGAGGAGTACTATTTAAAAAATAAATAAAACCAAGCGAAAACTCCTACTCTGGCCAGCAGGTTAGTCTGGTATGGGAAACAGTTCTTACTATCATTATATGATCCTAACATACAAGTGTAGTAAGTAAAGGAATGATGCAGAAAAGTGCTAAACCCATAGTCTTTGTTCCATCTCAGTTGTTGTCTGCATGATCTCACCAGAAAAGGGCCAGAACTATTTGAGTTACTCAAATGGGAAAGTCCTATTCCTGCTCTGGAAAAACTTCCATGGTATGTATTATCTCTGACTGGCCATGCCAATTAGCAACCTTGAATTAAATGGCAGAGAAAAAAAGGCATCTTGAGTTGTAACCTGGAATAACACTAGACTTGGACTCCAGATTCTCCAATAGTCTGTTACTTCAGCTGGTAGCCGGAGGTGGTTGTAACTGTCTTGCCTTTACTGCTGTCATCATCTCAGGGTTCCAGCAACTCAAGAATGCTTTTCTAATTATTTTTTTCTTGTTGGACATATCCTTTGAACATGGTACGTTCAAAGCARCTCCCAAGGCTTTTCACCAAGTTGGAGGTGCTCAGTGCTCTGTAACTTCAAATCTTTAATGCTGCTTGGGAAAACCAAGATATTATTGACAATCCAAGAATGCCACATGCTGTATGTCTGTAGAAAAAGGAAGATTTTGTACTCTTTTGTAATAAACCAGTGGATTATAGATAATGCCATGAAACTGGACCAATGTTTTCATGAAAACAAGTCATCTTTTTTTTGAATTGATGCCATATTGCTTTGCCTCAAATGCTCTATTTGGCTGAAGTTCATTGAGGGTATTAGGAGCTGCTGCTAGCTGAATGCAGAACAAACTCTCACAGCCAAAATTAAGAACAGCGCTGTCTTCTGTAGGGTTTTTAAAACCTAATTAAAGCAAATACTTTGGACTGATTAAAAGGCACACAAAATTTTAAGATAAAAGTTTATTATATTTAAAAAAGGAAGCTCAGTAATTTAAAATTGAAAGTTTATGAAGCTTGAGGATAAACCTCAGTGAGGAAAAATAACAGGTTTCAGATGTTCCAAATGTCATACATTAACCCCAAATGATCACTGTGTAGCCCCAATTTCCTTAGTCAGTGGTGCTCGCAGCTAGAACACCCACTCTGCTTAAAGACCCAAGGCTCTGCAGCTCCRCACCTGATTCCTGTGCTGTGCCAGGGCTCTAGGCCTGAAGAATTAACATGGGAATGCTGGAACCTCTCTCCCAGCTGCATCCCGTTTCCTAGCTGGGGCTGCTTTGAGTCATCATTTGGACTAGACATCTCCTGAGGTTCCTTCCACCATGAGTGATCTTAGGATTTTAACAAATTTAATGTCTACCAGAACAGTATGTAAAACTGAGCATCTAGGAAATAGTATGTTTTGTAAAGTTGTCAATGTAATATTGGTATATAAGAGAAAAGAAGATAATCTTCTAGTGTTATTTACTTAAGAGTGACTGTTACTTAAACTACAGAGTTAAATTTATTTGGATACTTACTATAATTAAATTCCGATTGATTACTAGGAATATATTGAAAGTTAACAAGTATGTAATAAACTTTCTAGGCAAGAATTAAGTGTGTTAAGGAGRGAAGTCTACAAATCTTTTAAAGGTGCAATCAGAAAGGAGGCAAAGAAATTAATATCAGAAAAGAGTACAGCTAAAAATAAATCAAAGTCATCCTTCCTTTTGTCATTTTGGRAGTACTCTCCTGAAAGTGAATGGGAAGTGACTGTGCAGGAGGTGTTCAATGAAACGACCTGTAACCCCACTGTGGGACTCTTCTACTGGGAACAATTGAAATCTCCTGAAATGTGACCTGGAGCTTCCTTGCTGTAAATGAAGAGTAGTTAACAGGGATTTTTCGTCAGGTAGGCTCCTCAGGGTGTTTCCTCCTGCAGGATTTAATGCCTCAGGCTATCCTACTAGTGCCTGGCATTTTTAAGGATGTGGCAAGGTACAAAGTTCATTTCTTATTCTTCCTTTTCACTCAAATGTATTTTTATCTCTATGTTTTTRTATTGTCTCTTATATTTACATATTTATATGCAACAACTCATGCTTTGTGTACTTCTCAGTAAATAATTTCTTTGCATAAATAGACAGGATGACAAACATGAGAAATACAGCAGGAAACGTCTTGAGTAGCCAGTGTAGTTAACTGAGTGATACAGTAAGCCTGGGTTGCTTCTAGCTCTTCTGCTGCTTTTTGATTTGCTACCAGAAATGTCATGCCTTGCAGATATGAGAATCATCTCATCATAATCATATTTTATAAAACTGCCAAGGTGCCAAGGACTACAAATATAGTGAAATTAACTGTTAAATGAGATATTTTAGAATTAAAATCAGAAATATTGTGATTTAGGTGATGAATGCTTCATCTGAAATTAGGGAGTGACAAGATCAGTAACTGAAAATTGTAAATCCTGAAGATCCTCTTAGAAAATACACAAGATGAGACTGAGTGAYCTTTAGATGATTCCAAAAGCAAGAAGAGACCGAATACACAGTAGGCAGATACACTGTGTTTGCTTAGGTCATTTGGAAGAGCTGCTTCCCAAATGAGACCASAAATGGTGCTACCATGCTGCTTCAACTAATCTGCAAGATTGCAGCACTGTAGGTAGCCTTATAGAGAAATAACTGTAACTACAGTGGTAAATGGATTTCCACAAAGCCTTGAATTTCCTGCCACAATTAGCCAGCCATATGCTCTCCAAAAGCAGAAAGTCACAGACAGCCGTAATGGTGTCTTGGTTAGTCAAAAAAGTTAATAGAGCCCAAAGAGTATGAAAAAGTTCTTTTTGTTTTAACAAGGAAAAAAAAACCAAAAACACCACCACAACAGGAAATAGTCCTAATCAGCTTTATGAAAGAAATGAAATTTATATTGTTGAGGTGAAAGGTGTATGTTTTTGGTCTGACACCTGCAGTGCTACTGGGCCTCAACTATTACTTTCCTGCAAATGATAATCAGTGRAAAACTGTAATTATCTTCTAGTTGTGGAGGGCTTGGGTATGGACTGAGAGATGCAGAAGCTTTAGTCTGAACTAGATAGAGCCTAAATGATATAAAAGTAACATTTTGTGGACAATGCACAGACACAAATACATCACACCCACTGCACAGAGACATCACATGGCCCTTAAGGAATCTGTCGAGAGGTGTTTTGCTTCTTAGAATGTGCCGTTTAGTGCATTCCGACCATTAGTTTCCCCAGCAAGGAAGGTCTTTAAAGCATCGTCTGTATGTAGAGGTGAGTGAATTTACTGCAGGTCTTGAGTCATAACTACGTGACTAAAAGGCAAACTGTTGATCAAATGTGCTGAAGAGACTGGCAGTAATGGATGGTGCTTCTTGCCTGATGTCTTTGGTCTGTCTCATGGAGCCTGTAACAGGAATCCAGTGAACCTTGTCAGTAATTTCCCTAACCACAGTGGGCAGAGTGGCAACATCTCTTGTTTATTCCATTAGTGTAGCCTAAGAGTATTTAAATTAAAGCTTTATACAAGGAGGTGCTGAGCTTTCTCAAAATCAGGTCTGTTTTGGTAAAGCAGGAATGGGTTCCTTGGTGTAGACAATACATTGAGACCGCTTAATTCGTTTGTCAACTCCAAGGGGGAATTTTTACAATGGTTGTTCTCTGTTGTTGTGGGGTACAGTGACCTACTGTACATTATTTCAACGTGTGATTTCAGCTCACACTTTGAGTGCAACTTTTAGTTTCTGATTGTAACTGGAATTTATCTGTTGTGGTAGAACCACATATTGATTTGGATCTCAAACCAATGGGATGTTAATATGCAATTGATAGAAGAATTCGCTCTTGTGTTTCTTACTCAGGCAAAACTCCTCTTGACTTTCTGAATCTGCTCTGAAGGTGTTGTGAGTTATCAAAAGAGCTATTACTCATCTAACTTAGGGACCAGCACAGAGTTTTGTTATGAGTAATAGAGGGATTTTTTTATTGCTATTTTTTTTTWAAAAAGGGAAAAGAGTGCTAAATAGTTCTATGCTTGTAGGGATGTAGTACTTAAGACCAGTGGAAGTTCAAGTGTGCTGCCTCACTGCTTAACATACATGGAGCATCCCCAACAGATCTGCAGCATGAGACTTGAGGAGAGGAATAGCATCTTCATTCCTTCATGCACTTCCTTCCATCATTCTATTGACTCCGTGCAGCTTAGTCCTGTGACTGCTTGTGCCTGGGCGTTGTCTTTATGGTGGCAGTGGATATCTGCATGATAGGGATTTGTCCTTCAACCTGTGATCTCTTTGTGGCTGCAGTGTTGTTTTTCTGTCTGTTGGATGTGCTTCACGTACTCTACCATTTTTATAAATGGTAACCAAATAATAACCATTTTATAAATGTTAATCCAGCAATAACCCTTTGCAGTGGCAAAATTCTGTAATATTTTCAATTATAAGCAATTGTAATTGTAATCAATTATAGAATGATATTTAAATATACTATTGGTGTCCTTATTAAAGTGCAATAAACTCACTTGCTCATGGGATAGTAATAGCAAGGTGGATTTTTAGAGAAGATAGATGAAATCTCTGGCACCCAATCCAAACAGCCTCTCTTCTGTCATCTTCTTTCTTGAAGCTTTCTTGAAAGAGCTTTCAAGTAGTATAATGGAAGTAGTAGGAAGTAGTATAATGTACTTCTCAAATTTGTTTACTCTGAYGAAGTTATCTATTAATATGTGATTAAATACTGATATTTCTTGGCCAAATATGATGACTAGCTCCAGCTTTTTCAAGTATATGCTGAATTATTATTTAACAGCTAATTTCAATTAGCTGCTAAAAAACACTTATATGGTTATTTAACCAGGCCAGCCATCATTTACCATTGGAAATTCTCCCAACTCAGAAGAAAATTGCATTTAATCTTCATGTAATTCAAACAGATCAAGTGGGTTGTCAGAATCGTTTTAATATATGTATGGCTGTTTTATTTTACAAAGTCTTCTTTACTTAATATGTATTTGCCAAGCATTGATCTTGGGAAGATGTGTTGTGTCACTGCTAGGTCATGCTCTGGCTGGCATAGTGGAGGCGAGTGCTTGTGCGTGAAAGCTGCATGCTCTCCAGAGAGGCTTGTCTGCTCTGGCTTCAGCTACAATCAGTCCCTGGGGCAGAGCTGCCCCTGAGGAACTGTAGCTTGGCATTGATTGGAGTGCCCTGGAAAGCTGTCTTGTATCTTTTTGTTTCACAACTAGAATATCTATTTATCTCTGAAGGTTTTATCTAGTATTGGTAAAGGTTTCATCCTCTGGCAGTGTTGCTAGACAGATCTTCTCTGGCCTCCTCTTTTCTCTCAACATGAACGTGGTACTGGGATCTGAATTGAGACATGCCTGTTGGGAGAAATGGCACTGAGGGACTGGTTGCTCTGCTTTAATGGTATTCAAGGAAATGGCTAAAAACTAAAGGAAAAAGATCTCTAGCTAGGCAAGGAGACGTTTCTGCTCTAAGAGACTTAGCTGGGTTTTCCTGTGACTACTGGCTTATGAGGTGGCTGTATGGAGTCATCCACCTGCAGTTATTGAAAACATGAAGAATAGAGTTTCCTTGCCACAGTGTTTTTGAAAAGCAAATAGATGTTGCTACGAGAAATTAGCACAGTCACTGTAACTGTCTCCAGTCATTATCAAATGAAATTCTTTATCTTGTTCATGGTAACTTTTGYGTGATGGTACTGTTTTTGGTTACACCTTCTTTCTTTTGTTGCTAGTCTGTTGCCTTAGAGGTCAGTTCTTATCAGTGGATGCAGTGTGAGGGTGTCACCTGTTAAAGTCTGCCAAGTGACAGTAAATTTTGGTGTTTTGGCACTTGAATAGGTCTTTAGTGAAACAACCTAATAAGTTATACACAAACTGGATATGAAAGAAGCATCATCACTCATGGCAACAGAACTTTTATGGATTTATTTCAATATTGTCTTGAGGGGCTTAGGTTGGCTTTTTGGACTAAGAGCTGTAGCTTTGTTTAGGAATTAGCTTTCTGAGCAGTTTTGCATTGTTTATGTTGAATTAACTTAGAAAATGTGATTTTCCTTGAATGTTTTGTATAATCTGATAATAAGCACAGTTAAAAAATGGCACATGCATCATGTTTCTTGGGATGCAGTGCAGTTTTAAAAGCACTCATGGCCTGCTGTGAATTAGTGTGTGTTTGAATGGGCCTGAGGACTGCTGTATCCATGAGATCTCAAAATGCTTTTCAGAAAAGCACAAATTGGAAGCAACTTTCCTTGGAAAAGGAAATTGGAAACTGGGAGTGGGACCCTGGTCAACAGGCTTCTGAGTGCTCAGCTTTATGCACTTGATTCCCATAACTCTTGTGGTCTTAATGAAGAGATTCATTGACTTCTTGCCAATGACTTGCTGTATTCGGGGTGGACGACATCATAGTATGTGCCTGGAGTAGACTCTCAACTCAGAAGCATATCCACCTCTACCTCACAGATTCATACTGAGAACTTGTGCTTAAAGAAAGACTCATGAAGGTGATTGGAATCTTGACAACTTTTTCGCAGCCACAGAATAATACATGGTATTTCTATCTCTGGGCAAAGTATTTCACTGTAACTGGTGATGACTGATCAATAATTATCAATAATTATCTTAGTCTCCCAGGATAGAAGAAACGCCGGTTCTCTATCTCTTTCCATAGACACACGTGACTCTTTACCTTCTGTGTGCCCTCAGCTCTGGAGTGAAGGGGCCATCAGGGGCAGTGCAGCCCATATGATGTATTTGAAGGTTGGTTTTTCAGATGAGGCTGCCAAAGCGGGGAACAGTTAATACCAATTACARTCATGGCTTTTGCGTGAAGAACATGAGTCCACTAAGAACTGTCCTGGTACCACTGGGTGTTTCAGAGAAACCAGCAGACAAGCCACCCAATGGAAATCATTCAGAGTCTGGAATAAGCCGTGTCTTGACAGATGCTTTGGAAAAGCTCTTGTAAATACAAACTGTTCTTCACTCATTGAAACCAAGAAACTACTTTCAAGACCATGTGATGTCTCYACCTTGAAATATTCTTTTATAATGCACTTCTGTTTTTCACAAGTGCTCTAAACTGATATTCTAAATGTGATTAAACTCTGTATGTGCTTGAGGTTTTCATGAACAAAACAGACTTTAAAGTGACTTTTCCTGTTGACATAAAGTTACATGTAACCAAGAGGCCGTGCCAGAAGTTACTGTGTGAAAGCCTCTTAGCCAGGTAGGTTTGTGTTTCACCCACGCAGTATTGCATTTCTTTTCACTCTTCAGTTTATATTTCCAAACATATCGGTACACAAGTCCTGGAGGATTAATTTTACATGTTGTAAAGAGGTTAGCATTGGTTGTGATAATGSACAACCTTTGTTAGAATTACAGCAAGTCATGGGAAGGTTCAGCTATTTCATTAGCTGCCTGAAAACAACGAAGTCTAAAGTTTCATTAAAATCAGATGTAATACTTGTGTTCCAGGATCAGTTGGAAACTAATAGGAATAAAGTAAGCCATAATATCCCTGCTGAGACTGAGCTGTGCTAAACACTTTGTTGATCCTGCTGCAGTGATTCCACATAAAAATGTTTCATATTGCAATCCCTGTCTCTGGCTGTAATCTCCAGAAGATGTGGAGAATTAAGGCAAGGCGTGTGCTTTGCTGTGGTAGCATAATGTGTGTTAGCTATCCTGCAATCAGGTACTAGGGTGTAGTGCTGAACAGGTACTACAACTGTATTTTTTCCTTTGCACTTAAATTGTCACAAGTGACATATGGAAAGCATGACTGTCTGCTTGAAGATGGCCTGGCAGTTTGTGGGACTGATGCTAGGATTCCCTCTCCAATTATTTCCTGGAAAAAAATATTTGTGGTTGTATATAGAAAAGAAATACAGCATCCTGATGACTATTAATAGTCATATTTGGCCTTTCATTTCTTCCTATTCAGGAAAGCCAAGTTGACCAAAATACTTCCATGCAGTAAACAGGTGTGGTCACCTATACTTCATATTTAAAAACTCAAGGCTCAAGAGCAGCTCCTGATGGTAAAGAAGGGAGAGAGGAACACTTGGCTGCTGTTTTCCCGGAGAAGTGAAAGCCACTTGAACAGACGCAGTGCTCAGTCCTGAGGTTATAGCCCCAGTGGCGGCAAAGGAACCATCACCCTGGAGAGGCAAAGAGGGTCCATGGCTGAGGGCTGCACTGGCAGCTTCCAACTGCATTTCTGTTGCGTGAGTTTCCTAGCTGAGGACAGAATGTGGTTAAGGGTTATGCTGAAAAATATAAATAGACGATTTTTAACAGGTCCCTACAAGTAACAGGAGAGAGAGGGAGCAGCAGTTTCCCTCTCCCCTTAGTCCAGGCACTAAATTCTTTGCCTGCTTTCCTTTCCCTTACAAATGGTATGGCCTGTGCCAGCTGCTCTTTCCCATGGGAATAACCACCAGAGATCAGCACCGATGTCCTGACCAAAATCTGACATGTTAGATTGGAAATGAGAAATATTCTGGAGATAATGGAGCAGTAAGAAGGAAAAGCAATTTTCTTTCCCTGCTGTTTGTGAGTCTTCCTGCAGAGCACCCTTCATGTGCATTTTCTAACATCCATCCAGTTTCTCTGGAAATTTTTTGCTCTGAATTTTGTAACCAGCCGCCTGAAGTGGTGTTTCTTTTGAAGGACCCTTTCCCAGACATATCTGCAACCTGAGACCTATCCTGAAATAATCAGTGATAGGGAGGCCCTCACAACATTTTTCATGCGCAGAGGTGGTAGCTCTCAGGAGAGCAGCTCACCCTCCAGCTATGGCAAACTGTCCACATTAGGAGTATTGAGGAAACCCTGCATGATGAGTAGTAACAAAGATGTGCTGCAATATTGGGAACATCATCTGAGGTCTCCATACAGGTTGTTAGTGAGGCCAGGGACCTCAGCAGCCCTCCACATGGCGGTGTGTGTGGGAGAGGCTATCGCAGTGCTCTGTGCTGTGGGTGCCAGTGGGATTGCTGCCTTGCAGGCTCCGTGTCATTGGAGTTCTGGCCACAGTTATGTGGCCTGGCCCTGCTCACCACATCCAGAAGCTTAAGCAGATCCTGAGAGGGATCTGCTGCCCTGGGATGGCTCTGTAGTGCTTGTGTGGTTGCCGTGCCTTGGCCTGTTGGGTACAGATCTCTTAACCCCTCCTTACTGCTCTCTGGGGTCTGAATGAGAAGGCTCTGGGTGCGCTCACGGTGCCCTCGTGGCGCCTGTGAGGAGGGAGCCTGTGAGGAGGGAGCCGAGGAAAGACGGTGAGGTGACATGTGGAGTTTGTGGTGGGGACATGGGCACGCAGGGGAGAGTGGGGATTTCTGTTTTGCTGCTTGCTGCATGTAAAGAAGGGCTGAAAGATGAAGTTCTAAAATAAGAGCAGCAGAGGTTTACTCCTTATGTAAAACATCCAAGTCTTGGCCAGCCTGGAAGTCTGTAATTGTGGAATGAGTAAAATGATTACACAGAATCTAGGAGAAAAAGATGGACCCCTTGAAGTGTTTTGTTTGTTCTTTCCTGTATCTATTTAACTTTAGTAACTAATGCAGAGGAGGAGAGAAGCCTTTGCTGGAGACCAGAGAACCTGGCCTGTGGAGTCGAGCTGTAAAACTCACAGTGTGTGCAAGCAGAGCAACTAGTTCCCCACTGATGTGCTTCAAATCAGGAGTGCTCAGCGTGGGGAGCTTGAGGGATTGTTCACTGTTGGGTAAAAAAGTCCTTGTGAGAGGCTGAACTGAGGTTTTTTTTCAACTGCGTAAATCCACATCCCAAGGGAACTTTGATGTGCTCCTGGGAAAGTGATCCGGTTAGAGAGTTTACCTTTGATCAAGACACCTATGTGGTCAAGAAACTCCTGTTACTGGGAGTGAGGAATTTAACAACAATGTGGTATAACCCTGACAGGGTTTGGATTGRAGAAACTACTTGTGGAATTTGAGTTGAAGTAACTGAACTCCACTTAGCATCACACCCCCAGTTGTATCTCTGCTATTTTTCAGCACACAAAATCATATTCAATCTAGAACTAAAACATTAAATCACAGGATATGGATAAATGTAAGAAGTAGAAAAAAAGACTAATGAATTGGCTGTAAAAACTGGGTCGAAAATGGTGATATTTTAAATTATCAAAGCTCTTTTAGCAGTTTTTGTAGCATTTTTGCAGTCACAGATATGCTCTGCCACATGAGACAGTAACTGCAGTTCTTTGTAAAGCTGTTGTTAAGTACAACAGAATGCCAAGCAAATATTAAAGCTGGAAACACAAAGTGGTGTTTTCTTTCTTCCTTTCTTTCAAACAAATTGAGAGGTTTAATTATGCATTTCTGACAGATTCAGATTACAAATTAAACTCTACACACATACTAAAAAGATAGTTATTGAGAATTTTTTTCTATAAGACTCTTTTAGAAGATGTGTTCTTTCTTGTAGAATGTGTATGCAGACCCCTTGAGCAGGTGAGGAGTATTTTTGGCGTGCGGATAGCAGTCTACTTTCTAATTCTGCTTTCCCTGATTAGCCTGGCAGAACTTCTTTACTGACCAGGAGAGATTGGCTCATGTGGGAGAGCAGCAGTGCTGGGATGATGTATTAAAACTGTGCGCCTGAGGTGCGTTTTGGTCTTAGTAATTTTGGACTCTCACCAAGTTTCTTCATAACGGGAGTGTTGAGAGCAGCATGGGGAACAAAATGCAATCATCCTCACTCCGCCTAGGATTGAAATTGCATTGTGAGAAACCTCAGTTGCGCCTGCTTGGCACATCGCAGTGAAGTGTGTCCACAGTGAGGCTGGCCCTGAGGACCAGGGCATCACCTTGACCCTCRTGTTGGACAGCAGAGGAGATGCCTACACGGGGGCCACAGCAGCCGGACAGAGTTTGTGTGACAGTGACCTCCTTCCCACCGTTGACTTGACCTGCACTTTCAGTTTACTGTTGGCAGATGGAAAGTGCTAGGCATGCAGTAGCATTTCCCATGCAAAATGTAGATCCCATTGCTGGATTTTGAAAGAGTTCTTCAGAAAGGGAGTGTTGGGCAGAGCTCAGGAAGCAACTCTCTGATTCAAGGCCTGGATTCCTCAAGGTACAGCCTCTACAAAAGGGACTGTCAACAGAGGGTTTCTTCTGTCTTTAACCAGCTGCAGAGTTCTAGTTTGAACTTTCTTTGGTTTCTTTGTTAACAGACTCTGCTGTTACTGCTGAAGAATCTGGTTGCCTTAGGTACTGACCCCTGTGTAGCTTCACAGAGTGAAGAGTGACCATTTGAGAGTTTTTAGTGTCACTTCTCATCTGGAGTATTTTAGAAGAGGATTAATCACTTCTGGGTTTGCTGAACCTGGAACAAGACTTTCAGATTGAATGACACATAATTTTTCCTGTGGCTAAGTATAAAACCACCCTGAAATCATGCCATCTAGCGAGGATAGTCTAATTTGGATTTATAGAGGAAGAGAACTGTAGCTGAAGCAGCGACCCCTTTGTAGTAATTTCTGTTTTAAGGRAAGGTAGAAACAGTGAGTAACAGCATTTTACTTTTTCACTTCTGTATTGCTTGACTCCCACCTACCAGTTCCATGGGGTATCTACCACCCCTTGTGTCCGGCACCTCTCTTGACAGGAGAGAGGCTGCCAAACTATGAAATACATGAGCTTTGAGCTAAATATCTGGACTCTGTCCTCAAAGGGTGTTTACTAGTGCAGTCTAATACAATGGTCTCTTCCCTTTTACATAAAATAATGTCAGATGTATTAACGAGGCTAGAGCACCAGCTTATCCTAGAAAARAATCACATCCCCTTTTAAAGAGGAACTTTAAAAATTTCCTGTGCTAAAAATTGAAAAAGTCGAGAAGTTTTTGGTTTGTGGCAGGACTGCACTTGCCCCAGTGCTCTTGGAGCCTGTGGAGGCAAAATGCATCGGAAGCACCAAAACCATCTCTCGGGCTGTGGTGGTGGTGCTGCTGAGCGCACCGAGGGCACTTTTCCCCGAGAAGAGGCTAGGCAGTGTCTATGGCTGGAACTGCCCAGTAGTTTCCTTCTAAAGGACTTTTAAACCTGGCAGACACTTTTCTTCAATGAGAATTTTCATCTTCTGATTAATGTCTTTCTTTTTACCAGAAATGTGATTTTAAGGAAATAAAATATTTTTTTTCTTCTAAAATTGAAAGCATATGATAACAAATTTTACAGTGAAAAAAAGGAGAGGTACTTTGGTTTCCCCTAAAAAAAAGGTTTAAATGGCAGTGAAAATTGTATGATATGCAAAATTAATTTTTCCTGTAATACAGAAAATGTTTCCATTTTAGAACTTTTTCTATTTCTCTGTGCAGTGAGCAAGTCTTTCATAACCTCAGCAGCCACATGTGTGATAAAGTAACTTAGACAAGCTACTTTATCTATACTTGTATCTGGATGATTTTTCCTTTAAAAAGTGTATTTTTTTTTTAAAGCAAACCTTTAACTGAACATTTTTCCCTAGAGTACCCCCTTCTATAAAACCCGAATAACATATCAGTAACTTGGTTTCCATTTCTTAAGGAAAAGAACTGCTGGGACATCTGTGTTTTAGCACTAATATCTTTATGGATGTAGAATTTCTACTTAAGCCTTGTATCATGTTAAAAGATTTGTGCGCATAGTGTAGCTTCAAGTGCAAATATTGGCATTTAAATGCAGCATTTTCCAGACTGCCAGCCAAATGTGTGCTTAGGATATCTGACTATAATCACAGAAAAGGCAGGATTTTTTTCCTACCCTTCTGTTGTTACTGGTTGGCTTCTATAGCTACCTATTCAACTTGTTATGTCAGGATAAGCATTTATTTTTGATGTTGGAATATTTGAAATAATTTCCTTGTTCTATCCAAAGCTGACATGTAGATGCCTGAGGTAGGTGGATTCACAGCAGGAAGGATATGGAGTGATTTGAGGTGTGACAAGATTTATGCCTAGTTTGAAGTGCCTGAAGAAACTGAGATCGATTTAAAATTTCAGATAAGCCACTCCCAAATCCCTTCAGAAACTTCCCTTGTAAAACTTTTGCTCCATCTACCTATCTTTGGGAAGCTCAGCAGGGGCAAAAAGGAAAAGCTCTGCTCTGGAAGAACAAATGCAGTGGGTAGAAAGGAAGGGGTCATGCTGCAAACCTCACTGAAGCTGCTGTTGCTCCGGGCAGTCATGGTTGAAGTGGGGTACAGTGAGCAGCAAACACAGCGTGCTGGACTTGTTGCATGTAAACCTTCCTGCTTGTGCATGGGGCAGCAGTACTGGTGGCTCTTCATAGCAGTTAATCCCTGAATAATGCAGATTGTACAGATACTAACATGTAAAAAAATAGCAGGAACATTTTCTGAGGAAATGCATTTTTTTGCTGCAAGTAGAAGCAGTAGCATCATGACCAGTTCCAGGTTGTGGGGATCGAGGGAAGAATTTGGGGGAGATCAACATTCTGGGAGCTCCACGCAAACGGCTGGGCTTGTTACGAGCCTGCAGCTCCCTCAGCCACTCTCCTGAACGCAGCCCTAGGGAAAGGGGCGAAGCCGTAGAGGATCTGCCACTCTCTTTGTACCTGTGCATGGCTTTCGAGCAGGAATATGAATATAAATATGTAATGTTTGCTCAGAATGTGTCTAGAAAGTGCCAGAAAATACAAAAATAGTCTTAATTTCATACTGATACTACTACCTCCTACTGGAAAAAAGGATATTKGTGATACCAATTGAGTGATACAAAGGTACTTTAACACCTAGAAAATCTCTCTGCCTTCTCTTTGCTGGAAGTGTGTTTAGCCTCAAATTAACTGGCCATGACAGCTTGCCACAAGTTATGTTACTCACTGCCGTTGCCACTTTGCAAAAGCCTCACTAGTGGCAGGGAAAAACTTCTTAGCCACATCTGAATTTGTAGCGTTTGCTACARAGAGTCTTTCAGAAGAAAGGCATCCAAAGAACTTTAGATTTAAATTATTTTATTCCTATCATTTCCTTAATGAGATATGAGATGAATTAATCTATCCTCCCTCATCAAATCATTTCTCACTTTTCAGCTGTGTAATTTTAGGATATTAAGAAGCTTTATGAGAAAGGGGTGTTAATTGCCGCATCAGCAGAAACTTTAGAAGTCTATGTCAAAACGAAACTTGTTTGACATGTGGAACCAAAAAAAAAATGCAGTCATTTAATTATGGGGAGGCTTTGGTTTTTGTTTCTGGTTTGCTTTTTAATAGCTCTGGGATAGCAGTTGATGTCCTATTATGCAAAGTACTACTATTAGAGGAGACTCTGATGTGGGGAAGAAACTGCTGTTTCTGCTGGGATAGAAACACTGGAGGTGGGTGCTTCATGCCAATGGCCAAGAAGTAACACAAGCGGTGCTCCCACATGGTCCTGTACCTACAAAGCCGTCCCCTCCAGGAAGACCATGGCTGGCCCTTCATTGGGTTATCCAGCATGTGGAATCTTGTAATCAGTAGGTCGGGCTCTGCAGTGTGCCAAAGCTTGAGGTTCATGACTAGCATGACGCTGAGCAGAGCTACCTGAACATATATAGCCCTAAATCAGCAGTTTGGTCAGTTTGGTCAGTTTGAAGAAGGGTAACAGACGACTTGATGGAGTAACTGGTTTTTGGTCACTAGGCCACAAAAAAAACTTTGTAATTGTCTTGCTGCCCTGGGCCTCGGGAGACCTGTGTTCAGTTCTTTCCTCTGCTGCAGAATCCCTAGGCGACCTGGACAAATCACTTCAGCTCTCTGTTCTCCTCTGAAAAAGACCCAAGGACAAGGCTACTTTTATCTGGGGTAGACTTTTAGATGGAGAGGTTTGACAACAAGGAACCTTCTCAGCTGGTCTCTAGGGTTGTCAGTGCTGTTACACAGGTTATGATGGTGCCTGGGAAATACAACTGTCCCATTATTTAAAAATAAATAGGAAAGTTAATTGCAGGCTCCAAGGCTTTTTACACTTACCAGAGGATCTCTTATCCTTCCAGAAGACTATGAGGAGGCAGAGAGCCTGAGAAGCTGGAGCTGCCCAGCAGCTCCCGTGGGAGAGTGCGGGCACTTGTATAAAATCTGCCCTGTTGGGGGCTCATTGGCTGTGGAGGATGAGGCACTGCTGGCACAACTGACAGGGTGCACTCCCAACGTGCGGCTGCTACACGGCCCTGCTTCTTCTCACCTCCTAGGTGGCAACGGTGACAGTCCTCTGAGTGTCACTGTGTGGCTGCTGAATGAGTGCAGAGGGGCCGCCAGGGCTGCGTAGTGCTGAAGCAAGAGGCCTCCGTGTGCGAGCAGCAGTGCCGCAGAGCCGCACATGCAGCTGCGGCCTGGCCTCACTGCGGGGAGCTGCTTGCAGCTGCAGCAACAGGCAGAGGTGCTCGGTGCTGCACAGAGACCAAACGGTCGCAGGAGCTGAGTCACGGTAGTGCAAGACTAGCATTGTCTTGATCACTTCTTGCATGGCTGGATGTTGTTAATAGCGTGTATCGCTTATTATTGCTACTGTAATTCTAAAAATAAGCTATAATTTCTTACATCAACTGTTTCATTAACAACACAACTTCCCAACTGACTCAGTGAGATACAGAGAGTAGTGTGAAGGACCAGGCTATTTCTCACCTAACTAATTTCAAAATTAAGTTGTATTTCTCCTGTGTTAGCTGCCAGTCGTCTTTCTGACATCTGCAGCCCTGTGAATGCAACAGGTTCATGGCCAGTAGGCAGAATGAGGCCAGAAGTCATTTGTTGGAACATCAGGATCTGAATTTTGGATTGACTGCAACACTGAAAGGTGGTTTCTGTGAACAAGCATCTGTTTCCAAAGAGTGGCATGTGTAGAAATGCAGATGTGCAAAACCAAATTTCCTAAATAAAGCAGCATGTATATTTGTTTTGTAGAGAAGCTGAACAAAGTACTTGGTTGTGAAGCAACTATAGCATTTCTTGCGTGTACCTTGATAGTGCCTTGTCAAGGCAAGGGCAACATGGGTTCCTGAAGCAGAGGCGAGAAGGTTTGCTTGCTTGGGAGAGGTAAGGCTTCCAGGCTGGGAGCGCCTGAAGCAGCGACTGTCATGTGTGGGGCTGCAGTGTGTCAAATGCATGAGGCCTGTGCATGGGAAGGAGGGCGTCAGGAAAAAGAAGTGAGTGACAAAGACCTGGTCTTGCCTGGGTTCAAGGAGGTTTGATGAAGATCTTTCAGAAAGGCAGACTGGTGAAACAGTAACAGCAATATCCTTTCCTGGAAGGGACTGAGAGTGCGCAGCCAGACAGATGCTGAGGGAGTCTTTGGCGTGAGGTGCTTGCTGAGGACCAGACAACCACACTAATTCTCTGGTCAAGTGTTTTCTTATTGTGTCTAAATTACTGACTATGATGACTAACAGGCAGCGACTTCTGTACTGTGGCTGTGTGTATTTTTGTTTGTTTCTTTGAATGTTGATATGCATTTTTAGTGGGTGTTGCATTAAGCTGTTGTGCTGAGTTCTGAGCTTGGCAGGGGAGCGAGGAGTACCAGGCTGGCCATGATGGATAAGCTTTCGGCAAGTGCTTTTCACTCAGGTCAGAGTAAGGTCTCCAGCAAAATTCAGCTAGTTCCTGAAGGTACCTTGTTGCCCAATGATGGGAAAACTGAGGAGAGCAGGAGGCTTGTGCAGCAGTGTGGAGATGCAAACGTGCCCACAGTTGTGTCATGCCATGCTAACGGGGAACAATAGGTGCCGTGGAGGTCTGCGCATCACCCTGGTGTGGGGAGCTGTCAGCTGGGAGGTGAGCACACTTTTTTTCTGCTGAGTATTTTCCTGCAACAAGGCAAGTAATTATTTATCTAACTACACAATGCCAATGTCTCTTGCCAAGCGTTTGTTTCCACAGTTTAAGGATGTGTTAATTGAATATTTGTTTGTCACAAGGGACCTGTAAGTCTCAGGGGTGTCTGTCTTTGGGTTGTGACAAGTTCTGCAGAACAATATTTTTTTAAGATGTGTATCCCTGCCTGTGTGTGGGTTCTGTGGCGGCTGTCATTCCAGACAGGACTGGCTGTAACCCCTGGAATAGATCAGCAGCGTGAGCTTTGTTTTGCTATTGTGGTAACCCTTGTAACCTGAGAAGTCAATAGCTGACTTCTTTAGTTTAATTTATCTCATAATACAGAAATGGCAACGTGCTTCTGGTAAGGAAACCCAATTCTGTTTATTTTTTCCAATCACTGAAGAAACATTGTATTCACCAGAACTTGCTGCTTCAATCGTCTCAAGAGTACAGTCTTGAGATAGTGCCCCTCAAAAAGCCCAAGAAGAATTTCTCTGTCCAAATAGGCTCAGGGACCAGTTATAATTAATATATATTTTTAGTGCTTGGCCATCTAGGATTCCATGTCACCAACATTCAGGAACTTTTGGAAAAAGCTGGAAAAGACTAGCAGAAAGAGTTTTTTTAAGCTTTAGTCTGAAAAGATACATATTCACTGCTTGCTGTTCACAACAACTCAAGACATCCAGTATAAGAACTACACTTCTATAAGAAAAGCTGTATAGGGGAAAAAAAAAGATTGGACAGAAAAAGAGTTGACTGAAATTGAAGTGAACTGTTCCTTTTGGGGACACATTTAAAAGTATTGTACTGAATTTATCTCTAAGGGTTGAGGTGACTTCGATGTTAATTTCCTGTCTGGAGACACCAAGATGATTTTACTGATCACACAAAAGTGCATCCTGCTTTGCCCTGGTGACTAACCTTTCACCAGTCAGTAGAGAAGTACAACAAATGGAACATACAGACGCAGTTGTGAGGCTGCCTGAGGAGGCAGAGCAACCTGCTGGGTCTGTCTGCAGCTGGAGCCTCTTGCTCAGCCTTACAAGCTCTTGGCACAGTTTCCTTCATGACTGAACACCGCAAGCTTGTGGGCAACGTCCTGCTACTCATGGTGCCCTGGTAATCCCTGCATGAATGTGGCAGTTCACCTTGAGTAAAGTTTGATGTGAAAACTAAACTGGAATCACATTAGTGGGGACTAGATTGTAACTTATGCTGTGATGCCATGTAGTAGAAGTCTTAAAAAGCCATCATAACTTAAAGGCAGCAACATGTTCCTGCTCTTCAGCCACCTGCTGTGGATAACTTCTCTGCTTAAAAAATTATTCGCTTGCCTTAAAAGTTCCCTCAAGAGTGGGCCTAAGTCTTGAAGTACAGCTATGATTAATCCTTGCCCATCTCTAGTATTAGACCTCTGGTTTATGTGAGGCTGAGTATTGTTCCTGGTTACTGGGGAAATAAAATTTGATTCTGACTGACCAAGTGACCAAGGGCTTCACAGTGGAAGAGCACTGTTAGACAACAGCCTGCCATTGGGGTGGGAGTCTGGTACTCCATGTTTTCTGTAGTCTCTTTTTTCTTTTTTTTTTTTTTTATACTCTTTTTCTTAAAGAGAAGTTGCCTAAAGACCTTGGCTATTCAGTTAAAAGAATTAAAGTATTTCTACTATGCCCTGATTCTTCCTGCTGCTTATAGCTGACCAACTCCATGAATTAAATGTAAATTTTAAAGTGACTAACCTCTCCCATTTGGTACATCTAAAGTGTGCACGTTGTCCCTAGTAGAAGTAGCCATAGTCTGTTTGCTTTCCTTTTACCTTCAGTGCATCACTGACTAAACTCCTGTCCCTGGCCGTGCAAAGCCATAGACATTATGAAATAGCACCAGAGCTGCATTTGGAAACCTTTCCAAGAGTCCTATCATTTTTGAGACTCATCCGGAAGATCTCCACAGTAGGTGTAACATGGTGGGGATAACAAATCCCTAAGATATACTATATTTGTCCAGCTATCTGTGAAGAAAAGAGGACAAAAGAAAGAGAAAGGAAACCAGAGGTGGATATTTTTATCCTTTAAGCGGCTTTCCTTGCAAGACTTAGGGTAGTTCGAAATCACATCCTCTAGTGGATGATGACGGAAATGAATGAGTGCAGGGGTTTTCTCTCACACACTAGAGTGACCGTCTGATGATGCTGTAAAGCCTGACTGCAGAAGAAAAGAGCAGATTCTGATTTAGTATGTTAAGGTGGTACAAACCCATTGTGTGTATTTTGGGTCCAGACAGTCATTTGAATTAGATGCATCAGAGACCAAGGAGGAGCTCCCTCCTGAATAGTCAGAGAGGGATTTTTAGCAAGAATTGAAGCACAATTCTAGAAATTTGGGCTCTCAGAAAAGCCTGTGGAGATGGCCAAGACTATGGCATGTGTTTCCACAGCATTTGCATCTTTCCCCCAGCTGTACACCTTGCATCTGCCAGATGCGAGTGCGGGACATGAAAGCTGAAATCTATGAACCTTTGTGCTGTAGGCAGATAACAAAAGGTAGAAAAGTCACTCATAGCATTGTTGCATCAGTAGTGCAATCATAATATATTGGGAAAAGAAAGAAAACTGGATATAATACTGAATTAAGGAAGGCATATTGGTTCAAAGTTGGCAGTATGGAAAAAAAGTAGGTACATCACTCTGGAAATAATCTCTAGAACCAAGTTTTGTTGATCTGGGCAGTTATGCAACAGTAATGGGAATTTGACTACTGAAGGAGTTTGTTATAATTTTATTATACACAGACATTTGTTAAACCTAGGGCTGTCCTGGGGCATGTTCACATTTTTTGGACCAAAACTGATACATTTCCAAAATACCTGTGATAAATAAGACTGCCAAATTTTAAGTAAATCCGAAGACATAGGAGGTGTTTCTAAGATATATGATCTGTTTTTGCACAAAAAAATCTCTGAGCGGGGAATTTCTGCTGACAGAAAAAAAAAGTTCTGAATCCAGAAAGAATTGGGTGGCTTCTGACCCTCTCTGCTGGGCAGGATAGTAAAGGATTTACTTCTGTTGCAGTTTATTTGTATGCTGGCCAGGATTGCCARATCTGCTCCCTGGTTGCAGTGAGACTGCCTCAGAGGTCAGAGGGACAGGACCTAAGGCAAGATTTCCAGAGGTCTTCAGAGATTTTCACCCACTATTCAACTTCTTGGAGCCCCCAAAGCATGTGCTCTGAAGGCAGTGACCAGGTGTTAAGCGAAGGGTTGGATAGTGTGAGGGAGCAGCTGGAAATGTCTTTTGTGAAGAAACAGTGAATAGTTCTCAGCCACATGAGTGGTGTGAGGTGACTCACCAAGAAGCCCACCAAAGGGCCTAGACCAGGACTCTCTGTTCCCCCTCCATGGATGTGCTCTGCTACTGCCATGGAAAATGATGTGACTACACATACAGATCTTGTATCTGACAGCAGCACCTTTAATTCCCTATTTCGCCATGTGTTTCCAGTGCTGCCTTGGGGAAGTCAAAGTCTTTTTATTCTTTGATTCTTTTGACAAATGATCATTAGAAATAATAGCAATTGTCAATTTTGTGGGGTGTGCTGGAAAAAAAAGGTGGTTGATCCAGTAGTAACAGATACCATCCTGCAACATTGGATGGGTGGCGTTGTGCTTTAGTTTCTGCTCAGCAAGGAGAAAGAGGATTCTTTCTTCCAGCTCTTTCAGTTTTTTACTGAAGTACTGGTATGGCCTCAAAAATATACGGTACTTTCCATCAAGACTTTCTGAGCTGAATGAGCCATGGAGGAGGGGAGCAAAAAAACATTTTTAATACGATTATGGATAATTCAATTTCCATGCTGGTGATCAGCAATTAATTAGTAGCTGAAAACATTAATCCAGACTGTGGACCACAAAGCTACAGTCTATTCCAGTGCCTCCAAGATAAAGCAAACCTTTGGAGCCAGTTTAGTAACATAAGAAGAGCACAAATCTGACCAAAGTGATCTAATGAAAAAGTTCAAGCGCAGCCCAATGGTCTCTAGAAAGTTAGAATTCCAGAATAATTGAATTCAGAGTAATTTCATCCATTTGTGTGGGCTTCTGTGAAGTGGGAGATGGACAAGAGTTTTGTTTCATTCTGGCTCATCGAAAGAAATCTTAGACTTTTCCTTACTGATCAGATTACCTTTACTTTTCGGTATATTTTATAACATTTACCGGGACTGTCTGCTATTGTTCCTCACAGAATCTAATGGAAATTCTGGGTACGAGTAAGCACGATGGCTTTACCACCACAATTGGTCCACATTTTCCACACTTGATAAATTTGAGTGATTTGTTCCATGCTGCCAACTGCACACTGTAACTTTTTGCCGTTCCGCAATTATTGATGTGTGCTTGAGACTCCAAGCCGTGCTCATGTGCGAAGCTGCCCTTATACCAATTAGACCAGTTGTGGCATGGAAATGAGTCCTTGCATATTCTCCTGGCAGATACACTTTTTGGTTAAAAGGATGGTGAACATAATCTGCAACAGTTCCAGAAAGGGGAAAGCACTGCAAACCCATTCCACCACAGTTTTCTGTCTGGCTATTTGCAAAGTTTCCAACAACTTCCATCTGTCTTTGCGTGGCTTCCATGTAGTACGGTAATAGTGCAATAATAGCTGATGAACGGAGAGGGAACAGCGGAAGTGGTGGAGCTGTGCTCAGAACGGAATGATGTGCCCTTACTATGATAAACTGATCCCATTCCATTAAATCACAAAGCTGTCTCCACTCTTCTTTTCATCCCACACAAGCGACTGAAGAAAAAAATCCTGGAATTGCTATCGCTCACTGCAGCTGTCAGGAAATGATACTAATTAGTTTAATTTGCAATAACATAAGCACTTAACTTTCCAAATAATCTAAGTTAGTAAGTCAGTTTTTATATTATGACAATGACATGTTTAAGAGCCTCTGGAGCAGTGATTTCTTTAACCTCTGACTCACACCTCGTAGAAAGGCACACAACAAAACCCGGTCCAATGTAGTTCTCATACCTGCTTGTGAGGGCAATTACTTGCTAGGAAATTGTGGCAGCATTACTAAATGCAGAGGAGAAAGACTGACAGCTGCCTTACATGGGCCAGCAAATTTTTAGTTGTTCCTTTTTTTACCTGATTTTGGGGATGTGAAGAAAACCAGGGAGAGCTGAGCATTCCTTGAATGAAGTTCAACTTTTGGAGACAAAATTTGCATGAAGAGGAGTGCTTAGTGGCAAGTTCTCCCATGTCTAATTGTGGAAATTTGGGCTCCTGAAAACAGGTGCAGGAAACTGATTTAGAGGAAAATCTATTCATCAGACGTTAATGTCTTTAAAGTCTTAAAGTCTCTAGTCAAGCTTTAAAGAGTGGATTTTATGAACGTTGTGTAATTGTACGGGCAGAGAGAACCAGCCATATCGTGCTCATGATCTCTCCTCTGCTTCCGGGTTTTATTTGAGGACATCATTGAGAAACGTTCTCTCTCTTAGCAGTCCAGAGAGGGTCTGGAAAGCTTGTGGGCCAGGAGCAGGAGTGACAGCTTTGAAAGTGCATCAATAAAGTAAGTAGAAAATAAATTCTCTACAATGAGAGGAGAGAAAAATAAATAAGAAAACACAACTTAGTTAAGGGAAAAAGCTCCTAGAACTCCTCCTTTGTCCTAGTTTCTCCAAACCCCATAATTTCGTTTATCAACTGTCAATAACCAAATGCCTGTTTTTACTTTCCCAAGAGCTCATTAAAGCTGTGGTCGCCTCCTGTAACTCACGACATTCCTTTGCATTTGTTTCTCCTGGCATTTTCAGGCTGAATTACTGTAACTAATATACCACTAACTCTGTACTGCAGAGTCCTGACCTTTTGGAGCTCTCCTTTCTAGCAGAAAATTGGCATAGAGAATTTCAATGCAACAAATGCTTTGAACTTTTTTCTTTATCTTGATCCAAAAATACATATAGCCCATCTAATGAAGTTAGCTTGCCACCAGTACCAGACTGGATTAGAAAGCTCGGCAGATGAGGAGACAGGAAAGAATGGACTACTCTTTGCTATGGATTAGCACTACCAGGAAGAGACCAAAACCACCAACCTTTTGGCCTGGCTTGCACAGGAACGTGGAGTAATGTGTGTGTATGCACCCATGTGCTCTCCTAGCATGAGTCCTGCCATAATTCCCTTCCTTTTTGAGAATATTCATTTTTCATGATTTCTTCAAAAGCAGTCAGAGGTGGGTTTTGTCGTTTTGGATGACTCTGATTAATCCTTGAATTCGGAACATCCCAACACTAGATTTTTAGACTCTGCACGTATTGAAAATGGCTGCTAAATGACACATGCTGAGTAGCTTTGCCAGGCAGATGGGTACCATTTTCCCATGGTCATTGGCACCGTATCTGGATTTCTGCTTGTGACAGGCTTAGCAATACAGTCTTGTGTCACATGAAATAGATGTAGAGAGGGCTATATGGAAAACAGTGCATTTGTTAAGCTGACGGGGTGCAGTAATTGAGAGCTGTGAAATGCTGATTGTCTGGGCATGCTGATGAGTCAGCTTAGGGCACTGATGCTGCTGTTCAGTATGACTTCTTTTTTCCTTATACGTGAGACAATTGTTGGTACCTCTCCTGCTGCACGTCTGCTTCGGCAGCCGCATCATGCCCTAAAACAAAAGCAATAAGCTTTTTACCAGAATAGCACAAAACGGTAAGAGAAATTATCCTTGGCCAAGGACTTCTGTGCTTTCTCGGTAGCTTTTCAGGAGGCAGAATGACTTACATTTCCTCGTGACTTCTGGCTAGGCTGCGGGCAGATGACTGAACCTTGGTATCAAAAAGACAGATGATGCTAGCTCTCTGTGGCTGCATGGAAATGTGGGGTGAGTGTGAGGAGTAAAACATTGCTCCATATGTGAAATAGAAACCTAAACTCAAAGGGGAGTGGAAAGCAGACCCAGCTGTTGCTGAGGGACCTCACTGGACAAAAATGACACTACCTTAACGTCCTTCTCTTCAAGGTGGATGTGGTAATTCTAGTTAAACCCAGGTAGGACATCTTGCTAGTTCCCTCCAGCACCTTTTCTCAACAATTATGATGACACTCATCCTAAATATGCCCATTTTCTAGGCTTGGCATCAGTGGTGTTAAAAATGTAGCTGTTTGATGTGTCAGTTCACAGCTAACCTGTGAAGAGAGACCATTTGTAGCGCTTGCAACATCCGTAGGTTGAGTTGGAATCAGCAGCACAAGGCCATTTTTAAGGGAGCCCATCCTCTGAGATCAGCTGTGTAGCCCTACTGAGCTGCTCGCTCTCTCTTTGCTGTTTTTTCGAATAGGTTGTTATGTTCTAAACCCACAATGACATATATCTTCTCCTAAAGTGTGTAATTACCCTCTGTCGCTCTCAAATYTCCTCCGGTTTCTGAGCTCATTTAATAACAGTGAGCGGATGAGCAAAAGTTACAAATGAAGGTACTACCAATTTGGTGCTCAGCACATAACTGCCTGTAATGACAATGTGCTTGTCAGCAGCCATTGTTCCTAGGCCTGTCCATTTTCCATTTCTACAGGCAGTATCATCCTCTTATGCAGAAAGTGAGGGACAAATATGGATTGCAGATTCTATAGAAAGGGTCCCAAAATTAGAGACTATTGATAATGGTCTCTCTTCCTCCATACTTTCAACTGCTGGATCAGAATGTTGTGTCTTTGAGATTCACATCTGTGCAGACCCAAGACGATAGTGTTCAGATCTGCCCACTTATAAAAGGTACTGAAAGCCTGGACTAGGGCAATAAGGAGCAGACTGATCTTTAATTTCTCAAAAGCACAAGCTCCTCTTGAGTATCACAAGCCACTTGGTCTATCTCATTCCTAAATGAACACAACAGTGAACAAATGCTCTGAGTAACACATGAGGAGTTTTCGAAGGGATGAGCTTGGAGRCTCAGGGTAGTGCTATTCTGTATGGCATGCAGAGAGTGGAAGCAGGTAAGCCCAGGGGGTACAAAGCCCACATGATCTCCCTTCTCCATCTTTTGGGCTAGGACTACTGCCTTGGTCTCCATGTGTGGAGCAAGGGGTTGGATCCTGCTCTTGGCCTTTCTGTGTAAAGAGCCCCCAAAAATATATTTGTTTCTTAACATTTTAACTGGATGAGAAAAAAAACAGGTCTATTTTGTGTCATGTTGCAAATCTCAGTTTTCACCGCGTGAGTTTCTCCAAGTGGCTCATGCTGATGCTACCCTGAGCAGGCAGCATGCAGATGGGACAAGGCTGCGTCAGTTTTTCTGAGCAGTGGGAAATGCCCTCTGGGTGTTGGTGTGCTGGGCTGGACACAGGCATCCCCAAGCAGCAGCAGCCACCCTGCTCTCGCTAGGCATGAGACACAGAGCCCTTGCTGGGTGAGTGCAGGGCTGAACGTGCACTTCAGGGGCAACATGCAGGGCGACAGACTGCGTCACTGGATGAAATGAAGGAATGGGATGTCTTTCTTATTGATTGAATGGATGTTCAATCAATATGAGCCCAAGGCCAGATTTATGTTGTAACCGAGTCCAGTGATTAGTATCACACCTGTGAATACCACAACCAAATTCTTGCTGACTTTATACGCTACTTAAAAATATCTTGCAAAAACATGGGGCAATATCGCCCTCCTGTAGATCTTTCTTCATATTAGTTTTTAGGTTTAATTATATCCCTACTTGTTCCTCTCCTAGTCCAGTCTCCCTCCTATCCCCTGCAAGCATGCATGTACAAATAATGTACTGAATGTATTGAAAAGACCCAAAGGGGCTTTGCAGGTTGTGGGCTTCGTTCTCCCCCTGGAGCTGCTGCCTTTGCTCCCACAGAGGTGAGTGATGTGCCAGCAAGGCGGCCGCCAGCCCGTGGCTCCTGGACGCGAGAGGTTTGGGGCTTGAGGTTTTGGATTCCTTCTTAGCAACATGCCTAGAGAGAGGCCATTAGAAGGAGCAGCCTTTGGGTGTATGTGCACAAGGGAGAACAGATGCTGACTTCAAAAGAACCTGGGAAAAAAAAAGATCGCAAAAATCATCAGTTTCAATAACCATCTAATTCCACTGTACTGGTACTCCAGAGGACATTGCTGTCAATGGTATTTACATCTCTGAACTGAAGGAGGTGTATGACCGTGAGACAAGGACATTCAGCCACTCTTCAAAATTGTTAGGTGACTCAGTTCCCCTGGTGCCTGTTTGCATCAGAGGAATGCTGCTTTCTCAGAGCATTTGTGAGACCTAGCTTTTGTTTTCCTCCAAAGGCAAGTGCACCGGAGCCAACTGTCAGGGTCCACCTTGCGCTTTCAGACACGCTGGAGGTAACATTACCATTCACAATTGAGCAGCTGCTGCTGGGAGAGCACAAAACGGCCCCGGCCCCTGGGGAAGAAGGGGACACAGCCACRGCCACATCGTGCTAATGCGCCCAGCCTGGGCCGGCTGCTGCTCAGCAAGGACAAAAGGCTCCTTTTCCCCTTAGAAAATGCGGCATCAGGTGCTAGCCTGCAGTGTGAGCAGGGCTTTTCTTATGGGAGGAAATATGAAAGATGAAATTATGTTGTCCAAATAGTTTCCAGAGTGGGTTATATATGTTTCTCTTGAGGCATGGGTACATGCTGGCTGTATCTGAAAGAAGTCATGCTTCTGGTGTTGCTTGGAGCTCCTGTTTTGACATTGCACTTGACTCGGGGTGCAACATGAGCATTATTTGTAAAAGCTCCTCAAACAGGGTTTAACAACTAGGGAAGCACTTGTTTGAGAGGTCTGTGCAAATTTGCGTATCAGTAAATCATAATACAGATGCTGTGTAGGTCTTCCTCCTGGGAGTTCGAGTGGAAGAGCGTGTGTTGTAAGCCCCGAAGTTTTGCTTGTGCCTGAGAAGAGATGCTGACTCTGCTGCGAGCGGCAGGAGGTCCTGCACGGCGCTCGTGAGACCACATTTCTTCTCTGACCGTCRGTGAGCACTGTACCCTGCTGACAAAGCCTGGCTCCATCTCCCTGGTATTTACAAACTTCATCCATTACAGTGATTTATTTTCTATTAGTATGAACACGGGGCACTGCTGAGCAAGTGTGGTTCAGACTCCCTAGCATTTCCAGATTGTATCTGGTAGGCTGGAGCTCCGGATTTCTCATCAGCAAAAAAAGACTTTATGCTTAGAGTTACAGCCCCTGTGTCTGAAGACAGCTCAAATGGCAAAATGGGAAAAGAATCAGTTGGATTTTAGTAAATACAAAAAAAGAAAGTGACAATAAAACTGCTCCTGCTCTTCTTCCCATTCTTTCACACTGTTCCTTGTCAGAACAGCACTGCGTAGCATCCTCATCACTAACCCTTTTTTGATGGCTGCATAATTCTATTGGCTGAACTTTTCCACTAGCAACCAAGCACTGGCTAGAGATGCACTGAAGCTGTAAGGGAGCTGAGATAGATAGAAATGTGGCCACAGTTCATGTAAAATTAGAAATTAAATATTCTTATGGTTTCATTTTTCTTGAGGTAAGTAGATTTCCATTTTTCACATGAAACTGTTTAACGGACATTGTTCTTCAAATATACAACTAACATAAAACCAAAACAGTTTGGGGAAATAAATTTCTCACAAAGAATGCCAGCCTACAGGAACATTACAATGAGCTAGAGCATGTTTTTTTAATCATAAATACTCCAAAGAGCACGCAGTTGCCTTATTTTTATACAATGCTTACTGGTACTGCACTGTCAGTAGAAAAAAAGCCCAAATTCCTAAAAATCGTCTTGAATAATTAATTGTAGCCACCTGTTTAAACTGAGTGTCTCTAAAGCCTCAGGCAGTCGTGTTTGCAGGAGAATAGCTCAGCCAGCACAATGCCCGTCTCCAGCCAAGGTGAACGTCAGCTGGGAACTGAGGGACACTGGGGAGCCCGTCCAGGAGTCGGAGCTCAGCTGCCCGCAGGTAATGGGAGTAGAGGCGGCCTCAGGAGGGGCACTTCATCAACACTGCTAAAAGAGCTGGAGTTTCTTCCCTGTGTAGAGACCCTTGTTTGGGGACAGGTTGTCTGAATCTAGTCAGTATTAGCCGATTGCTCATTTCTGTTGCACTGGCGATCTGTTTCTTGGGGTTTTTTTAGAGCTAGAGGAAAGAAGGAAGGAAGGAACCCAGCATAGATGATGCCTCTCTGTGTAGAAAGGGAATACATGTAGCTGTGTTTATTGTGGTTAAAGCTTCAGTGAATTGGTTCATAAAGTGATAATTGAATGGCAAAGGATTAGTGCATTTTAGCTCTTCACTATTTGTGCAACACTATAGAAAGCCTAATGCTGATGCAACTGTGAAAATGGGGCTTTACTGTCAATTTTTATGCGTTTAAGTGAGCCCTGTTTCTGCAGCTTCTTTCTCACACAGAGCTGGTTATTGATTCCGAGCAGGTGAGGAGCCAAATAAAGGTTTTAAACACCTTCAATGTGTGAAAAGGGAGATAATAAGCTCATACTATATTTTCTCGGGAATTTCTAAATGTTACTATTAAGAGACATACAAAATGTGCAATCAAAATATTGGTGTCCTACAAAGCAGCTCAGAATGATTCGAAATTTGGATAGTTTGCAGATCATTCAAAACCTAAAGACTGCCTGGGAGTCTGAATTCTGCCCCTCACGTTGGAAATCTTGCCCAGGCTGGGCAGCCGCCTGATGGGCAGGCACAGCCCTGGGCACAAACACACAGGGCTAGGCCCTCCACGGCTCTCCAGCTACCTGTCCTTGTGGGAGGAAACACAGCAGGGCTGGAGGCTCCTGCCTCCTCCTTCAGGAATGACAAGGACTGCAAGAGATCCCCTTATGGACCAAGAAAACAGGAGCAAAACTAAGGCTGCAGCCAGCCTGTCGCTAACCCTTGGGACATCTCCTTAAAACGGGAGCTTGAGCTCCGCCAGACATTAATAAGAAAGTAAGAATAAGTAATTGCTCATGTGGAAATTATCCTGCGGGATGTAGTGTTGCCATTTGTCAAGTTCTGTTATTTGTTATGTAGCTTCAACCCTACTCAGCCTAAACCCACATCCGGCAAAATTGTTCCCAGAYCACGCTGGGCCGGGCGTGGGGGCAGCATGAGCCCTCGTTGCGGAACCTGGTCACTCCTGGCTCCCCAGGGCTGGATCCAGCCGCCGCGAGGCTGCCGGCTGTTGAGGCCTGTGCTGGGTACTGCAGGAACCGCTCCAGACCCCTCTGGGCACGTTCAAGCTGTTGGCTTTAACAGCCTCGGAAGGAAAATGCCTCTTGTATGTCTGCCTCTGGTCCGCTGCAACTCCCTTCACTGAGGACCTGCCTGCTTTTAAATATCTGAGAGGTTTTTATCTCCCAGCAGTGGAACAAGTAGCTCCCCATTTCCACACTGTCCCCACCAAATGCTGAATATCATCCAGTGGGCCACAAAGCCTGAGGAGTGGGTGAGGCTGCACGTCGCTGCTCTGTGCGCACTGGATGGGGCTCTGCACAGTTCCTGCAGCATTTGGGCTTGGGAAGGCTCCTGCTCTGCCCCTCAGGGCAGCCTTTGCTCAAACAACGCAGCGTGCATCCCTGCTCTGCCGTGCTTCACTGTGGCCGCAGCCTCACGGCAGCTGCTCTTTCCACCAGCAGCTGCTTTTCCTTTCGGTTCTCCGCATGGATACTGAGGACTTAGTGTCACTGCTAAAAGCCTGAGGGGCTGAGGCTCTGCGCAGATCATCCAAAAAGCTGAGCACTCAGAATCAGATCTTGAGTGTGTTTCCAAGTCTGAAAACTACCTCAATGAATAGTTGTAGTAGTTACAGCTTTTTGCCCTAGGATTTCTTTTAGCTGAGTTCTGGTCAGTGTTGTAACAGAACTAATTTTTTTTTTTTTTTTTTTTTTTTTTTTTAGTAGCTTTTCTTTGCACTCGCTGGAAAATACCTGTGAATCAGGAAATATCAAATCTTGAGCATTATTCTTCAGTTTATTTTAATGGAGCGGTACTTGTTTCTTCTATTAGGGAGGCTGTGTCTGGAAACTAAGGATGAAACATGAATGCTGGGGGAGACGAATGGAGGTTGATTGGAAATGGAGTAAATTTGCCCTTAAAAGAAGGAGATTTTGAAATTATTTCCAAAAGAAATAATAGATCAAAAATATGAAACAATTTTAGAGTGAAACGTGTTATGAAAAGAATTTGATTACGTGGTTGCCAGGAATGAGCTGAATGGGGAGAGTAAGGACTTGAATTCAATGACCAAGGAAGCTTTTTTCTTGTCTGCTTGATGAGAAGAAGTTTTAAGAGCTTTACCATCTTGCTTGGGCTGAACCATTAAAGCAAAAAATCAGCTTTTTATCATGGTTTGGAATGGTAATTGCTTTTTGATATCCACAAAATTTTGCTAAATACAAAAGCATTTTCTACAAGAAAGGTGCGTGCAAAACATAAGCAACGGCCCAAAAATGACCCGGCTGCCCGCCACAAGTCCTAGAGAAGACTTGGTGGTGCAGGAAAGGTGGATTTCAATTTGCAGGAAGGGGATRAGAATGCCTGAATTTAGAAGTGATGATAGATAACTGAATAAAAAGCTCAAGAGCCATGACTGCAGTATGGGGAGTGGGTGGACAGATCCCTGTATACAATAGTGCTGTGAGATGTGAAATTGCTAAAATAGCCCCTGCCTAATGTAATCACCTTTCAAGGAAGATTTGAGAGGCATTTTTTCAGTCAGATATAAACAAAGACTAGGTTTGAAATTCAAAACTTGTCCAAAGTGCCTTTTTTCCCCAACAAACGTCTCCCCTGCTTGTGCTCATTCTAGTATTTTGAAAAGACACCCTCTTTAAAGGGCAGGCTATTTTCAATTGCAGCACAAAACAAAAAAAAAAAAAGTTTTACAAAGCGGTAAGGGGAATCCAGTGCATTTTGGAGCGAGCAGCTCTCCTGCTCCTCCAGGAGCAGCGGCAGGCACAATGGGAACTGCATGAAGGCAGCTGCTTCCCCAGCACCTTTAGGAAATGCTGGCGCTATTTCCAGGTCCAACTCCTGAGAGTGCAGAGAGGAGAGCCTGCCACGGTACTGGGAATTTGGTTAACAGCTCCAACAGCTCCCTGTGATGATTTCTCCTTCTAAGACACGCCAGGTCGTTTGCTAACCAGTGGTCTGATGCCGCAGCTTCCGTGCCCGGCATTCCCGTGGCCCTGCGGAGCCCAAGCCTCAGTGCCAGCCCCAGTGAGGAGCGGCGGGGTGGAAGGGGAGCCCAGTGCGGAATATGGCGCTCAACCTGTTGTCTGCGGCTAGCAGTGAGGTCTTTACGCCACTAAAGCCGTGTTGGGAATGTCATTATGGAGGCCGTAAGGCGGTGGCGCTGAGGTGCCCCGAGCGCTGGCCCGGCCGGGGACAACGCTCTTGGTGTCGCGGGTGCTGCCGGCCGTGTTGCGCGCGGCTGCGCCTCGGGACGAGGGTTCCACCGCGCGTGGGGCGTTTCTGCAGCACGGGCTCCGTTCCTGCCGCCTGCGCTGCCAGCTGCTGCGGGCAGCCTTTGGTGGCACCGACTCACAGCCTGTCGCGGGGCAGCCCGTGCGCAGCGGCCCCCGCCGCCGGCCACGGGAGGAGGAGGGTCCCTGCCCTGCGAGCTCGGGGCCTCATCCCGCCGCAGGAGCCAGTGTCCTCGGCGAAGCCCGAACCTCCAGGAATTTGGGGGAGCGGGTCGTGCGTTGCTCGTCGGTGACGGATGGCTGAAAGCGGAACGCGGGCTGGCCCTCTGGCCGCGCTCGGTGCGGGGCTGCCCGTGTGGCAACCCTCGCGTTCGGCAAGTCTCCCAACTGCGCTTCCCAGTCCCAGTTCGTGAAGAACGGGAAGCCCGCGGCGAGTGAACTGCGCTGGCGGGGGGGCCGCCGCGCTGTGCGGGTCGCTTAGTTGTCTTAAGCCAGAGCATAGAAATAAAAATAGACCTCAGCCTTTCTCTCCCTTCCTTCTTTTTCTCCGAGCTGAGAGGCATCCAAGGCCGTAAACAAAGCAGCGGCTGGGAGGGCGGCGGAGGGGTAGCTCCCCGCGCAGCCCCGCGCGGCCCCGCCGAGGCCAGCGGCGCCTCTGCGCCCGCGCCGGGACCTGCAAAGAACCGGAGGCGCAACAAGTTGTTGCACAGATGAATTGATCCAGTATTCGCTAGGGCTATAACACCCTTATTTATTCTCGAGCATGTGACGCCGTCTGCAAAATGCGGTAGCTCCAAGTTACCACCTCTTTATTACTTATCCAAGCTAATAGTGCCGTGACTTTCACCTTCTTGGCTTGAAGGAGGCACGGAGAAGCAGACAGGTAATTTCCACGCTGCTCATTTTAACGATGGGGTAGTTAGGGGAGGGAAATGCTGAAGTAAAAAAGTAGGGAGACCGACTGTGAAATCTAGGAGCTTCGTTATTAGTGACCGTCTCGAGGCTTAGGCTTTATATATATGTGTGTATAAATATATGTGTATGTGGTTGAGAATATGCTAGAAAACCCAGTCTGCCCTGGAGTGAAGCAGTGCGTGCTGCCCGACGGGCTGGTTTGACGGCRGGCGGCTCCATGGCAGCTGGCAGCTCTTGGCGACGGCAGCACCGCAGGTAGGGTTGGCGGTGCCGCGCGCGGCTGTGGAGAGGGGAGCGCGGTGCGGAGCCCGCGGCGCTGCCTCCTGGGAGCCTGCCGCGCTGAGCGCCAAAACGCGGCTCCGGCACCAAGCGCGCCGAGTATGTGCCGGTAGCGGCGCCTGCGGAGCGCGGGCCGCTCCGCGGAGCCGGCGCTTGGGGGCTGCGGCTGGGAGCCGAGGCGGGCAGAGCGAGGCTCCCGGCAGTGGTCGCGCACRGGGCCGCCGGGCAGCTCCGCGGAGGCTCTGGCTGCGGCCCCTCTCGGGAGAAACAGAGCCCGCTGTGCCGCCCCACGGATGCCCGGAGGCCTCGTCCCCGCGCCGGGCGGCCTGGTGGGCGCTCCGCGGGTTTGGGCCTCGGCTGGCAGCGGCCGGACAAGGAGGGGCCCTTCGCAACGGTCCGTGCGTCGGGAAGGCGACGTTTCGAGGGCACGGGAGAAGCSGGCGGGTTGTGTGCAGGAGGAAGCGGAGACGGGATGTGATCTCCTGCTGCGCCGGTGCTGTCGAGGAGTCTTCCTCCGCACGGAGCCCCTCTTAGCGCCCGGTACCCACAGCCTGGAAGGGGCCCGCGGCTCCGCGGAGGCGCCTGTGCTTGCCGGAGCGGCACCGGGGGTGATCGCCGTGCTGCTGCGTTTGGCTGCGTTTCCTCGAGCTGTTCCGCGGCGCCTTTAGCCTTTACAGTTCAATAAAACCTGTGTTTATCTTCACTCGAAGCCCCTGGAGCGCCTGCCCTCTGCTCCGCGGGCTTTGCTCCTTGTGGGGAAAGCTGCGGAACTCGGCGCGGCGCCGCGGAGCCGGAGCAGCCGGGGGGGCCCTYGGGCGGCCGCGGCCCCAGCGCCGAGCCGGGGAAGGAGTTGACGGAGGGGAGTCCGGGAACTCCATTCGCTCCAAGCTGGCAGCCCGGGAGCCGGTGGCGGCCGTGTCCGTCAGGGCCGGGGGATGCTCGCTCTGCTACCGGCTCGAGGCCGGGAGGGGGCCATGTCGGAGCTCGCTAATTTGAGCAAATCGTTGCAATTAAAAGACTGCCGCCTCGGGGGCCGTGCTCGTAGCGCCGCTCGCCGCGCTCGAGCCACGGGCGGCCACCCTCCCGTGGGACCGGAGCTCTTCCTTCACTTCTAGCTGCGGGCCGCGGCCTGGGGGAGTGCAGCGGGGCAGAGGCCGTGACCAGCTCTTCGTGGAGCTCAACCGATTTGGGCAGGACTAGGAGAGAGGCGCGAGCGCGGCGGGACACAGGGCGCAGCGGCCCGGCGGTCCCTGTCCGTGCCCTGCGCGGGCGCGTTCCCCTCTCGGCGCGGTGGATCCTTCCCGGGCAGTTTTTCGCAGCAAACGGCTCAGTCCTAAAGCGCCGTGCGTTGGCGCGAGTGCGGGGCCGCTCGGCCTGGCTCGCGCGGGGCCCGGCGTCTGCTGCTCCCGCGGCGGCGGCGCGAGGGGC
>PTEX01000157.1:312326-331425 GCA_003342815.1 Eudromia elegans
TTTTTCCTTTTTTTTTTTTCTTTTTTTTTAGTTCCCTGGGACAGATTGGAGCAGAGTTGCTGTTGATCATTGGTGGTTATTTGAGAGCTCCCGTTAGGGCGATTCTGTCAGTGACTCCCCACAATTGTTTTTATGACCGAGTGAAATGGCAAAATCGTATTAAAACCTGTAAAGATGCCACGGAGGAAACCTGCTTTCAGGAAATTAAATAACCGCATCTTTCTCACCCAAGATTTAGATTAATTCAAACATCTAAGGAAGAAAAGCAGTGTTTAATTTTTATTGTTATATGCATATGTGCTTAAAGCTGCCATATAAGGATTTCTTTCCTAAATAMCAGTTTCAGGGCACTTGGATGCTCTGTTTGACTTATTTTACCGTGCTGAATGTTTTATCTAGACTTGAAAGCAGAAGAGGACTAGCACAGGGGCTCGTATTGCAGCCGTCAGGCTAACGTGCGACTCTCATACGTAGTGTCTAGGTTGTAGCACAGCTTCTCTGACGGTATCAGTCACCCTGAGATACCCTGAAAATGTGCTTTTTTRCTTGAATGCTGTAGACAGAGACTGCTCTGAATATTTATTTTTGACCTTTCCTGCATTTATTGCTGCCTTTCTTGAAGTTGTCTCGGTGAATGGGTGAGAAGAGGGCCACAGAAGTTTGGAAGCTGAAATACTTGGCCTGATGAGGGTTTTGTGCTCGCCCTGACACGCAAGATGGTGACACGAAGTGACATCYGCAGTGTGCTCAGATGAAGCCTGTGTTACTGCAGTCATGTATTTAAGCTTTCAGAACACCTGTGTCACCTGTTAAGGAAAACTATTTTGGTGACTGAGCAGCCTCCTACCCTCTCTTAAATCTCCTTTTCAACCTTTGAAATAATTGAAAATTGGTAAAGCTTGGTGAGATTTTGTATCTAACCCTGCATTTTGCAGCATTTTGAGCCCTTTGGTGCCTGCCTCCCTCGGCAGTGCAGTGAAACCCGTAAGTGTTGCAGTGCTGTCGGGACAGGGGCCGGTTCTGCGAGGCGCTGAGCGCTGCCCGCTCCTTTCCGCCGAGCTGGGCACTTGCTGTGTGGAGCCGCTCGGCATCGCGTCTTCCCAGGCTGGCTGAGCAGCCACGGGAACGTGGTCAGCGGCACTAAAGGCACAAGTGGCCTTTTCTGGTGAAACTTGGGAAGAGCCGTTAGGCCGGCATGGTGCTGCTGGAGTGCCTGCAAGGCCAAGGCTGCGGCAGCTGCAATTGCTCCTGCTTGTTTTTGTGAAGTTCCTTCTCTGTACCAAGGCATCCATTGCATCCATAGCAGCTCCTGTGTGCCCTTGGTCTCTTGTCTTTATTTGCGTTGCTGCAAATATTAACAAGGCAAAAATATTTAATCCCTTTTGTATTTGTAATCTCAATCATATTTCTTATACTACAGAAAATTTCTTTTGACAGTAACTAGTATTGTAATGATTTTTTTTTCCTTTTAAATACCTCTAGGAGTTCTGGTGATATCCCCCGAAGATTTAAAGGTGTTATCTTAAGCACATTTGTCAAAGCAAAATTAATCCTATTTACAAATATACCAGAGTGTCAGCATTTGTCTACTGGCAATATATTTATATTTGGTGCTGCAGTTGTTCTGAAATCCTTGCAAATAATGTTTGAAAGGCTATTCCCCTCCGCCTTCCCTTTACTTTTCTTCTTAGGTGTAATCTTACTCTGATTTTTAAGGTAGATGCTAACATTGGTCTTACTAATGTATGAAGATGTATATAAAATCTTACAGGAAGCTTTTCTGCTTGGAGTGAGGCTGCACAAGGAATTGAGAGGTCGATGTAACAGGCTGAACGTGGGCACTGCATCGCCTCGCTGTGGGTGCAAGCGGAGAGGTTGTGTCTGTGAATCCAGGACAGATTTTTACATTTCCTGTCAAATGCTGACGACATCGGAGTCRTGTGCAGAGATATTAGGAAAAGGTAGGACTGTCGTCAGCTTTATGCAATTTCTAGGGAGCAGAAGAGCTTGGAAAATGAAGCAGATGGGAGATACCTGGCTCATAGCCGCAACCTTGTCGGTGCGTTTGCCTTGAGCGGCGGCCTCGTGTCAGAAGGGAACGTGACAGGATATGGTCCAAGCGCAGCCCTAAGGTGTTGGCAGCAAAGCCAGTGAGGGAAGAGGGTTCAGAAGGAGCTTAATAAAAATAACGGCGGAGCACACAGAAATGTCTCCCCCTTGAATCTGCTCCTTATTTTTTCTGTAAAGACAAGTGCTGAGATGCAAGGACACTCTGTGAGCAGGAAACCTATTAAAAAGTACGAAAACTGGCAAGAAATGTTGAGGGCATTTTCTTGCCTCGGCAGTGTGGTTTGTATGCCTGCCTACAGCCGCAAGGTTGCCTTCTTTCTCTTCCTTTCTCTTGCTCTTTTTTTTTTTTTTTTTTTTTAAAAAAAAAAAAAGACTTTTTGAGGGTATTCTATTTATATTTGTATAATGTTGAGAAGTCACTGGATTACTCTGACTTTACTTGTGCCTCGCCTACACTTTGCTCTCCGGAATGCTGACTTCATCTATATTTGGACTGAAACTTTAGATTACTGAGGAAACTTAAATAAAATACCATCCTAGTAATCTAAAGTCATGGAGAGTGTTTTGTCATAAATTTAGCTGACGGGCATATATTGGAAATGAAGCGCATCATTTTTGAAACTATAACCAGACTGTTTATCCAGAGTAATATAAATTCATATTTTGAGCTTCCTTTGGTTTATATGTGTTTCCATTATTTATATATTAAAATTAGATGTGCACAATTTCCAGCCTTATTTTTTGAATGGTTATTGAGAAATGCAGTTATAAATTATGAGTTATACAATACTTTGGAGTAAAAGGTGCTTTTCATAATGTCTTTTCCCAAGTTACAAATAACTTTTTTTCCCATAATAGGAACGTGCTAGCAGAGCAACATGATAGATGTCTCTTTAAGTATCGTAGTAAAAGAAAATGACTTGTATTCTGAGGCTGTGGATATTTTATGTTGTTTTGGACCCATTTCCCAAGCAGTGATCGAAAACAGATTACAATAACAATTATACAGTCAGAAGATGCAATATCCATTTCTGCTTTAATTGAGTGAAAGAATAATAAAAACATCATTAAGAAAAATGAGGTGGACCTGTCATACACTACCAATTTTTAGGCTTGGAGAAAATGCAGAGTAACAGAAGTGCGGGCTTTTTTTTGTGTCTGTGTGTGTTGCTTCAGCTAAAAGCTGCACGGAGCGGACTTCACTTGGGCTGCTAGGAGCAGACGCGTGGTGAGGAGGTGCCTTGCCTGGCAGGAGGGCTTCGGCTGAGAGCTGCTGCTCAGCTTGGTGCTAGATGCACCGTTTCTGCCATTGCCTTGAGGTTTGCTTGTTCTGTGAGTGATAACGGTGACCTGCCATGCAGGCGAGCGCAGGGGACCTCAGGGATGGCCCCTGGCTCGAGCAGGGGCTCTGAGAGCAGGCTGCACGTCTCGCTGGCATCGGGCATCCCCAGCCCTGCGACCAGATGGGAAGCCTTCTTCCCTCTGTGCAAAATAACGTGCTGCGCTGCGCTGGGGGAAGTTTTCTCCTTGCTTTTGCCCAGTTTTTCCTCTCTAAACCTGTGGATTGTGTAGCAGTGCAAGTACCTGCTCTCTCAAACTACCAGTGCTTGGGACATGCTGTTCTGTGACCATCATCTGCACCGCCACCCCAGGCCTCTGACCAGACCCTTTTGTGTAGGGGGCACAGGGCGCGTGCCGCCCGTGTGCCAGACCCYAGGGCAAGGCCGAGGGAACCCAGCTCTGTGGTTCCCCGGGAGCTGAGCGCTCAGCCCTGCAACGTGTGGAAGGCATCATCGTCCCTATGGAAGCCTTGGCTCCGGCCGCGTGCCGGACAGCTTTGTAAATCGGCTTCTGCAGTGGTATCCGGAAGTGGTCCAGGAGCCAGTTCAGCCTTTGGAGAGTAGATGTAATCTACTTTCTTTGGCTAACACCTCCGAGCAAGCATGTGCGTGTGGTGCTGGCTGCGGGGCCGCTCCGTGCCCGGCATGGGAGCGCTGCCCTGCCTGCTCCTTCCCACCCGCTGCCCGTAACCCTGTGAACGGGTGTGCTTGAGGAACAGCAGGCACCTCTCAACTGCCTTTCTGCAGTGGCCTCCCATCTTCCCAGGCCCAGTGCCCTCTCTGCAGGGGACTGCAGCTCTTAGGCCGAGCCCCAGGATGTGGTCCCGGTCTGGAATGTGGTAGGTCACGAGTGCAGGGCTGGGGATGTTCTGCGTTCATGCTGAGCAGCCCCGGCAATCTCTAGGGAAGGGGAAGAGCAGATGGCTCTTCCTCTTGGCTACAGCTTTTCATCTCCGTCCATTTTTTCCTGAAGATGGGAGTAAGATCTTGGGGCCCCTTTACACCAGAAAAGTATTTCCACCTTGCTCAAAGCACAACCTGGTGAAGGGCTCCATCCGTAACCGCCAAGTTTCGTGGCAYTATCCTGAGGCCACGTCTTATAGGGTTTGTCCTACCTCGTGCTACGCCACCCTTGTACCTGTGACCACCTCTGCTGAGCTGCAGCTCCTGCGTGTGCTTGGCGTGGAGGGGCCGTGGAGCGAGCGGGTGAGGGCTGCAGAGCTGCTGAGCTCGGCAGGTGCCACCAAAGTGACAGCCTTAATAGCGCTGCAGTTTTCAGGGCTTTAAAATGTGGATGGTTAAAATTAGCACCGAGTGGCGTTTGGCGCAGGGAACCTTAGCCCCTCTGGTAGGTTTTGTTCTGCAGTGAAAAGCAACCCCCAAACCTGAAACCTTCCCACCCCCTCAGCTTGTTTTTCTGTCACCAAAACCAAGACCTAGAACTTATAGGAAGTTAATGGCTTAAGATGACTTTTTGAATTTTTGTCTAAATACTAATTTAATTTGAAAGGGTTTCCTTCACTGGCTTTATATTTTCCATTAGTTCTTATTGTAAAGCACTGCTGTGGGGTGTTTTTTTTTTTCTTCTTTTCAGTTGGGGAGCAAGTTGCAATAACTCACCTCCTTCCTTTCAGAAAAGTACCCTTGGGGCTGCCCCTCAGGGTACTACATCCTAATGCTGGAGGCCTCCGTCCTCCTCGCTGCTGCCTTGAGCCCACACTCTGAATTCCGCATGGGATTTTGAGAAACTCAAGTCTTACCAAATGAAATTACAAGCTCACTAGTAAGCTTTGGGTTGGGCTGGCGGCCTGGAGTGTTTCCTGTGGAAGGGGAAGCAGTATTTCCAGCCGGAGCAGGATCTGGGGCTAGGTGGCTGCCAGGAGCAGGGACATCTGCAGGGACCGTGGTGACTTCTTTATAAAATTCCCTGAGATCTGGGATAGTTGTGATGGTTGGGAAATTGAAGCCACAGAAAGGTCTGGAAGCTGAAGAAGGATGTAAATAATATCTTGTGGTTTGCGTTTACCATTGGCTAAAATATAATATGTAGAAATGTGTTTCCTGCCTACAGATTTATTGACTATTCAGAACCAGAAAAAAAAAACTGAGGAGGAGGAGAAAGGTATTGTCCTTACTTATTTCCTCTGGTCCTCTTAAGAAAGTAATATGACTTAACATGATGGGTTTTTTTTGTTTGTTTTGTTTATTTCTTTGGCAAACATTGTATTAAAATCATCTGTGTCCTGAGACCTTTCTTACCAAATTGCATCCTGGAACACATAATTTGCAACAGGCTTATACAGCCTTGAAGAGAAGGAGTTTAACAGCATCACAGTGCTGGCTGTGTACAAAACAGATATCTTGCATTTTGTCTGCAACAAGCTGGAGACCAATGGGTTGGCAGAAAGTAAGGTTCCTATTTTTAAACAAAACCCTTCTTTCTACTCTAATTATTTGTGTTTTATTTTTCTTTTTTTGGAGAGGAATAAGACTATACAGTTGTGGCAATGCTGATAGGGCTGCCTGTCTTTGCTGTAGGCCTCCTCAGGGTGTACGTACAGCTTTCTTTGCGCGGTAGTGTGTGACAACCAGCTGCAGCACCGTGATGCAGACGCAAACGAACCTGCAGCTTCGTGGCGAGACTCTTGTGAGTCGCTGCTTGTGGGTAAAAGGCTGCAGAGCAGCCCCTTTCCCCGCACCAAGTGTTTACTGTAAACATGTTAYGTGCCAAGAGCTTATATTGTGTCCTGGTTAATTCCCTGGGAGAGTTAGGRGTAGCCTGGTGCTGGGTGTGCACGGACACGGCCCTGCAGCAACCTCCCCACGCTCCGCTTATTTGCTACTCTTCTTGGTGTTCTACTCCTTGGGGGGGATGTGATGGACTGGGGTAGCTCCAGTGTAGGGGATGGCTGTCTTTGGTGAAGTTCAGGTGTTGCTGAAGAACTGAATGTGGCTGAAGTTCATTGTTTTCAGCCTTTTCCCTTTGAGGCACAAGGTGCGGGGAGACCTGGCAGAGCTCTCCTGTGCCAAGTGACCATTGCTCGCTCTCTTTCAAAGCAGCTTTCTCGGTTGAGGTTCAGTTTTCCAATTTGTTTAGCAGAAGGGAGAAGAGAGCCGAGCAGCAAACTGGTCTACTTAAGGTCGGTAGAGAGAAAGCGAACATGACGTCAACTCAAGTGCTGTCTGCATTCACTAAGGGAGAGCTTCCCCTCGTGTGCGAGTTGTCAGGCAAAGGGACGCGCGCGGCATCTCCGCTTGTTTGTGCGCTCTTCAAAACAAAACCCAGCAAACCACCCAAAGCACCACAGCAGCAACTCAAACTGTTTTTTCCTTTCTTCAKTTGATAAAGATCACTCCAGGATGATTTCCTTTGGGTTTGAAACTACCATTTGATCTCAGTTTTTAATAATTTTGGTGGATTTCACTCCCAGAAGAAAACATGCTTCTGCTCTGAAGTATTCCCACTAGAAATCTAGGAAGTCTTAAAGCCTCGTGTTACTCAGGGCTAAGAACTGGCTGCTTTATTAATTCCTTTCTAGACAACCGCTGTACAGTAAATCTTTCCACAACACTGTACTGTTGAAATTAATCAAGCTGATGTTTGGAAATTGTTCAAATTAGATTAAATTAAATAACACCTAGATGGGGCTCAAAACTTGCGCTGATGGAAAGAGATTTTAATCTAGAAAGACACAAATGTTATCGATGCCTCTGGTCGCTGTTGGATCCTCACGCTACGCTTATTAGGAGCAACCAGCCGTGCTCCCTCTTYAATGGTCTGGAGAGGCGGGCGGCTGTGACACTGCCTCCCTCCTTCCTCGGCTCTCCGTGTCCCCTTGCTCGCGATCCTCAGTGCCATGTCCGTGGGGCTGATGGGGAAGGGATAACGCACCAAGTCCAGTGTTGACAGTTTGGGATTAATTACGCCCTCTGCAGCTTTGCCCTGGGCCAAGTGTTTTCGGAAAATGAGCAAGCGAAACAGTGACGGACTCCCTAAATATCTACCCTCTCTTCTCCTTCTAGCTGGTGGTTAGAAGTTTGCAGCTTCTATTTGTAAATTTTTCAGCCAAAAACATCGTCTGGGGAGCAGCATCACTCAGGTTTGGTAGTTCTTGTAATTGACGTCATGGTTTTGACTGCTTTGTGCAGAGGAGAAGACAGGGTTTTCCTTTCCCGAGTGAAGTGCTTGTTGGCTTTTCCCCTTGTTTCCAGGAAGGAATTGCTTCCTGTAGAACATACCTGTGCAGGGCTCTGGGCAAGGAGGGGAAATGTGTGTTTGGACACAGGTTTCTTGGATGTATAGTTAACTTCTTATTTYCTCTGCATCTCAGAAGAGTCTCAGCAATAAAACTGTTCACAAAATCTTTGAATGTGAGAGGTTCTTGCTGTGTTCTCCCCAAGGCTTTTGTGTGCTTCATGTCCCCCTAACGCTGACGAATGTGCTGCCGGCACAGGGTGAAAGCCTCCCAGAGCACCCAGTCTGTGAAACTTGTCAGCAGTGAGGGGAAAAGGCCCCGTGGGTAGTCTGTGCTGGCTACTGGCATGCTCTCGAGCAGGTGCTTGGCCTGCAGGGAGCTGGAGCACGTCTCAAAGGCCRTGGCAAGCGGGCGCCTGGGTGTGGGAGCAGGACAGTGGCTCCAGCCGAACCGGCCTCGGGCAAAGAGCCAAGGAGTTTGGGGACGTGTGGGTCCGACCTGGCTGCCCCTGGGATGCCTTTTGCGACACTCAGGCTCTCGCTGTCCAAGCAACCAGGAGCAGAGGGCCTGGCTGCCGACGTGTGAAAACCCCGCTGCCTCCTGGCTGCCTGGCTCGAGTTTTCTCTTGTGCTTCAATGTACCCACAGAATGCCAGCTAATTTTCAGATAATATCATGAAACAGGGAAGTTGGTGGCAATAAATCTATTGGATAAATTATAGCTTTGCTTTCTCCAATGTGGAATAGAGGGCAAAGGAGTGAGCTTTGACTGTGAAGAATTTGCATTACTGGTGTTTGTGGCGAGGCAGGTGTGGTGTTACGATCCCAGAAGCTACAGCAAGAGGCACCTGAGTGTCTTAGTGGTGGCAGATGTTGTAACATGCCCTTTGCTCTCTGTTTTTAAGGCACTAATACCAGCTTATCATCACCTGTRCTGGGTCACTGAGCTCAGAGATGTGCTTGCAAAAACTGTCTCTGGAGCAGAGACCCTGGCAGCAGAGGCAGCAGGGAGGGACCATGTGGGAAGTCATCATGGGCAGGTCCTGCATGTCTTCCATGCCAGCTGCACATTGGAAAGGCAGGAAGGCAGCTGGGTCACAGGAGAAGAGCCAGCAGGAGGCCCGGGGAGGCTGTGGCATCCCTGTCACCTGCCTGCATCCTCCGCGTGCTACGTTGCCAAAAAGTTCTTGCACAACCAGGAGCAGCCTCAGCATTTGGTCTGTACCTCTTGCTGAGGCATTAGCCATGCCATGGAAGTGCTGTGACAAGCAGGACACTGGGCAGCAGGAGCTTGTCACCTGGGGAGTTAAGTTTCCTTTTACCCAGTTAAGTGGTCTATGGACAAACAAGATTTTTTTTTTTTTTTTTTTTTTTTTTTTTTTTTTTTTTTTTTTTCTTTCAGTCTTGGTGGAGGATAGGGATTTTGTCCCTGACCTCAGGAGCGGCTTCACACTGTCTTTCCAGGAAAGCACCCAGAGATTTTCTTTCACTACGTAATCCTGAGGGTGTTAGAAACAGGCTGCCCAGATGCACAAAATGCATCAGTTTAGYCTAGAATCAGAGAGCGAAAAGGGAGCAGCATCAACGCGATGCCATAACCCACTTAGGCAGCGTTTGCGTGTGGTGCTGGAGCAGGTCACTGCTCCGAGGAGAGCTCTGTGTCTCACAGGGAGTTTCTAAGGAAATCTGGACTCTGCAGACCCAAGAGAGGAGGATGCAAGTCCCTTGGCAGCTCCTGCCAGCGTCATTGCTGCCATCCCAGGGCAGGTGCCTCCTCTGACGGGACAGGGACCCTTCTATGTGTTGAAGCTGCTGATAGTAGAAAAATCTTCAAGTTAGTAATAGACTTGGGACAGAAAAAGAACTGAAATGTGTGGGAGTGTTTTTTCCCTCTTTTTCCTACAAAGAAGTGCCCAATTCCTGGAATGTGGTGATTTGTGTCCAGCCTTACAGAAATTTAGTCTACTATTCTTCATAGTTACTCTCTCTAGAAGTGATAATATTTAATTTCAAAGAGCAGGAGTGCAAGATAAACTTCCTGGCAGTGTTACCAGCTCTAGACAGAYCATGTGGGAAAGCTCTGCACTGAGATTTGACTTTCCCTTGTATTCCCTAGTATGTCTAGGGGCTAACAAACTGTATGCAAGCAATCAATGAATTTCTCTTGCTGGAGATGATGGGGCCTTGGCAAAGGGAGACGCGCAGGAGAGCAGCCTCAGCCTCCCTGCTCAGCAGGGTCCTAGGTGCCACAGCATGAGACCCTCGTTGGGGAATGCTTGTGTGCATGTCGTGGGTTTTTGGAAGCCCCGACCTGGAGGAGTGGCTGGTTAGTGAACGATAAAGAACTTTGGAAATGTTGAAAAGGTCTTGTTAGGAAATTTGGTTCGTCCTCCTCCTGACTGTGATTTGTTCCTGAACTGTATTCTCTGGAGCTATTAGTGTGGTTTTTAAATGAGTCAAGTGATGAGACTTCAGTATTTCCCTTGGAAAGAAAACAAAAGCTATCCCACAGGGAAGAGAGGCAAATCTCCACGAAACCAAGCCTTCTAGGAGGTGTTTTAATTTGCAGTTGTAATCAGAGATGTATGACACACTTCTTGTTCCTTTCTTTCTTGACCAATGTTTTCTTTTCTGAATCTTTTTCTCATCTAGGTTTGATGATTCCCGTCTTTTGTGTGGTGGAGCAGTCAGATGCCTCTCTTGACTACGATAATCGAGAAGAGCATGCTGAGTTYGTTCTGGTTCGCAAAGATGTGCTCTTTAGCCAGCTGGTGGAGACAGCGCTCCTGGCTCTGGGGTATTCCCACAGCTCCGCCGCTCAGGCACAAGGTACTCAGTAATGTTCTGGTCCCTCTTCTCTGCGCACAGAGGAGAGCACCTGAGGTGTTGTGCATGCAAGGACAAAGCCGGGAATCGGCAAAATCAGTTGTAGCGATTGCTTAAACTCGGTATCCCATGGCCCCCACTGCGTTAGCCTGCCTGGAAGGTTAGCCGGGACTCTCTTGGGTGTGAAATACCCTGGCACTGAGCGGCCAGCAGATTTGGGGCACGTTTGTCCTGCATCACGAAGCAGCTGCGGCCTCACAGAGTCATTGCGGGAGGGCCCGATGGAGCCTGAGATGTTCAGCTAGGGGGTACCTGCTGTTTCTTCTTGCAGCAGGGCCGTATTGAAAGTGTACAGTCTTTCCACACAGTTACAGTCTTTCCATGTATAAAATGTGCCATTTTATATAAAGACTATACACATACAGGCTCTCTTTTTATATATGTTATAAAACTCTCTTTTTATATATGTTATATATAGGCGCTCTCATATATATGCATATAAATGCTTGCATATGGTAAAAGTGCAGACTGATTTCCGTGGTCTGATTTTCCTAATACGCCGCTGCAAAACCTTTTGTAGACTCTGCAGTGCCTTGTGCTTGGAGGCAACTATCCAGCAACAGGGAAAACTTAAAAAATCGTAGTTTTCCTCTCTCTGTTGAAACTACCAGCTAGGGGGAAAAGAAGGCAAGAAGGAGAGGGCTGGGAAAAAAATTCTGTAACAAACTACATTTCAAAAGAATTTCTTAAATTTCTTACATCGAGCAGACTATATCGTTGCTAGCATTTTGGATGAGAAGTCTGTAACTTTCAGTTTCATTTCTATATCGTCAATAAAAGTGGTGCAGTTTTTGAGCAGTTTAACAGTAGCTCTGCTTTGGGATTTGGATTTTACCTGCTGCCTTGAGTAATTTCATATTCCTGGGAACTGAAGTCGCAATGAAAGGGAGCAGCAGTAAGGTTGAATCCAGGACTTGGAGGCAGTGGTTAACAGTACAGGGCTTTTTGTACAAACTCCTTCCCAAACGGGATGATAATGATTCATTTCCTCTGCCAGCCTCTGCTCTGCGAGAGAGGCTCAGGATCTGCACACAGGCAAAAATTTGTGCTCAGCTCCAATGTGTTTACTTGCAAAACAGGGTAACAAAAACAAGACGAGAAGGTAGTTTTATTTTTAATACACAGCATTTCATGCTGTTTTAGGGACACTTTTTTTCTGAATGTAAAAAGTCAGCGTATCCCACTGTTTCCATCCTGGTGAGCCAGCTTCCTGTTTGACAGCGCTATCCATCTCAGTTAACACGGTTGCTCAACGCGCTGTGAGCTAACATGTGGAACACACCGCACGAGGTGGCCAAGATTTGATTCTTGGCACTGCCGAAGGGGAACGAGCTTTGCAAGAGCTGCTCAAGGAGGCCGGCACTCGGAGCAGTGATCCGCGCCTACTCAGCAGCTCACCCAGGAACCTCCCGCTCCACTCCGGCAGCATCCCTGCCCTGCCACAGTACCCAGGAGGAGAGGCAGATTGACTCACCTAGGGGATTAGTCACTGGACAGGGAGGAAACTGCCACTGCAGTTTTGAACTACAGGCTACAAAAAGGCAGGTTCAGATACCATCTATTGCTGGATGTGGTGCTTAAGGAAATAAAAGATGAATCTCTAATTGTTTAATTACTTAGAATAAAAGACTGGCATTTTTCTCCTTAAGGCAGCAATTACTTTACACTAGGAATGAGTTTAGAAAAGCCAGAAAATAGTTTTAAGATCTGTCAGCTCCCAAATCTCTTGTGTGGGTGTTTATTTACCTTCCCGGTGAAGGACAGGTTCCCCAGGGCTCTTCCCTTCCTCCTGGCAGACCTGTGGGCAATGCTGCTTTTGAGGTGGAGCTGGTGAGCGCAGCCTGCTTGGGAGCCCTGGCTGCCTGAGAGCTGCCTGCTGAMACATCCCTGGGACTGCTCAGGTTCACGAGATGATTTATCAAATGCTGGGCTCTAATCTCTTACTCGGGGTTGATAAAAGCATGCTGGTAAATTGTTGATACAAGGATTTATTTAGGTGCAGTTTGCTGATTTTAAAAGAGGAAAATAAAGCTATTTGTTTTGTCTTTCCTGGTGATAGGAGTAGTCAGCCTGTGTTCTCATGCTTGGCATGGATTTTATTTATCAACATACATTGATAAAGAGTCACTTTAGTTATCTTTTATGCCTTATGATCGGCTGAATTATGACATGCACATGAGAAGCTGAAGATGCTCAGGTTCATTTTTCGAGGTAGTGAAGTGAGCAGCGCTGTGCCGAACAGCAAGGTGAGTAGGTGTCCTCATGCCCTCCAAGGACAAGTGAGCTTGTCAGGCTTTTGTGTTTTGCGAGGGGCTGGGGCTGAGCGGAGCCCCATGGGGAAGGACAAGGATGGAGGAGGAGAGGAGCAGCACATGTTGCCCCATCAGGTCATGTGGTGCATGAGAGCTGGGCAGGAGGAGAGCGATGCTGTGCGGTGGCCTGGCAGGACACACGGCAGCAAGCGGTGCCGGGAGCGAGACAGGGCGTCAGGGCAGCAGCTGCCATTGGCTGCTTCCCTGCGCCGCCACTGCAGCCCCATGCATGTGCTGCCATCAGCTGCTGACCTTTCACTGTCCTCTTCTGCCCTCCCATGCTTCCATTGGGAGCTTTCCTCTCTGCAGGTGAAGGAGTCAGAGGCCCAAATCAAATAATTTTACAGCAATACGTTTACAGAGCCTGACTGCCACTTAAATATTTATTTCCCTCCCTGTATGCAGACGTTTACTGGCAAATCACTGCTTTGTCAAACCTACAGAACTTCCTCACAGCTGTAAATGAAAGTCAGTTACAGAACCAGGAGAAGATGTCAGAAGTTGGGAATGTTGAAAACCTCTTCCTACTCTTTTTATTTTTTTTATTTATATTTCTTTCTATTTAACAGGCCTAATGGACACAAGTTTTGAAAGACACTGGTGTTAAAAGCTTAGYGTCTCAACGTTTAAATCAAAGCCCTGTAGTTTTCTCTAAGCACTACTCAAAACCCTTAAGAAATCTTGTGTAAAAAAATAGCAATGAAAGATAGGGATCAAGGGTGCTTGTATTTGTATGGTCTACAGAATTTTGTGGAAAATATGACATACAGAGAAGGGTTAGAATGTCATATAGGTTTATATGTTTGTGTGTGTATGTAAACAAGGGGTCAAAATCCAGCGGATGAATAAGCAGGCTGGAGGCTGCAGGTCACCCTTGTGCTCTGTGCAGAGCGTTTCAGAGCAGCAGCGTGTCGCTGCCATCCTGCACTGAAGCTTGGCTTTTAAGGTGTGCAGGGCAAGGGTGGTGCTTCCCCTTCCCCCCTCCTCCTCCCCATGCTCATGGGTGTAAAATCTGCCATGTGGTGCATGGGCTTTCTGATCCCAATATATTATTTACGGGATTTCTGTGATGGAACAAAACCTTCTACAAATAATAATCTATTTTTCTAGATGGCAAACATCTGGGCAATATAAGTAAATGGATAATTTATTAGTGTTTGAACAGCTTAGAGGAGAGTAACCAAAGGGAGCCTCGACCAGCTCAGCACTTGTGGAGGCTGCTTCCCGCCCTGCTGCCGGCTCCGCTCCGCCGCCGTCGCACGGCTCCGCTCCACTAGCTGCCAGGGCCGGGCGAGCCCGCGCTCGCGTGTCTCCCTTCCTTACGGCAGCCTGCAGGCTCTGTGCAGAGACAGTGGCGCCGCTTCCGAGTTCTCCATGTATCACCCTCCTCCAGGAATTGCTTTTTTTTCCCCACTTTTATGAACTAATGAAGGAATGCTGGGAAAATTGAGCCACGGGGTTTTTCTTTCCTTTTCCTGTCCCAACAGCCCTTGTAGTAATTTGGGGTGAAATAAAAAGGGACCTCCTTCCAGAAGGCCTGTGTGTACTCAATTAGAGACTCAGACCAGCTTATAATAAATTCTGATGTTGTTGGCTCCCATCCCAACCTCTCGGCTCAGCCCACAAGCCCATGAACCACTGACATTTGGGAGGAAAGTTGGGAAATGGTGTTTAGTCATTTTAATTTAAAATAATATTTTATTGTGTTTTGCTTGCACGAATCGGGCAGTGAAGCAGAGCCGCGTTTCAAAGATGGGGCTAGGTTAGCTTGAACGAGAACGGCCTCCGTCCCGCGCAGGGAAACGAGGTATGTGCGGCCTGTTACAGGCTACCGAGTGACCCAGACCTGAAGCAGCCAGTAGCTGCTGTCCCCCGTGCAGCACCTGCCCCTTCACCTGGCTGCCACCATGGCCAGCGAGGAGTTAAAGAGCGGCAGGGTGCCTGTGCCAGACCGGGCTTCAGCTAAATTGCTTTCATATTTTGTTTTTATAACATATTTGCTGTGTAGCCACATTTTGGCCTTTTTCCTTTTTCTAGAAAAAATCATTATGTGGGAGAGCTGGTAGGCAGTTCTGCCTGCCACGGCGACAAATCCCTGCGAGGAGCATCCCTGGGGCCAGGGCTGCCGGGTRTGTGGTCGTTCGTGTACCCACTGGTTCGGGTCTTGCCAGTGCTGGCTGCAGGGTCTGCGAAAGGGGCTTCTGGGGGGAAAAAGGATTTAATCTTGAGCTGTAACTACAGGTCTGCCAAGTGCTGGAGGAAAGGAGTGTATCCCTAGCGAGTGATAGATAGCGCTAAACCCTTCGAGACTTCGTAAGGAGGTGCCTAGGCAGGGATGTGCAGCACTCAGCATGAGCGGACCAGCGTTTTGTGACATGCTGCCACAGACCATATTTCAGGCATCACTATTTCTGCATCTGTTTATATAGATAGCATCAATTACATGCTTTTAAATGTTCAGGGTGCATTTAAAAACTACATGCACATCAGCATAAAACCTCACTTTTTTTTTTTTTCTGTGACTTGGGCACGGCGAACGAGTCTTCTCCAGGTAAAAGCTTTATTTCTTTGCTCCGCAGTGAGGATTGCTGTTCTGTGGCCCGCATGCAGCAGTATTTTCACAGTGCCTCTCAACAGAGAGCTGCACATGCTAATTCTTCTTCCTTTCCTGACATATCTGCTTAAGCAGCATAGCAACACCGTGAATTTGCATTTTCTGATCACTAAAAATCCCCCCTACCATAAATGTGTATGTGAAATTGAGAACCTAATTAAAAGATTAACAGCATGTACAGTACTTTACCCAAAAGGCATGTGTTAATTTGTTAAAACRCTAAAGATTTTTATGCTGTCTCTTTTGACACTATCAAAATATTTTCAGTGGAACTGGTTGAACCTGGTCTCTTTATTATAAATTCTTTTGCAGAATAAGATGACTTAATTTCATATCTAATTGCATGAGGAATTATAAATTATCTTTTCTAAGAGACCTATGACACTAAAACACAGAATGAACAAATAAAACTGATTTGTTCTAGTACGAATGAAGATATACGGCAGCATTTTTATTGCAGACACCATTTGTTTGGGTTGAGTGTCTGAATATTTTACAATAAGATACAAGCTACGCTTTGTGGAGCAGTCATTCGTGCAGTGCCTCTTAAGGTGTTTTACAACTAATTGCCAAGAAACGCAGAAACCCAAATCAACCAAACACAGCCCCACTCGTAAAATAAAACCCGGTGCTGAAGGGGACTGATCTGCTCCGAAGCGGATGTGTTTTATGTGTGTTCACAGGGACATGGAATCTGCTGCAGAGATCAAACTTGGGGTGTTTATTTTGCTCTTTGAGGAAGAACCTGTTGATCTCGGTGTTTTATTTCTGGAAAACCTGCTGCCTTTTCCAGGTGTCAGGAATGGTGCTCCTATCCGAATTTGCGCTTGTGGAGAGGCAGCCAGTCAGGGAAACATGTTCACTCTCCTGGCGGGAGGACCGCGATGCCCGGACGAGCCTCAGCCTCTGCCTGCCCTGGCCTTGGAAGTGCCCTCTGTTCCCATTCTCCTTTGGGAACAAGTCGGAGTTTGCTAGTAAAAGTGGCATATCCTTTTGCAGCTGTGTACTACTCTTAGAGCAGAACTTGGCAGAAAGTTATTAAAGATTTCTGTGCCGAGCTGTACAGGCACGTGCCAAGGCAGTGGCAGGAGCCTGGTTAGGGTGATGTGCTTGACTTGGTCCCCATTGGGTTCTTCAGCTTTACTGCGAGGGTGTTGCTCATCAAGGCACAAACCGATCCTCTGCCGAGCTCCCTGGCACTGCGTTAAGAAAGTGCTTGAGTGGGTCAGTCTGGTGTTGTGCAATCGCAGAGTTTATTTTTATTTATCCAAAAGTACTTCTATTATGGGGTTTGCTGATATAAAGCTGCTTCTGTTAAGCTGTTTGTTGTTTCTAGATACTAAAATAACAGTGCCAAATTGTCCAAATCCCACTGTATGTTTGTGAGGATAATTTTTTAGAAAGAGGTCAGAAGCCCTTGGTGTTTACCTTCATAAAAGCAACTAGAAGAGTTGTCGCTGGAGTGCCTCTGTGCTCCGGTTTGAGTGAGCCGGGAGGAAAACTGCAACATTTAGGGTGAAACGTGGATTAAGCTTTTCAAAAATGTGCGTGCCCACTGGTGAAAACTGCTTTGAATAGCAAGGTTAAGGAGTGCTTTTATTACTATAAAACACCAGATTTTTCCACCTCGCCCTTTCTCTAGCTCTGTCGTAAAATTCAGTTTTACAAAGAACTCCTGTACTTGACGTTTTTCTTTACAGGTGAGTAGAGAGGGAGAGAGGGAGCAAAAAAGAGACGTAGCCCAGARAGGAAGTGTTTCTAAACCGTTTGTGATGGCAGTTCTCCCCCTCCGCCCGGGAGGGCGGCCCGGCGGGGCGCTGCAGGTAAAGCCTGTGCGGGAGGTGCCGCAGCGCCCTGTCTTGCTGCCCCATCCCTCCTCGGTGTGTGCAGCCAGTCCGTGATGAAGGCCCGAGGCGGCGGCGGCARCAAAGCAGCCCATGACACGCTGCGATCCCGAGGTGGGCATTGTGGAGGGAGAGGTGGCTACAGCACAAAGGTACCCTCAAAATGTCTTGGTGGCTTTGGCTGGGGCCCTCTCTTTTTATGTGCACCTTCTTAGTAAAGCCTAGTTTTGCATGGAAATTTGRGGGAGGTGGAGAGGTCTTAGCTGCAGATGGGAGGAAAAAAAAGAAACCTACTATCTTGATATTTAAAAATTTGCAGAATTAGAAGGACATAAATTTATGTAGCTTTTGCACCATAATAGTTTGGAAAGACCTGACACAATAAGGCTGCAATAAGGCTTTTTTCTTTTTCTTCATGGATTCAGTTGTCTGAAAATTGTACGACGTCGTTTATAAGCAACAACTTTTAAACAGATCACAGTAAATTTTATTAAAAAATCATGTTTTCACCAAGGATTACTTGATGGCAGCACTAACTCCCAAGCCGTTAATGGACAGCRTGTACTTTATTTTCCTCCGTGTGCTTAGCATTTAGCCTAGATTTTATCTGGCCRTGCATCCGAGCGCTGCCTATGGATGCAAGCTCCTGCTTATCGAGCTGTGCTCAGGACTGTTAAAACCCCCAGGTGCTGTATGGTGAGGTGTGTAGCTACATTTGCATTTKTAGCAGTGTCGCTGGAGCATACGCATCCTGCAGCAGATAGGCAGCTCTTAATTTTGTGCTTTCAGATATAAAATGGAACTGCTTAAGTCAGAATGACTTTGCAGGACATGTGGTTGTTTGCTCACAGCAGCCTGAGAGGTGCCGTTAGAGGAGGAGACTTGGAATACACTCCCATTTTGCCTTGGATCATTGGCCCTTTAGGTGAAGTCTCGCGTGGTGACAGCTCCTTTACAGGGGAAGGTTGGTCACGGTTTTCCTGAGCTCCCACGCCTGCTGCTTGACTTCTTACTACCAGCTTGATGCACGCGGTAGCATGCAGGGGGAGGAAGATGCCATCTGACATACGGAGTAGGGAGTTTATATTTGGAAGCAAAAGCCCCATTATTTTAGTGCTTGTTGGATAGAGTCTTCTATGTAACATGTTTCGTAGAAACAGGGCTACGTTTGTACAGAAGGAGGTGCCAGAACTCTTAATAGAAGTAGAGTAGCTTATGGGATGGGTGGGACAGGCTTCTGCATCCTATTCTGGAGCAAAAATAGCCCTGTGTGGGATTATAGTACCAAGCTCTGCTAATTCTCTCTATTTTCATACTTCTTTCCCATGGTTCTGGAGCCTTGATTGACAAGGGCAGGGAGTGGAAAAAGTGCCAGCTTTTCTTTAAAAATTTGATCTTTAAAGTTTTAGCATGTAAGGGGATTTCATAGGGAGCAATATCACATCTTTGGTACAAAAACAAGGAATAGGAAAAGAATCCAAATGTTTTGATGTACTAAGAACAGGCAGAGGTGCTGATTGGTGACTTTGGGACATGGTGTTCCTGCGCGAGACCTGCTGCTCTGCAGGGCAAGCATGCGACGAGGCATTTGTGTCCGTGTCTCTGCTGGTTTGAAACGAGACTGGCGGCCCCGGTGACCCCCTGGTTAATTCAGAACCTTTGGCATTGAATGCCAGGCAGGCCTGTGTGGARGTGGGGAAAACAAGAGAGTTTAGGTAGCAGGAGCCRGAAGCAGGCCTAAATTAAGCAGAAACATCAGCGCATTGTAAACTTGTAAGGTTATATATATACACTACGGCATGTGGCTGGACCATAGACTCATAGAATGCTTAAGGTTG
>PTEX01000157.1:332165-377698 GCA_003342815.1 Eudromia elegans
CACTTGCCCTTGTTGAACTTCATGAGGTTACTCGCCGCCCAGCTGTCCAGTCTGTCCAGGTCCCTCTGGATGGCAGCGCAGCCCTCAGGGCTGTCAGCTCTTCCTCCCAGTTTTGTATCATCAGCAAACTTGCTGAGGGAGCACTCCATCCCTTCATCCAGGTCGTTAATGAATGAATTGAACATGACCGGACGGAGGACTGACCCCTGGGGGACACCACTGACCACAGGCCTCCAGCTGGACTTGGCACCACTGATTACCACTCTCTGGGCCCTGTCATTTAGCCAGTTCCTAATCCACCTCAGATGTATGCCACAAACAACTGGATGGTATAGGGCTGTTTGTGTGTTTTCACATTCTGCCCATGAAGAAAGAGGATTTCATTACTGAGTAATATCTCACTTCTATGCTTATGATCAGCAGTAGAGCAATTTGAACTTGCAAAAATAGCAGATTAGACATTTCCCTGAAGCTGCATGTGCTATTGGGCATCTTACTGATGCTCAATCAGAACGTTGGGGGATTGACAGAAACTGAGGCTGAAAGTTGCTTAAGGGAGTTAATGGAGGGGAGGAGAAGCAGTGCTTCTCTTTAAACCTCCTGTGACAAGCCGACATCTTCGGCCACGTGGAGATGGCAGGGAAGAAAGATCCACTGATGCAGCTGAGCGCTGAGTCTGAAGCATAGTTTTTATTTCTAGATGTGTCTCAAGCTGCACTTCAAAGTTATTTTATTTGAAGAAGTAAATAATCTATTGAGAGGAAAGCCTAGTGTAGCATAGGTAGCACAGTTGCAGGTGTGTTGTCTATAGGCTCATTAACTACTCTTAATCCCTTACAGAGAGCTTGTTTGGGCTGTTCTCGCCAGACAATTTTTCATCTCAGCCCTAATACAAAAAAAGCTGTGACAAGATGACGAAAATTCCCRTAGGAACCTCCTCCTCTGCGGAGTCATGGAGGAGGCTCATCTGTGTCCTCAGAGGGCAGATGTACTGTAACTCATAGATCAAGAAGGAAGGAGGCATGTTTGTGTTGATATATATTAAGGTWTGAGCTGTATTGAGGTCCTTTCCATAGGCATGTTGGAAGGAAAAAGGTGGCAAAGGAGGGAGGATGTGAGGCCTGAGCTCTTGTGGATGCGTGTGTTTGATAGGAGGTGAAAGGATGGTAAATGACATCCACTTTTTTGGCATGGATTGAGAATTTGGTCTTTAGTTTGACATGTGTGTGTATGTAGGGAGGTCTTGGAAGAAGGGGAAAATATTTACTGATTTTTGGGCTGTTTGTTGAAATATCATAAACGCTTACATGTAATCATGGAAATACAGGACCTTTTTATTTCCAGTGAACTTGTTAGAAACGTTATTTGAAGTTAAGACCCACATATTCTCAGAGAAGCTGCCTGTATGAGGTTATTGTGTAGAAGGGGTTTCCCTGTGTCGTTCTGTGCAGCTTAAGGGCAAAAGGTTTTAAGGCATAAAGGTGGTTAGAACTCGTCTGTGGCCCTTTATGTAGTGCATAAATGCACAAGATTTGCCTTTGATTTACTTTTTCTTTCCCTTATTAACAATGTGGTCATGCAGGAAAATTCACAGGAGGTGTGAGAGCCCGCAGAGGTTTCTGATGTCGTGTGATGAGAGTGGAGCAGAGCGCTGTAAAACTGGAGAGCGACCACGGCTCCGCTGCCGGGCTGGGTGGCGCGGCCTTGTCTCACTCCTCCCCAGAGCAGGGCAGAAAAGTGTCCGTGCTACAACCCGAGCACCTCTGAGCCTGGTGTGGAGCCAACTCAGGCGCTCGGGGCGCTCTGAGGTAAAATCTCCTCAGGAGGAAGCGATGGGAAGTTCCTGGCCTGCTCTTGGGGAGCRTGTGAGAAGGAGCGCGGGAGACCCAGCTCGGCTCCGTTGCACCGTCCAACACCGGGGTTAACACCACAGACGAGCGCTTTGCCCGCTGTGACCAGGGCAGAGGGGCCCGGCAAGCAGTGACTCTGCTCTCAACCCCACATAAAGCAGGTTTAGCAATCTTGGCCTGCTGAGCAGTGTTTCTTTTGTAATATGACCATAAAATGTAGATGAGTTGGTTGTGACTGCTTCAGTGGACTCGAGGAGCTGAAGGAGCCCCGTGGAGCAGGGACCGCCCTCAGGTGCCATGAGAGTTGGGGCAGCCGGCGATGACTTGCGAGATGATGCTCTGCACCCCGGGCATGGGTGCGTGTCGCAGCCCTGCGTCAGCCCTGCCTGCCTCGGCACTGTGCCCCTTCATCGGCACCACCGCTTGTTACAGGGCAGAAAATCCTGATTTGATGGTAAGACGCAATACAATTTCTAAGGAGAGAGATTTTGAGAATATAAATTAATTAAATGTCAGTAATTGCATTATTGCACTTTCTTGCCAGGGAAATAGCTATTCCTGAGAGAGCCCATTACAGTGTTAGGCCTGGGAGCACAGTGTAATTTTTTGGAAGTGTTTTAGGTCTTCCAAAGCTGCCTTTCTGCTTTTGTTTAGTCCTGACTAGTGGTAAGAGGCAGTTTGACCCTGCAAAGGTTGTCAGCATCCTGCACATCTTAGCTGAGAATGTACTAGGAAGACTGGGTAAGTGTGTTGAGTTTGGGTTTAAATTGGTGGAAATAAATAGCTAAAACCCAACCAAGCYGGCCGAAGTAGCTGCTTGATAACTTGCCCAGTTGGGATCAGTGTCTCAAGTGCACCAGAAAACATTAGTTTTCTTCCAGATAGAAGTACTGCAACTTTTCCTATGCGCTCTGCTCAGTGACTGCTGGAGGTGCAAAGCGTCAGGCAAGCAGAGACTTCAGCAGTTCATCTTATTTTTCCCCCCTGTTTCCTGACTAAATAGTTGAACTTACAACCTTGCTGCAGTAGTGTCCTCCTTCAAATCCCCAATAAGAGACATTCCAGAAGCGGGACTGAAGAACTGGATGTTGCTGAGCATAATTTTAATCCAACTAGAAAGGCTGCTCAGAATTGGAAACAGGCAGTTCTTTATCCTTCCATCAGTAACAGTTATTCATTAGAATATTTCTTTATATTTTTAAGTGAGGTTATGCTATGGCACTTTGATAAATTTTGGGCGAGGAAGGAGGGCTAAAATGCCCTTTTCATATGTCCTAAAGAGAAATCCAGGTTTAAAGGAGAAGGAAATCAAATCACTACGTGTGAAGAGTGAAAGATGGGGGTTGTACATTATTTTGGCCTCCAAAGAGCCCAGCTCAGTCAATGTAGTGAGTGAAGTCTGTCCTTAAGGAGGTGCCGATGCTCAGTGCCCTCCAGGCTGCTTAGGTCTTTGCAGCTGATCTACGGAACGGTAAAGCCAAGTTCTTGTCCTTCACCCATGGGTGCAGTTTGGCACCTCTGCTTTGATTATGCTGGTATTTTTGGTCACGTGAAACTGATTTTTGGTCTTTGGCTGGTCAATACATCCAGGACATGCAGTATGTAAAGAGCTTTGGGGTTATGGATTGGTTGCTTGGATATTTCTGGGAGAGGGACACAAATGGGGATGAAGAAAATGGGAATGAAGGGGGAAAAAAGAGAAATGTAAAAATGTTTGTAACTAGCTAAAGTCAGCATCCTCATTTGGAACTGGTCAAATCAGGTTCAAGATGCTTTTCATGCCACCGTGTTTGCCAGCTGTCTCTTAGTTGAAGGTATTCAAGAGTTCAACACTGTTACAGAAAYGAAGGCGCTTCTTAAGGAAGCTTATTAAAAGCTGAGGCAAGGGTTTTCTCATTTAATATTTCTTACTTGAGTCCACTGTTTTTCCTAGTATTTTTTCTTAGTATTCCTAGGGTGATTCCTAGATCATTTTTAGAATGATTCCAATCATTCCTAGAATGATTGTTCTGGCTTATTTTTATCATTACTTATTTGAGAGTTTTTTCACCTCTGTTAAAATTATATCATATTCAAGGCTAAAATTCAGGAATTTTGAGTACCTGCCTGTTGTGATCAGCACTAGTGCAGAGATTTGGTATAGAGGACTGAATGCATTGAAACTGTGTCCACTTACCAGCTTTTCTTTTCTCAATAAAAGTGATGAGGAATCAAATAATTTTATACTTATAGAAAAGGTCAATTGAGAACTGCTCCTCAGTAAACATTGCAGTCATTCATTATGGGCAAACATACACTGTAACTGCACCTGCAATGTTCATCCCTGTAAAATGAATACACTTTTTTTTTATATACTAACTCTGCATGAAAAGTCAATAATTTGTATCTTAAATTCAACAATTTTCCTCTGTGGTTACAACCAAAATTACACAGGTTYCTGAGTTGCTCTTCCCCCAAGACACTCTGAAGCTTTTGTCCTCAAAGTATGTGTTACCTCACTCGCTGCCTGGAAGCTCTTGCTTTCCGTGTCAGTCCGAGGTGCCCGTCAAGTCCCGCTCTTTGGTCAGTTAACAAAGCAGCAGTGGTTTGAGAGGCAGCCTGTGGTCTGGACCCTCCCCAAAGCCTAGCAGACAGGTCCTTATTACATCAGGGAAACAAGGGAGCAGGTCCCCCCTGAGCGAGAGCGTCACTCAGAAACGGGGGGTTGTGTTTCTTTTGACAGGCTGAAGCTGTTGTCAGCCCAAAAGTCCCAGCCAAAACTGAGGGAGCTTTGAGTTGACCTGAGCCATTTCTCAAAGGTTTGGTGGCGCTCCGCTATATTTTTTTCATATTGTTTTATTTGTGTTTCTCCACGTTTGGAGCACCACATCAGACCTTCCACGTTTCAGACTAATTTATGAAAGGATTTCTCATCAGCTAATAGTCCTTATTTCAAAAAAATCTTTATTTGTTGGGTTAAGATCTGAGCTCAGATGTGTGATCACATAAGGGAAAATTCCTTGGAGACTTGGGGTGGAATGGAGCCCCCTCCTTAATATTTTTGTCTAACATATGTCACTGTATTAAAAATAATTACTTTGGTTCCTTAGGGGGGAAGAGGAAAGGTTTTTTTTTAAACTTGAAATTCTGTGTTGAGTAGGCAAATAAACTCCTGAGATTGCTTTCATTTGGAAAGGATATTTTAAATGGTACCTTTACTTGAATGTTGGCCAGTTTAATTTAGATTATTGCTTCTGCCAATTAAGCTGGCGTTGGGCTGCAGTTGTCTCATTAGCAACGTGGCAAGTGATGAACTTGGATGTGTGGAGGCCAGACCCTCACCTGGGGAAGCAGCTGCTGCGGCGGGACTCGGCTCGGATACCGTGGCAGCCGTGCGAGCTCCAGCATGGCTCCTGTGCCGGGAGAACAGGTCAAGCAGGAGGAGGGCTGCAAACCATCTAGAACTAGGTCCCTTGGAGGTGGTCTGCTTCTTGTGCTTTCCTGTTGAGCTGTTCCAGCCGTTTCTTGTCTTGAGGTGGAATTTCCTCTTCAAAGTTAATATGATTCAATATAACAGAAAAGAGGATAGAGTGCAGTAAGGACAGGGTAAAATAATTTWAAAAAAATCATTAATGCCTGTTGGTGATACTTCATCTGCCAGGAAATTATCACTTGATTTGTCTGGTTATACAAGTTCGAGTTTTGTGAACCTATTTTAGAGTTAAAGATAATTTCCTGCAGTAGAAAATGCTACCAGTTTTGGATAGTTGAAGGCTTCTCCACTAAATATCACCAAAGATCAAAACACGAGACTAAATACAAAGACCTTGCTGTGGGAACTGAGGATTTTCTGTGTAGTTTTCTTTTGGTTTTTTTTTTTTTTTTTTAAAATGCACATTTCATACCTCAGTTATACAGGTGTGCCTGTATCATCTGTTCTGTGCCCAGAGTTGGCACAGGTACATTTCTACACAGGAAGAGAGTTGCCTCTTTATATTTTTTTCCTTTTAATTTAAATTCACTTTGGGTTTTATTGTATCAGCTGCCTACAAGTACTTTGCTCCTTTTGCTGTGGAAGCCAGTGCGTGAGGCTGACTGCTGTGTTCCCTCCTGTTACGTGGCTCCATATAGTATTTGCAGCCAGTATGAAGGTGTTTTAAAAGTCATGTAGAAATAGCTATTGCACCAAATATTCAATAATACATACCTTAAAACTGACCCAGCATAGACTGCGTGATAAAAACATTTGCCGTGGCAGTAAGTTGGAGTGGAAAGGTGGAGCGCTTGTTCCTGTGCACCTGCAAGGACAGGCTGCCGGGCGGCCGCGTATCCCGCGGCTTRGAGAGGCGTGAGCGGTGCTTGTAGAGCACATCAGGGCTGCCAGGTGCTGCCTCCTCCTCCTCACTGGGTGCTGGCGGCTGCCCCTTGGCGTTGCCYGGGCCCCTCGGTGCTTCCAGAGGCAGCTCTGGCATCCGTCCCGAGGCAGGGGAGCAGACCCACCACAGCCTCCAGCGGCTCTTCTTCCTGCTGTTTTTAGATTTGGAGAGCATGCCTGGTGGGAAGGAAAGTCATGACTCAAGCTAAACAGAGCATAAGTCATTGCCCTGGGGGTAGCAGGAGGGGGACGCGAGAGGTTTGTGGTTTGGAGATTCATTCCTGCCAGGGGCGGCTGGCCAGCGCTTGGAGGCACGAGTTTGGTGTGGGTGGGAGGAGGAAGGTGGGAGGATGCGGCGCGTGGTGAGCTGCTCATGGAGGGGCCAGGACAGTCGCCTCCTTGAGGATCACCAAGACCTCCTCAAGAACCTCAGCTGATCGCGGGTGATGAATCTGAGCTTGCTTTTAGCAGGAAATTCAACCTGTTAATTTATTTGCAAGTAAACAATGAAAGCTGCTGGGTTTGTAATCAAAGAGGCCCAGGAGATTGGCAACAAGGTTGAGAAAGTATTTTAGCTGGAGGAGATGTTGGTAGAGGGTCCTGCTGTCTTGCCAGGACCTAGGGAGACCGTGCATCGTTCTGAACCATCAACCCATTGAATTTATCTGTCTCTAGCAAGATTTAGCAGTGCAAATTTCCCTTCTGCTACTGGCAAAAACACCTCAGTCATGGTACTAGTGTGATTTTGTGCATCTGACAGGATCTGCAGTCTGAGTCATGGCGTTTTTGTTGCATTTGCTAGTATTTTCCCTTTCTATAAGTTACTCAAAAGAAATTTCAGAAGTGACATTCATCTCATATAAGTATGGCAGAAGATGGCATGAGACACAGGCCATGGCATGTGACATCTCCTGTAAGCTCAGGAAAAGCTCAGGTTGTTCACAGCTTGGAGCTTCTCCCTTCATTTCATGATGGTTGATGAAGAGCTTACATTAGCAGAGCCTGAAGATGGAGCATCTCCATTGCAGCTGAAACCTTAGATTTCCTGAATTAACACTGCTCTGTCAAGATTCCCACCTGAGGGGCCAAGCATTTGGAGAAGCTTTTGTACCTTTGCTCTTAATGAAGGTCTTTGGATAGGTGTTTGAGGCTTATTGGCAGCACTGTGTGCGCAGTTGTTGCCTGCTCTGTATTTCCTACAGGCTATGAAGAAAGACTTAGACCTCTAGATCTTTAGACATCTAGGTTTCCGGGTCTCTTCTTTGGACAAGTGATGAAAATCGTTTCACCCTGTAGCAGATAAAGAAGGTAAGAGAGATTTTAGGCCGTCAGCAATGAATATTATTCCTCTGCCCATGGAGATTGGACAGAACTTAATTTTCGGCAAGGTTTGATGTTTGCAAGCTTCTTGTGAGCAGCATATTTAGTATAGAACAGTGTACCTGAAGAAGAGCATTTTCCATTAAATCTTATTGATTCATGGATAATTTTTGCACTTCTGTAACACTTAAATTATTCTCCTAGATTATGATATTACTGATACTGGCTGACTTATTGCATGAGGAGCTCTGCAAATCAGTAACCCTGTGATAAACTGACTGCCAGGGCTGTCAGCTGGGAAACATTAAGAGCTGCTTTAATGCTGATGGAGGTAATCTGATAGCATTTCTATCCCCCAAAAACTCAAGTCTGAAAAACAAGAAAACAATAATTTCAGCAAGTTTTAGTATCTGCATAATTTTAGGCAACTTATAATTTTGGGGATAATTGGAATGGGTTTCTACTTGTTCTACATGTTCAAAAAAACCTCTCTTTGCAGTTTCCACCTGGCTTAAGACCTGTGTTAGGAAGCAAACAATATCTCCAAAAAAACGAACAACATACCTTGGGGAGTAAAGTAGACTTGTGATGACCGTAAACCTCCCAAACCTCCTCTATGCTTGGCGATTGCTTTGCTTGTCTTCCTGCATAAGACTCTGGGAAGTGTTGTTATCCTCCTCCTTCTTATCCTCCTTACTATGATGTTCTTAGTTGAAGTCTCAGTCACTTATTGTGGATTTGCGCACAGTATGCGGAAAACCATTGGCAGCAGTGTAGGTTGTACCATATGGTGAAAGCAGGAGTCCCTGCTGCATTCCAGGGATTTGCAAGTGTTGCTACCCTGTGCTGAATAAGGCACCATCCAGGTGTGTCTTTACTTAAGTATCTGGTGGGAGGGAGTAAAGAGGGAGCCAAACTCTTCACAGGAGTGCCTGGGGAGAGGGCAAGAGGCAACGGGCACAAACTGAAACACACAAGTGCCACTTGAGTGTGAGAACCGATGGGACACAGCCCTGGGCCACGTGCTGTGGCAGAGCCTGCTAGAGCAGGGGGTTGGACCTGTCATCTCCAGAGGTTCTCGCCAACCCCAACGGCTCCCRCTCTGGGAGAGCTGTGGGAAGAGGAAGCGGTGGTGCAAGCACGTCCCTGCCCGCGCCGCGCAGGTTGCGTCCTGCTGCAACGGCTGTGCGCTGGCTCACGAGAGCGTTGGCGGGGCTGCTGGTGCTTGAGCAGCTGCCTTGCTGAGCCTTGGGGTGGCTCAYGGTGACCCTTCATCTCCCTCGCTCCAAGTCCATGGTGCCGGGAGAATCGCAGTTGCTCTGAAAATAAGCAGTTAAGCTTCTGGGAAGGCACAAAGCACAACTTGCATGTGCTGCAAAACCTCCAGATCCGCACGGGGAAGAGCTCTTCTTGCTCTTCCCAGTGTGCGCACAAATTTATCATTCAAATTAATTTCTTTTTTCTTTCTGCCTTCCTATCTTCTGTTTACAAACTGGCTAATGTGAAGGGTCCACAACAGATCCGGTGGCTTTGTGAGGAAATAGGCTCAGTTCTAGGAAGATGTGGGCTAAGAAAACAAGTCAGGGTTTATCTCAGCATAATGTGGGCCCATCCTTGTCATCAGAGGAGGTTGTTTTTTTGGAGTTTGGTAGCAGTTCCTGCTAGCTCTGAGTCATCTCCACTGATGGGGAGCTACAGGCTCTTTTCTCCTTTTGTTTTCTGTTGATAGGAAGCGTAGCACAGTTCAGTGACCAGGAAAGCCTTGTTTAGCCATGTCAGAAATTCAGAAGTGTTGTGCTTTTCCTTGGAAGAAAAAGAGGGAGATGAGCAACCTGTGAATCAGGTTATTGATTGAAGTGGGATTCAGTGATAGGAAAAAAAAATGTCCTCAGTATAGTGTCACGTGCCTGAATTTACGGTACTGTTGAATTTACAATACATTTACAGCAAATTAGGAACACTGAATTTCTGGCAACGGGGTTGTTTAAAGGTGTTTTGAGAAGAAATACTGCAACCTTAAAACACCGTTCTCTGTCTTGCGTAGTAGATTAGTTTGTTTCTTCCTTGGTGTTTGCTCCTGTGGGCGTTACGAGAAAGGCCTAGATCTGAAGACTGATAAAGCTTCAGCCATTGCTGTATGGGATATTCTCATGTATAGATGTATGTATGTGAATTAATGTATCTATCTATAAATATGTGTGTATATATATAYGTAGCCTTGCTTCCTATTGATAATATTTTAGTATGAGAATACTAGAATGCAAGACTTAGCTAGTGTAAGTGCTTTCCAGTGGATCTAGTTCTTAACTGATGATCACTGAAGATGCTAGCAGAATTAAGCCCGTGGTGGTGTTTGATCTTGTTCAGATCTGGATATGCTGCTTCTCCGGTAATACAGCTGCAGAGAGCAAAGGAATTGGGAGTTGGATTGAGAGGCAGCAGCAGCTGCCGCTTCACGAACTGCAGCCGTGTGGAATCAGTGCAAGCGATCATCGCCTGGAGATTTCAGCAGAACCTTCTCCTCTCCTTTCCTTTCCTCATTTGTTTTTGCCTTTCCACTCGGCTGCTTTGATAGTTCTTTTTTCTTTTATCTTATTTTATTTTATATTTTATTTATTTTCCGTGAAAGTTAAGAACTGAATATGCGGTAGGAGGAAAGACAAAAGTCAGGTCTCAAATAATCATGTAGCAAGTATCAATATCCTTTATACTAACAATATCCCAGAAAGACGCAGCCCCGCTTTGTATTACCTGGGGTGGTTCAGCTGCACAGAGCGRACTGGACTGCAAACCCGCGTTGGGTGTGAGGTCTGTTTGGGCAGCATTAAGTGATGCGAGTGCCACTTTTCCTTCGGACAGCGGGGCAAGGAGAGTGTTGGAGAATGGCCCGGACATGGAGTACATGGCCTCTGTGCTGTGCAGCAGGCAGTGAAGAACGCCAGCCGCTTGCTTGCTGTGCCCCTACCAATTACTGGCTGGTTTTCATACAGAATGGGGGTTTTGAAGATGAAATAAATGCCTCCAAAATAACGTGCTTTAGAAAATTTTATTTAATTTATAGGTTCATTCTGTTCTCTACCTCTCCCTCTCTTTTTTTTTTAAAGATCTTTATTAATTTAGTCTAGCAACGTAGTGCATATATTAAATTAATCTAATAAAAGTCAGAGTCCTCACATAACATTTCCCAAATGTGAAGCAGCATCTATTACACGAGGCCCAATCTTTACAGGGTCAAATGTAAGTCTGATGCACAGCTGCATGAGGCAGAAAGCTGCTGGGTGTGCGTTCTCCAGGCCCAGCGCAGTCCTGCAGGAGGAAAGCGGTGGGCAATGCCAGTGCTCCAGAAATTAAACCCTACGGCCCAGCTCCCTCCAGCAAAGCAGCTTCCGTGGGAGGAAGCACAGATCTGGGAGAAGGGCGAGCGCCAGCACGAGCGGAGCCCCTTGTTCCCTGCGCCTCGTCGCCCAGGTGCCGCCTGCTCCCACACTGCATTATTTATTGCAGCCTCCAGCAAGGAGGGAGGAGGTTCCACCATCCCAGCAGCGCCATCRGATTAGGCTCTTCCCATCGCTAAATCACCGATATGTCAATTGGCATAATAGAGGCTCCCGCGCAGGGGTGCTTAATTAATTAATGTTTGTAAAGTGCTTTGGGATCCTCCCGGCAAAGGCACTTTACAAGTGCAAAGGAGGATTATGCTGATTACTTTTTCCATCTATTCTTACCCCAGTATGCCACTGATTGAAATTCAATAGAATAATATGGTCACCCTTATAATGAGGGGCAAAGGCACAATAATATTTTAAAAATGGCCATAGGAGCTTGGAAAAGCAGCTCAATAGTGTAATACCAGAATTAACACTGTCCTGTTGCTTTTTCATCCTTTCTGCTTGAAAAGTCTTTCCCATTGCTGGTTTAATAATAATAATAACTGCAAATGATGCCTTGATGTCGTTACAGTTTGAAGAACTGCAGCCAGACCACAGGTTAGAAGTGCAGACTGAGTCATTAAGCTGCAGGGTAGCGATCTCCTGCAGACTGATTTATGGAGAACTAATTCTATGTACTCGTCATACGGGACAGGCAGGTTTTAACTTCTGTAAGAAATGGATCAGAAGTGTTGGTTTATTAATGCTAATCTGCAGCTACTTTAACACCTCACACCCACGTGAGCCTCAGCAGGTTACGTTTGCTTATTTTGCAGAAAATGTGAGTTTTTCGTGTTTTGTATGCTAGGTTCAGCTGGGCTAGCTCTGACAAACACTTTTTGCTTAATAGAGCATGGTAAGGAGAGGGAGTCTTGCAGTCTTCCTCTTCCTCCCTAGCTATATAGCACAGAATTCCTCCTCTTCCTCCCTCTGTATGAATTTGGGCAAGTTTTGCTGATGATTTGTTTTGTTGCTCTCCCCAGAACAATGTTGAGATAAGGACAGGGATGCTAATGTAAGCATCTAAAAGTGTCCTTGATTTGATCTGGACTTACTTTTAGCCCTAGCTGATGGACATTTTAGGGAAGTTGCATGAATGCCTTGTGACCTGCGCACAGATATCCACTGAGGCTGTAATTCGTAATTTCTAAAAGATGAAGTCAGGCATTTAGCCATGAAGCAGGGCAGCGGATGGCTTTTGAAGGAAGCTGATAATGGCCAGAAGCACATTTGGGCCCTCTCCTCTTAGCTGCAGAAGAGCAAGGTGGAAGGCGTTCCATTTTAAGGGTCTGGATTTTGCAAGGATGATGGGCTGATGTATCCAGGCTTTCATGAGATGTTCTAGTAGCTACTTAACTCCTAAAAGTGGAACAGCTTTTCACATGGACACATTAAACTCCACTAAAGTTTAAGAGGTTTTTCCTTAAAAAACAACTGTTTATGTGAATAGGGTGTGTGGGACCTGGACCTCATTCTGTTTATGGCCAACACATGCCATAGACTGTGACCTGTGTTGTTTTAAATCCAGGTGTGGAGTGCTTAGTCAGCTGGGTACAGCAGCTCTGCCTTCCAGATTGGAAGAACAAACTTTAGCCCATAAGCAAATCACCTCCGTGAGCAATGTAAGCTGTGTAAGATTGCAAAGGGTCTTCTGGGTTATCTGTGTTATTTGAGACAGCAGCTTTTTGTCTTTTTGTTTCTTTATGTTTGTGTTGTTATTCGGGAAGTCTGCTCGAGCCGCAGACGTGCGTCCATGTAGAAGTTCATATCACATGGCATTCAAGAGCCTACAGCCAGCGTGGATAGAGAATCTTCTTTGAAATAGGTTTTGACAGGCTTTCTTTTGCGAACACTGTTTGGCGTTTATTGTCTTTGATTGACTAGCTGGCTGCATTCAGCCGTTTCCAGATTGGCTGTTAAGAGCTGTTCTAGTGTATGAGCGTTTCTCCAGCATGGGCAAGGTTTGAACTCTGGTGAACCTTCCCTCCAAACAAAAAAATAGAAGTCCTAGCGGAGCATTGATAAATATAAGAGATCTAGACGTGTCGACAGAAGCAGTTTGTGAGTTCGTGAGGGATGTGCATGCGGATGTCCTGAGCAGCCTCATCCACTGGGTTTTGTCTCTGTACAGTGCTGAGAAGCTCTGGAGCCGAAAGAGGAGCAGCATCCTTAGAGCAGTAATGACTTCCCTAATGCCAGCAGTGCCCTTGCTTTTCCTCCTTGCCACCCCAGAATCTYGGGTTGTGACAGAGTAACAGCTCAGTCAGGTCAAAGTGATTTCTCCAGAGGTCCCAACCACACTACTCGGAGGCAGTGGGAGAAGATGTGCCTGTGGAAGGGACTCCCAGCTCCCAGCTGCCCACGCCTTGCAGACAGGTGCTAGATGAGAMGAGGACCTTCTTTCTCCTGTGAGAAGGGAGTATCTTGGTTCACTCAAGTTTTCCTGAGGAGTTACTCAGAGACCAGTCTTCTAGTGTGCTGAGCATCGCTTTGCTCGCCACGCTGGCATCGTCTTCCCAACTGCAACCCAAGCGTTGCCTTAAATACGGCGCCGTCAAACCAACCACCCACCAGGTGTGCAGAGGGACTGGATGGAAACCATGGCTCCTAGCTGTCCTTTGGACCGGCTCGGTGTGCTCTAGAGGAAGAAAAAACTTTCTCGCGTCATGTTGCAGCAGCTGAAAAAGCAGTGCATCCTGGTGACGGCACTGCACAGGGACACGGGCTCGTGGCGGCACCTCTGTTAGGCTGCCCCAGCAAGAACAACTTCCTCTGCCTCCGAGATCGAGCGAAAATAGACCTAACTTCCAGTAGGAGCAGACGTAGCAGTGGCAGCACCCCAGCAGTAGGAGCAAAGCCATTTGCTTGTCGTCTCCTGGGATGTGCTGCGCACTGGTTTTTCCTCTAAAACCCCTTGGTTTGGGGGTAGGTTTGCCTACTGAGGTGACTCTTGCTCCCTGCCTGGTGCCTCCGCTGACCAAAGGGTCAAGCCTCTTGTGAAACTCTGCCAATGTATATGCCACTTATGGGGCACATACAACACTTGTTTTTTCAATTACATGAAAAACTGGTGTGGTTAGGCATAGGAAGGCAAAGGTTCTGCGGAGCTTGTAGGGATTTCTGGATTTTTAGATGATTTTGCTTTAAATTATTATAAGGTGGAAGGGGACGAAGAAAGTCAGCAGCTAAACTGTGCTTTCCCAGCATATATCTCACTCAGTGGACCCTTGATACTCATTTCATGACTAATATATACTGTACTATATGCATTTCTTGTTGTCACCAGAGATAGCATTAAGTAAACTATCCCCTTAAGAAAAACAGCTTTTCTTGGCGAGTGGAATATGACTGGAGGAGCCAGCTCTGGAGACATACGGTGCTGTGAATGAGTGCTGTGTGTTACTCTACTGGATCTGAGTCCAGGCACTATTTATACTGCAGCATATTCAGCACCAGATTGTTAAATCTTAATACTGAAACAGTGTATCATTTAAATGTTTTTGTTCTGTTTATGTCCCATTTTCAAGCATTGGATATCAAGCAACACTTAGTAACTTTTTGTTTCATTTGGACAAGATCTCCCCTTGCCAGAAGCTTTCTAATCTGCTCTTGAAATCTTAGCCCATCTGTAGCAGCTACTGAAGATGAACAAGGTCTCTTCCAGCTTCCCTCTGTGTGTGATGGGGGGTACCTTGTAGTTTAATATGGCAATGGCAAATGCAAACACTGGAGCACTACAGAAGAAGAGTTATACTAAAATTATCTCCTCAACACATGTAGGAATGAGAAAAAAAAATACTCTGGAGCAGGTATTCCGTGGGCTGCTGTCGTTGTCTGCATGCAAGGCACTGCTGTTCTGCTGTTTCAGCAGCATCGCTTTACAATGAGGTTTGGGAGATTAGGATGAAAGATCTTTGCCATTAATTCCACTACAGTTAAACCCAGCGTTGGTGAAGCACTAGGAGCAGAAAGTGAGGGGAGAGAGTTGAAGCTTCCTGGCCTTGCAGCATCCTTCCAGATCCTAAAAGAATTTTTGGGGAGGTCCAGTTACTGCAGAGAAGGTCCTGGCATGGAGAAAGGGCACGAGTGCCTTGAGGAGCTGTGCGGAGGGCAGTGGGGAGGGCGCAGGAGCAGAGCTGCTTTCCTTGCTCTGCGGGCGGCTCCGAGGCTTTCTGTGTTCCGTGCCTCTCCGGAGACTGTTCCTGGCCGTCAGTAAGTGCTGCTAGTGCGAGCAGGCGAGTGTCTGGACATCGGTAACACCTGTGCCCCACACAGTTTGTCAGCCAAGCCTGGGCTCTGTGCCCATCCGGGAAACGTCACGATGTGAAAAGTGGACCTCCACTTAACACCCCTCCACTGCCCGGAGTTTTTTGGATCCATGATGGACTTGCAGTTCTTCTTTGAAAAGAAAAGCAACCAGCTGCCTAGGACAGCTTGTAGCTGGGAGTGAACTCTACCTGCTTCATGGGTTGCCAGTACCAGTCTGCCTGGGAATCATACTGTGTGCCCAGACCCACATGTGGATGTTTCATTGTTCAAGTCAAAAATAGTACATTTATTTACTGAAAGGTTTTGTAGGTCATAAAATCAGCACCGCAGAATATTTAAAGCTTGTTTTAACTTAGTAAACCAGACTTCAGTGATATGAGGAAAGAGGTGAGGGGAGGAAGCACCCTGTGCTGCTTCAAGGTAATTTAAGAACCAAGAACACGTCAGCAACTCTCTACTAGGAATTTTAAATCTATTCTTCTCCATGGTTTGCTTCAAGAGTTAACATAAAACATTTTTTCCAGCAAGATTGCAGTGTCTCAGGACAGGTCTTGAATTTTCTGAATAGACAAACTTACCAAGGGTTAGTAAGTAGCTGATAAAATATAAAGTGCTTTTTTCTTGTGTGGTTTTTTTTCAGGAATAATCAAGCTTGGGAGGTGGAATCCCCTCCCTCTCAGTTACGTGACTGATGCGCCAGATGCAACAGTAGCCGACATGCTGCAAGATGTCTATCATGTTGTGACATTGAAAATCCAATTACAAAGGTGGGTGTTTCTGAACATCTGTCCTTCTCTATTCTCTGAGCTGCTTTGTCGATCACAGTATTACCACAGAGATTAGCACATCCTGTCTTCATTAGTTTCTGGGGTTTTGATGAAATGAAAAGAAAAAGGAAGAGAATGGTTGGTCACCTGGCAGCTTTTTGGTATATGGTCCAACTGATTTTATATATTTTTGGAAGTAGCAGTATGGTAGATGATTGGAGGGAATGGGAACTCAAACAATGGAGTAAAGATCTGAGGGCTTTAGAAGCAAATCTTTCCACAGTCCTTAATTTAGTGGGTCCTCCAGGCCTCGTCTGTATGGAAAAGCAACATCTCGCCTTTTCACAGGAGTTGAGTTGTGAGAATCTATGATTTTTCTTGATGTTTGCTGCAATGGGAGGAGGAGGACCGTTTATTGACTTTCCTTTTGCTAGAAATGATCGTTCCAAGAGAAAAGCGAGGGAGTGAGGCAGGGATCTTTTACCACAGCTCCAGTTATCCTCTGGAAAATATTTTCCTTCCCTGATTGCTAGTTCTGATCAGCAAAGCGAAAGCTGCTGGTGCTTGTACACCAGGCTGCCCTCTTCCCTGCTCTGTGCACCTTTCCCTGTCCTTTCCCTTTACTGGCCTTGGAGAAGGTCTGAGGTGGTTGGTGCTCTGTGTGTAGCAACGGGCAGCTCCTGGCAATGCCCAGGAGCACTGGGCAGCACCTATCACGCTGTCTACTCTAATTCTCTGCCCAGGACATGTCAAGGAGGAAAGGCAAAACGTCATGGATAATAATTTGCTGGTGGCTCCCCCATGCTCTGTCTGAGCAAGGCAGGGATCTCTTTGGAAGAGTGTCAGTGTCCCTGGGTTGCGGGTGCTTACCCCACTGCTGCTCAGGGCAGGTTGGAAGTAGCTGGTGCCTCGCTGATGCCGAGCTCCCAGACAGCAGCATTTCTTTGCTGTTATCTCTGGTAGCGTTTGAGGTTTCTAGTTGCAACTTACAGGCTTGCCCTTGCTTTTATGTGCTGTTTTCATCTTTACATTMGAGGAAGCTGCTGTATATGAGCCGCACAAATCTAGCGTGCAGGACCTCATGTCCTCAGGCACGTGAGCTACCATGTACCTACTGTCACTTCTGTGTTACCAGAAGGTATCAGCCCAAGATCAAGGTCTCATTCTTTATCTTCAAAGTGCTGGATCCAGTGTAAATAAATAGAACCTGAAACTTGGAGATAGAGATGATCATTGACTATTCAAACTCCTCAAGCACAGCTGAACTCTCAACTTGGAGGGTAGAACCTGCGCAGGCAGGAGTTAGAGCTACCCCCGAGGCTGTTAGGACATGTTGAATCTCTGCAGCATGAGTGACGAGGACAAGCTTTGCTCACCCTGCTGGGGTACTGCTTGGGGCTGTCTCAGCTTGGGAGGCACAGATCATGAGCTTGTCGAGCTGCCAGGAGCACATGCCACATGAAGACGAAGGCTTCGCTGCCTAGAATGAAAGAACGAGCTGCATGGGACGGATGCTGGGCATATGACTGAAGGCATTTCTGAAAGGCTCTCAGATACCTTAGAGATGGGGGCAGCATAAGAACCTGTACGAAATAATTTTTTTCAGACCTACTGCTGAAAGCCTTGCTTCCACGCAGTGAGGACCCTCACTGTTTAGTGGTTTTGTTCATGCAGAGTATGTACCTCTGTTTTCATACCAGCCCGACTGTCTGCCTCTGTCTGGAGGGAAGGAATGCCTTTGTGCAGTTGTAGCGCAGCTTGCTTTGCGCAGGGCTGCTTTGCTCTCTACCAGCCCCAGAGGAGGGGGTTATGCACACGTGGAACATCATTAGTTGGATTAGCTGCCACTCCTGTCATGTGCTGTCATTCTTCTGGTTGAACCACCTGTCTCTGGGGAGCCCAGTGTGGCCGGGAGGGAATGAGAAGGGGCACACCTGGGAGGACTGGCTGAGCAGGGAACTCTGCAGTGGGGTTGGTTGTTCTGGGGGCTGGGGCTCTCGGGTGCCAGGAGTGGGTATCTGTGCAGGGGATTTCTGGTTTTCTAGCTTGGTAGATCAGCTGTTTCCATCTACTTTTCGCTTTGTGTTTTAACAGTTGTTCAAAGTTGGAAGACTTGCCAGCAGAGCAGTGGAACCACGCCACAGTTCGCAATGCCTTAAAGGAACTGCTCAAAGAGATGAATCAGAGCACACTAGCCAAAGAATGCCCTCTCTCCCAGGTCAGTGGTTTTAGCAGGCTTAGAGAAGGCCACGTTTGCGAGATCCAGAGTCCATATTTGTTCAGTAAATTGCTTTGCATAAACAATTCCAGAGCTATTGGACTCTTGTTTCCTTTAGAAAGGAGAAATGCTAATTAAGAAGAAAAAGAGTGTCTTTGTGTTTTATTTGTGGGTTACCAGTTGAAAATGTTGATGATTTTTGCCCTGCTGGTCAGAGGGATATAAATTCTTCATCTTGACCTTTATCTATACCTTTTGCAATGGCCTTGAAGATCTGAAAAGGCAAATTTTCAGCAACTTCCCCCCACTGTCAGAAGCCTTACTGCCCCACTAACCCATGGGTAGCTCTTACCAGTTTCTGACTAGGAGAAAATGTATGCATTTGCAACAGTGGTGCCCCAATTTCAAGGGATAAGTGACAAAAATGTATATGTAATTATGTACAAAAAAAGAACAAAACCTCACAGTCTCGTTCTTCCTGACTGCTTCATGAGTGGTGCTGATGTCATATCTAAAACCCAAGCAGGTTCCTACTAATATCCTGAGCTCTGTCTGTATGTCAGATTCTTGCAACAAGAGATYCTTGACGGTTTTATGTCTGGGACCCCCTTGCCATTCTGAAGACTCAAACACCTCAGCACCCACACCCAGCTGGGTCCTGCTTTACTAGGGGYGGGAAACATGTTGCCTTTCATGACTCTAGTACAATCTTAGATTAGGTCAATCTGTCTCTTCAACCCCAATCTCAGTAACTCCTACTTGCTAGAAATCCTTTGCATTTGCTGGCCCATATTCAAAATTTGCACTGCTCTTGCTGCCTGTCTTGCATTGCTGTGCGTGAGCCAAAGGTTCTCAGAACCAGAGACATTTTTTTCAGGTGTAGCCAGGACAAATTTGCCATGCTGTTTTACAGTTACATCTTAAGGGAWTGCACGGGGATGCAGAGATGTGATGTGGAGTAGAAATCAGGTCTTTGCAATTGGTAGGAATCACCTTCCAGCAGACTTCTTTAATCATGTTGGGTCTGCAGAACTGGTAAGAACAGAAAGGACATGTAAGGAAGAGCCTTATTTATTTACTTTATTTACTGAAGGAATACTAGTGACTTTGGATATACACAGTGTGTGAAAAAAGTTTTTTTTCTTTTCGCACCATTTAAGTATAATTTGTGTAAACAGAATTAGCTGTGGGCTCTGGTTAGCTAACGATGATTGTGGCGTGTGGCCATCTCTGCCAAGCCCCTGGTGTAACTGAGCTGTGAATCATTTCACATGCAGACGTTCATGTGGTGTCTAGACTTTCCCCTTCCCCCCACGCTTCCAAAGATACCAGGTGGAAACACGAGCAGCACGTGCTTTGCTCCTTCACAACCCCGGCCTGAGATGCACCAGCAAGACCACCAAGGGCCRCTCGGTAGGAACTAGGATTCTCGCTCTAGTGGCTACTTAGCAGGCAAAGCTAAAGATATGTCCTTGTGGGGAAAACTGCACTTGCTTATTACTTTTAGGCCCAAGTGACATTTGGTGAGTTGTGACTAACTCCTGAAACAGGACTGTAAGAGTGKAACTTCTATAATAATAATAACTATTAATATTATTACTGTTATTATTGTAAAAAGTTTCAGTTGCTTTTGTTTTGTCTTGCAAAATGCAAAGGATACAATGGAAGGTTGTACAGGAGCTGTCTATTACCACCATCTGAATATGTCTCTAATACAATTGCTTCTCCCAAATCAGTTTTAAAAAAATATCGTGCCAAATGTGAAATGTCATTACAACCCCCTTGTGGTTAATATATTATTGACAGCAGCAAATTACAGAGTGGTCTCTTAGGAGTTGAACTGCAGAGTAAATGCTGCTGTTTATTAATGTGTTTGCAGTGCATCAAGTAGGGACGTGGAGAGGGCAGCTTGGGGAGCTCCTGCTGCTGCCAGCGCCTGCCTCGGTGCAGGAGCTCTCCCTGCAGCCCAGATGGGCATCCTGATTGCCCCTAATGGGAAATGCAATCATTCACTTTGATTTAAAATTGTTCTGTTTTCTTCTACTAGGTGTATTATGTGGCTGCAGCTTAGCTGCCCTTACCATAAGGCTGCTGTTCAAACAAATAAATCCCAGTTACCCAAGCTGGGGGTGGGTGGCTGGTGGACTGGGGGAGTGTGTGTGGTGGAAGGAAATCCAATTACTAAGATATTTCCTTGCCTAGAGACCTCCATGTGTTGTGTAAGTCATCTCAACATTGCCCGTGTGGTTTGTGTCCTTGCTGGAGCAAGATTTGGTGGGGTGAGACCGTGCCCCGTGGTTTTCTCTCTAACTTACAGCACTGGATTTCCCTTGTGTGGATGCTCTGCGGGTGCTGGCCTAGGCACCCTTCATCCATACACCCCTCACAGCCACACGTATAGCAGATGTGCCTGCTACTTGGGAGAGTCTCTTCCTCTGTACATTGATTCCTTGGAAAAATACACAAAAAATACACATTATTTACAAATTTACAGCAACTCGATGCTTTTGAGCTTTCTGAACTGCTCAGTGCTGCTCAATTCTTCTGAGGGGCTATTTCTTTTGGGGAGACCTCTAGCAGGAATGTCCCTGAGATTCCTTTCCATTTAACAGAGAGGAATATTTTTCTTTGTAGTTTGAAAGTTGTTAAAGATTTTCCCCCACTCCTATCTCTTGTTGAGCAGCTGAAGAGAATTTGTCCTTCCATTTTTTCAATGCTGATGGTTTTACTATTTCAGCTTATTCTTTAGTTTAAACTTTACTTTCTCCAGTAGAGTCAATGCATTAATTTAGACTGTGATATTTAATAGGCCCCCAGTTTCACTCTACCGATTTGTTGTAGAGCTAGAGAATTTGAGAAAAAACGATGGGAAAATTAAATTGTTGTATAGCCAGAGCTAAATGATTTTTCCATGCCCACTAAGTGGAGGAAATTCAACTAAAATGGTACTAGAAAAGACCAGCTCTCCCAGGCTTTCCTTGACGGAGGCCATCCCCACCATGCTCTAGCTGCCACTGCTGGGTCGAGCGATGCAGGACGGGGGAGGATTTATGGGGAAGGGATTGTTGCTGACTACCATGATGCTAGGTTTATGTCTCAAAATATTGATTTTAATTAGAAAATTGAATCTCAGTTTTAGAAATTGAAGTGGCCCCTTAGAAAGGCTCTTACTTCATAGCTTTGAGAACGCGCTGCAGTGCACTGGGGTGGCGTACGAGTAGCAAAGGTAAAGGGAGAAGGCAGAGGAGCCTCTTTACTGAAATAAAGGAACAAAAGGAAGGAAGAGCTACAGCAAGGAGCCTGCTTCCCGCGCTGCGGAGGGCCGGAGGGCCRGCAACCCTGCCCGGCGTGCGGCAGTGAGCTGCGCTCTGCTCTGGCGTGGGCTTCCCTTCACTCCCAATAGCACTCTCAATTTCTCTTCAAGGTGATTTTTCACACTGGGGCTAATCACCTGCTTCTATAAATCATATTAATTTACCTCATCTGCCTAACTGTTATTCTGCAGCAGGTAGCATGGATGTTCTCCTGTTCCGGGCTGTGCGACCTGGCTGTGCTTGGAAGCAGAGCAGAGACACCAGAAAAGCATTATTTGCATTGCACACATCCGAGGGTCTAATCTCACCTCTAGGATGTCGTCCCCAAATCAGCCCATGCTGAGCAAGAGGTCCCCAGCACAACACTGCCCCTTGTTACACAATGGAAGTCCAGGATTGCTGAGACCACAAGTGTAAAACAGAGGATCAGATCCATTTTGCATCCTCATTGGGCTCTCAAGTCCCAGTTGGATCATGSATGTATGGATGTGTGCTTGCATTTTGTTCACTTTCCCTGGAAGATTTCTAATCRTGCAAGTTATTTTAAAACACTTTTGTATTTCTTTTTGTTTCCAGAGTATGATTTCATCCATTGTAAATAGCACATACTATGCCAATGTGTCAGCAACCAAGTGCCAGGAGTTTGGGAGATGGTACAAGAAGTACAAGAAGATTAAAGGTAGAATGCTTTTTTTGTTGTTTCTTTTCAAGTTCTTGAACTTCTGCTGACAGTTTGAGATTATTTGCTTTAAGTAAAAGTGCTAAGAAGCTTTAATGATATTAGTGAATGTGTCTGCAAAGAGGGCGCAGTCGCAGCACATAAGAAATTAGATTTGATACGTTCCAATCAAGGCTCATGTGGAAACACAGACCCCTTAAAGCCTGCTTGTAATACCCCAGTTAGCTGTGCTGAAGATGAACTATGTTTTGATTTAAGCTAAAACGTTTTGGAAAATAAAGTAGTTTAGGACTTAAAAGTGAAAATTGCTGTGTAATTTGCTTTAGTTGCATTTTATTCAGGAAAGCTGACTAACTTCTTCCAAAGTTACACGCGCCTGTGCTCGGTTTGAAACACCACCCGCCCTGGTGGCAGGAAAGGGAGGGTGTTGCATGGTGGAATTACTGGCGGCTGGAAGGAAGATGCTTGAGGCAGGTGTGAGGTGAGAGGGGACATGAGGCTGCTGAGCTGCTGCTTTTCACCCATTCAAATCATTTATGCCCCAGGTAAAAATGTTGACTGGATGTACGAGCGCACAGTCCCTGGGTGCCAAGTGGCCTGGAGAGTTTCTTACTCCTGCAAACCACCATCATGTGCCTCAAAAGTCTTTATTTTCTCTGAATGGTGACTCTTAATAAAAACATTTTGTTGGAAGTGCGCTAACGTATCCTCTTGGTTAAAAAGGAACCGAAGGAATCAAACAGCTCAAGGTCATCGCCATTCGCTTATACTTGCGGTTCCAGGAGAAAAGAGACAGTTGTAGGGGTTTTTGTTGTTGTTTTCCCAACTGGGCAGGGGTGTGATGCCAGCTGCCGAGGACCGGGAAGCCCTTCACTGGAGTGTGCTCAGCCTGGAGATGCCTCTAGAGCCGCCAAGGGTTTGCAGCACGCGCGGTCTGTCGCTGCCTTCCCTTCGGAGAGCGTGGAATTCTTTAAGCTCTTACTTTTTTTCACTTAGTAAGTGCACAGCTAAATTGATGTGTGCAGTAAAAGCAGAATGAGACCTCAATCAAGGAGTCAAGGATCCAAACCTGAAGAGTTTACCGAGTACCTCTGTGTATGCGCTATTCAGAGAGACCCAGCTGGGCGCTGCGGTTTGGAAGTGTATGTGCATGTTAGTAGGAGGAGAAAAAGGAAGGTTAAGGTATGTGTGAAGTAAACACAAGCTGCTAGAAAGCAGTTCAAGTAGTGTTGATTCATCAGCCGTACGAGTGGGAGAAAMAACAAAGAAGCTATGGCAGGTATGTTGGTGCCTGGGGAATAAACAGCCAGGGGACCTGGACCCTCTGCACCAGGAAGCCTTCTGCTCCTCCTTGGGTGGGTTTAATTTCTCAGCACCTCCTCTTTCGTGCTGTTTTGCTCCTGTCCGTAGCCAAATACTACTAGAGAACAATGCGCAAAAGCAGTGAATTGGGTCCAATGCTTTGGTCGTCACTCATCCCCGTGAGGAAGGAAGAGTGTTTTCCAGAAAGGTGGGTGGATGGATGATGCCACTGTTGGCTTTTGGGATCATAATCCAGATAGACTAGGTAGAGCTGTACTTTAAAGTCTCTGGGACCAGCACCCATGTTGAAGTCTAGAGCTGGTTATTAGAAAGTAAAAGCAAAAAACTGATTCACATGAGCAGTGGTAAATGCAGAATAGGAAGGGGTTTCAAAATAGCTTTATTGATGTTGCAAACTAAATGCAGCCTACAGTGTTAAATGTGTTTCTTATTATCTGCTAATGTCTGTTTTAATAAAACAGTGGGAACTAAATGGTTGCTTCTTAATCAAAACCATGATTTCCTAAACATAAGCTATGTGATTCTGTTACAAATTGCCACAGATAGATCTTCTAGGTCAAACTTTTTTTCCTTTCTCCTCGAAATAAATAAACAGTAAAATAATTATACACTCTGGAAGATCAAAGTAATTACAACTGAAGCCATGCAAAAATAAAAAGCTCTCTGGAAAAAAAAAGGCAAAAAGCATCAGGTTGCAGAGTATATACTTAATGTTTAAATAAAAATAAGAAAGTGAACAATCAATAATTTGATATCATTAGCAACAGATGTAAAAGCTCTGYGCAAAAGGAATCACGTGAAATCTCAAGTAAACATTCTCAGTGTGCGTTCTGTTGAACCCACTGAAAAGACAGCTCAACTATTTGTGCGTGTAATTTAAAAAAAGTTTTCAGTTAGTTCAGCTCAGCATGGTAATTCCGCGTTGTGTCAAGACCAGGCTAGAATAAGACTCTGCTCGGGTTTCGTTCCCCCCAGGCTCTTACAGTTTTAAACCCATCACAGTTTGCTCAGGGGCGACGAGGCAGCCGCGTGGCGCGTGGGAGCGCTCTGGGCCTCCGCAGGGACGGGAGCGAGATGCTCGCTCCGCTCTCCTGCGGGTGCACGTGTACATTTGAAGCAGAGCTTACACCGACCTAGCTGTGCTGCTCGGCGTCTTGAGCGCAGGCGCTGTCCATTCCTGCGAGGAGGCTCAGCGCCTGCGGGGTTGCTGAGCCCGCTCCAGCTTCCTGCTTAAAAGACCTTCATTGGTCCTTAATTTGCTGCACAAAGAGAGGTGTCAATAATGACAAGACCTGGTAGGTAACCCTGTGCCCGAGGATGTAGCTGTGATGAGAAGCATTCCAGACCTTTTGCAGGCAATTCAGATTACTGGCCGGGATCAAACCTGTCCCAGGGACTGACTCACTGCCCAACATGTAGGATTCATAGCATTTTGGTTGTGTTTTTAGCTCCCTCTTTTTCTCAGTAGCTATTTCACTTCCCAAGTGAAATGCTTTCTATTTTTATCAGAAGGACTATCGCTGTATCAGAGCTCCCACAACTGAAGCTCTTCCCTGGTGTGAATCTTCTCTTTTTGCCTGATACCACAGCTTTGCTTGGTGCAGAAGGTTAGGAAGGCAGAAATACATACTTTGTGACCCTAAAAATAAAAAGACATATTTTGTTTGTCTGGGAAATAAGGACATTTCATCCTTGCTACTGCCATGAGTGACTGTCAAAATAGAGCTTTTGGGTGGATGTGAGTTTTGAGACTGTGGCTGTTTCGGAGGGTTYGTGGAATGATGAGTCTTCTCGGTCTAAAGGAGGAGGGCTCAGTTATTTCTGTTTCATTAGATCGGGAACTGGCTTCTGAGGGAATGAGCTTTTATAGCTTCCTTAAAATGAGAAACTGCTTTGGCTGCTCTTTGATTTTTCCAATATCACTGATTAGTTGTTGTGTGCTGTTTAATTCCTGAAAGTATTTTTGCTCACTTCCCACATCACATAGAGCACCCTGTTTTTCTTCTAGTGTGTTTCAGAGGCCATTATAGGTTGCAAGAGGTTAGAGGCAGAATTCAGAAGGGGTCCCAGCTTTGTTTTTTCGCCACTGCATCGAGGTGATAATGCCTGTGTGAACCTGGGGAGGAGTCTGCTGTGTGCTTTGATGAACAGTTTCACATTGCTCTAAATTGTTCCTTGCAGATGTTGTGGGAGCCTCATGGAAAGGCACATGAGCTCCTTCCTGAGCAATGTTTCTGACTTTTAAAATATTCTATTTATTCCTACATTTATGCATGCATACATGACTTTATGTATTTATAGATTTATATTTTATAGATTGGGGATTTATATATTTATATGTATATATATAGGTGTAAAAATATACATATATCTTGACCACGAATGCCCTTGATGAACTTGTTAAAGGAGAGATGTTAGGGTATTTAAGAAGAGAAAATTTCTTGTCTTGTTTGGTTGTTAGTTGTGGCTCTGGCACTGAACCAGATGGGATTGTTTAGGTGTGTGGCTCTTGACACTTCGGAAATTTTTTCTTTGCTTACTTTTATATTACTGACTTATTTATTGTGCTAAAATAGGACTTTCCCAACTTTTTTTTTTTTTTGAATAAACAAATAGAAAATAGGTCACCATCATTCACATGCAATATTTTCAGGATTTAGAAGACAGACAGGACCTGAAGATTATGTCTACTTGGGGACATCCTTTCAGACCATCTGACTGCTTGACTGTTTTGTGAGGACAGTAGTTTGTGGATTTGCATTGGTCATGCAAAAAGTAGAATCTCACTTTAAATATATATATATATATATATATATCTTAATTCGTAGCTAAAGTCAATGTATGCATTAATTTCAGGTTTGCAGAGTGTCTTCTCTTTTGGCTCTCGCTCTGTGGTGCATATATCATAGCAGACAGGTATATCCGATTAGCTAAATCCCCCGTCTTACGTGTGCGTGTGGCTGGAGCTGCAGCCACTGCTGCTTTAGGGACCAAATGCCAGTCTAGAGAAGGTGGAAAGCCCTACTGTAGGGAAACTGGGAGTCCCGTGTATGCTGTCCCTTTTATGGCTTTTATGACTGCTTGATTTTATTCACTTTTAATTGAGAGATGCTCACTGGCATGTGACAACTTTAGGGTTTAAAATGTCTCCTCTTCCAAGCATAGCAAGATGCTCCTCCCAGTGAGGACCAGTTTTCACCAAGGCTGGGCGGTCTGTCTATCCCCTCCTGAATTCTTAGTGAGTAAAGAACAATCTTCATTTTGTGTATAAAATATATATATTTCCTTTTTTAATCTCCAAAGTTGCAAAATCATTTTTCTTTGAACTTGATGAGTGTTTTGTGTGTGCCAAATAAAGACATGAGAGCTCAAAAGAAAAACTTGGGCCTGGATATAAGCTTTCCTGGCATGAAAACTGTTAAAGTGACTGTGATGTTGTGGATTTCAGAGTGCAAAATTTATTGCATCCCTGAGAACACAGCTGACTTCTCCTCACTCCAAGTATCTGAAGAGTTAGTACATCTTCCTTGGTGATGTTTGTCTTCTGTCTCATTCCTGTCTTCATCTCCAATGCTTTGAGTCAGGAAGAGCTCCGTGCTTATCTCCAGGAGGGCCTGCACAGTTGGCTGGGATGTKCCAGTAGGTTTGCACCTCCCCTTTGATCTCCCACGGAAGGTTAGGACTGAAATAGCAGGACAGGCGTCTGCCGCAGTGGTTTGACAGGGAGGGAGATACTATTATACAGGTGAGACCATCAGTCCATCCGAGCCAGCATTTCCTGTGTTCCTGTAAGATGGTTCTGAGTAATGTTTGCCCTACTTCTCCCTTTTCGTGTTACATGACCAGTGTTTATGCATTAGACCATGGTGGTCACCAAGGTGTCTTCTGCACGACAYCTTTCTAATCTAGGCAGACCTGATACATCCTGTCTGCGAGCGATGCCGACACGGTTGTGAAGCACTGAGTTCRTACTACTGTGTGCCCTTTTTAACCTCTACAGTAGCCCTAGAATAATCTGGAAATAAGACGAGCTGAATTCTTGTTTTATGAGAAGCGGTTTTGGCGGCAGCGCAAGGCCAGGGTCAGCCCGTTGGCAGACTGTGACTGACTGAGTTTAAGCGGAAGTGACAGAGAACTTGTGCCCCAGGGATTCAGTCTTTAGGAAGAGATCGAGAGTGGCTAAAAAGGATCTGAGTACGTTCTACTTGTCTTGCCCAGCGCTGATGCTGATCAAAGACCCACTTAATGGCAATTCTTCCCAACACAAAAATAGAGACTTGTGCGGTGGTGGGAACTGGAGTGCACAGCGCGCCCAAAAGCAGACAATGGCCTTTCCTGCCTGCTTCCCATTAGGCTTGGGAAAGGCCTTTGCTACCCGCAGCCAAGCAATTTCTGTGCATGGTCTACAGCTATTTTGAGGTCGTTAGCCCTGCTGTGGAAGTAGAGGAAAGGAGAGGTCTTAAAAATCACAACTTATTATCAAGTCTGCTCCTCCAGTCAACATATATTTTCTCCATCCCTCACTGTGCAGATAAATGCCCCCCCCAGACATCAGACAGTAAAAGGAGCCAATGAAGGACTTTGGGTAAATATGAAGATTAGATATTGAATGAAAATGAGACTCCTCTGGCCAGCCCTTTGCACTGAAGTGGTTAAGAAGGCTGTGATTAAAAGAAGTGAGTAATTATCCTGATTAGAGATGCAGAGACACGGCCTCACCACCCTGAGGGGCCCTGGCGTGCTCCAGAGCAGCGCTGCCCTTGGCAGTCAGTAGCCCCCAGTTGTGCCATGAGGGCAGCTCTGGGCGCAGAGGTGCCACTGAGCCGGGAGCGCCGCCTCCTCTGAGGATGCCAGCGGGGTGGCTGTGACCACCAGCCACGGCTCTCGCGGGCACAAGGGCGGCGCAGGGTGCGCGGAGCTTCACCAGCTGGGCAGTGCCGGCTCTGTTCAGCCACRGCCACTCTTAACGATGCCTTTTGTGACCGCCAGGTTTTAAGTAATAAATAAAACAAAGCGGCGAGCTCTGCAGCCGCTGCGCCGGGGCACAGTGCCGGGGTGGTGACATCCCGTGACAATTGAAACATGGCAGTTCCGCCGGCAAGTAACGTATTACAAAATGCTCTTTTGCCAACCCCTTCCCTCTCTGTTTGGGACAAGAAGCCCTGGGTGTCCAGGGGACGGAGCAGCTGGGGCCCCGCTGGCTCCCGGGTGCCACCGGTCCCCCCATGGCAAGGAGTTTCCCTCAGCCCTTGCGCTGCCTGCACCCTCTGCCCGCTCTCAGGAATTTGGTCTCCGTGCTGTCAGTCAGCTCAGCGCTGCTCATAAGCCCTAAATACCCCACAGGCTGTTTGTCAGAATGTTTCTATTAGCAACTCAGTGAAAATAAAGGGTGAAGGGAAGGGAAGGTGGAGAAATAAATCTTATTTTAAATCTCTTGAGCTGATTTTCTTTCAAATGGAAAGTTGCAGGCAGACCACCCCAAGCTATTGTGCTGCAGACTGCGTCAGCTCTTTGCGCGAGGAAGACTTGGGTAGAGGTTAGAGCATCACACAGGGGAAGAGTGCTTTGGATTGCTTTTGTGCTGTATCCAGGAAGTTTCTAGCACAGTATGAAGCTGAGATACATTGACACACATGGTAATCATTAGGAGAGAAAGGAGCATTGAAACATGTCAGTTCCCTGCTCCCGTCCTGGGGAGTGTGTCAGTCTCGGGCTGTCTGGTAGAGGTAGGGATGTGYTGGAGGGAATCGTAGGCCTGGGAGGACAGGGGGCATCCTCACATGCGGGAGGTCTCAGGCGCAGTGGCCTCTGTCCCCAGCTGCCTTCCTGGCCCCTGCTGCCCTGTCCTCTGGCTGCAGGAGGTCCTAGAGCCAAGGGTGGAGAACAGGACCACGTGGCCAAGCAGCACGGAACAGGAGGAGACAGCTGCACGGCTGCTGGGAGGTAAGATGGGGCCTCTGCAGCTGTGCTGCTGCTCAGCTAGCCCAGCATCATGAGCAGAYGTCCCGTTCTGCCTGCCGTTCCTGCCTTCACGGCTGCTGTATCCAACGTGTTTGGGTCCCAACCAGGGCTTCCGGTCAAGCGGAACAGTAGTAGAGCTGGGTAAGACGGTCCTGGCGATAGAGCACGGGGAGAGGATGATGCAGGCAGGGAAGGCCTTGCTGCAGCATCATGGCCCCCACCCGCCTTTCTTCTCGCAGCATTGCTGGGATCTGGTGCCTCTTCCTCACTGGCAGTGCCAGCCCCATTGCAACCTTCCCACAGGACTGCCTGTCCTGGCGTCCCTCGGGCTCCCACAGCAGGGAGAACAACAGGGAACCCGATACAGGCACTGGTGCTAGAGAAGGGGAGCGCCTGAACAGTTGAGTAATGCACATTTTTTCCGTCCAGCGTAACTGCTAATGGTAACCTTTTATTATTGAAGCGGTTGAAGTGACTAGAATCTGGTTGGTTTATTGAGAATATATGTGTGGCTGCATAGTCTCATATGGCAGAAAAATGAATCTGATAGTAAGGGGAAAATACACCTATGGAAACCAGTCAGGTRGTGTGTCCGTGCTAGTGTTGTCACAAGCAGCACCACAGAGATTAGCAGCCTGCAGCCTTTTCATCTCCAACTTTACTTTTATGGGGGTTTATAACTTGGCACTCAAGTGGGGAGTGGGTGGAAACTTGGCAAATGTGGCTCAGCCGAGGAAGTTAATTTTATTTGTATTTATTTCTCACCAAGTTTTCAAAAGCACTTGGTTACTGTTTTTGTGTTCTAACAAGTAGTAATTTGCTGGTTTCAGTGACTTACTCTCAGTAAAACTCTTAAACTCCAAAATGCTTCAGAGATTATTTCAGCTCTCTTGAAGCTCCTGGTGTGAGGCCTCTAGATTTCCAGGAGTGCAAACCAAGACTGCAGGTATTTGTTCCTATAGTTGCAAGAGGTTACAGCCCTGCTCAGATGGGGACTTCCTCTCTGAGCACTGTCCCCCTGCCCTGCCTGCACCGCCAGCCTAAGTCCCGGGGCAGCTTTTTTAGGGCAATTATTTTATAGAAGGTTACAGGTTATGTGGATTATTTTTCTTCCAAAGAGCAGGAAGAAAAAACTAAGATTTCTTCTAAAATAGTTAGTATTTTCCCTCCAAAACCAAAAGGAGAGTCCAGCACCGTGCCCAGGCAGGTTCCCGGGCCGTGGCCGCGGAGGGAGGGCAGCATGGCCGCAGTGTGCGCGAGTGGCTGGGCTGGGACTCAGCCTCGCAGCCGGGATCAGCCAGGGAGGGAAGAGAAGAGGTTCTCGGTAAACGCAGCCTGAGCATTAGCCGCCTAAAGCTCCCAAGGTTTATGCAGATTAAGTGTTAGAAAAGGGCTCAAAGCCTTGTGCAGTCGTTAATCATTACACAAGTTATCACAGCATTATGGCGTCCGCGAGCTGAATCCTGGCTTGTTCCTCACCAAGGCCCAGAGGAGGATGAGGCTGCTGTGGGTCCCGGCTCCCCGGCGCGGTGGCAGCGAAGCCGTGGCAGTCGGCCCGCGAGGTGCGGTGAGGCTGCCGTCCTGCAGTTACCTGCACACAGCTTCTGTTTCTGTGCCTCTTAAACTTCATTCCCTGTTTCAAATATTACTTTTATGGGAAAGAAATTGTGTAGAATGTGTTCTTTTGCTCTTGCATGAGAAGATGCTRTGGCGTTGCTGATATCAGATACTCAGAAGGGACAACCTGTGTCTACGTATGCAATTGYAGGACATAGATTTGGGTTGCAGTGCCTCTTTTTTTGCAGCAAGATGTCACTTAAGGGTCAAACATCTTTGATGCACTAAACAAAGGTTTTTGGAAGAGTGTGAAGCCATAAAAACAGCACCATAAATCAGGGAACAGAGTCTTGCCACACGCTGCGTTCTCTGCAGCTGCCCTGGCGGGTTCAGCGGTGAGGTTTTGGACACTGATGGAAAGGGGAGGTGAAGGTGAGAGTCCAGTGTCCCTGCCTTCCTTACATCGTCCCCCTTGTGAAGGCCACCAGAAAAGAAAAAGAGCGACCATGGCTCTAGAATATGTTGTGCCTGGATTGGGGTGGATGAGGTTTGTACCGTCCTTCACACTAGGGGCTCACTGCTGCTGCTGTAGAGCGTGCAGGCAAACAGCTGGTAGCAGGTAACGTCCACACAGGGTGCAGGATAGGTTAAGCAGGAAAAGATAGAGTTGCTGAGTCCATTGTGAAAAGTTGGTCCATGAACTGCGCAAGGATGGGTCTAGTTTTCATTGGGTTTGTCTAAATGGGTGTTAATTTGCATTCCTTTCCCTCACCCAAAGCTCTATTTTAGTTTTCTTTCCCGTTCATTTAATTTCATTTTGAAAATTCCTTCAATTTGACATCAGGTTCTAAAGTTGGTGTCTGTATGAGCAGAAGTGTCTGAGCTTGTTGCTTTAGGAAATGGAGCTGGAGAGGGAACCTGCTACCTGCATGATCAGGAGTCTTCCCACGCAGTGGGCGAAACCTGTGCAAGCGGCTGTTGCTTACTGTTGTTCTTCCTCTGTGCTGCTTTTGTTTTGTGTGTTTCTGTGGAGCTCTTATGCAAGTGCAGACTTGCAAAGTGGGTGTGCTGTTGTGTATGGTCACCTGCAGTAATCCTTACCCAAACAGTCCTCTTACAAGTGCACGCTGAAATGACAGCAAACTAATTTTTCTCTTTTAACAGTGGAAAGAGTGGAAAGAGAAAACCTTTCAGACTACTGTGTTCTCGGTCAACGTCCCATACACTTACCAAATATCAACCAGCTGGCAACCTTGGGAAAAACTAACGAACAGTCTCCTCATGGCCAAATTCACCACAGTACTCCAATCCGAAACCAAGTGCCAACGATGCAGACCATGATAAACCCGGGGCTGCTGTCACCTCAGCTCAGCCCGCAGCTGGTGAGGCAACAGATAGCAATGGCCCACCTGATAAACCAGCAGATCGCCGTCAGCCGGCTGCTGGCCCACCAGCACCCTCAAGCCATCAACCAACAGTTCTTGAACCATCCACCCATCCCTCGCGCTGTCAAGCCAGAGCCATCAAATTCATCAGTGGAAGTCTCTCCAGATATTTACCAGCAAGTCAGAGATGAGCTGAAGAGAGCCAGCGTGTCTCAGGCTGTCTTTGCAAGAGTAGCATTCAACCGTACACAGGTATTGATTTCTGTTGTGTAACCCAGCAAAGGTGAGGGGGTGAAGTTGTGACTCCTGTTTTCTTTGTGGTTGTTGCCGATCAGGGCTGGAGATGGGCCATGGAGATGGGCCAGATCACCCTCCCTTCCTTTCTCGCAGTCTCTCTCTTGGGATTGAATGAGAGAGCTTCTTCCTGGGGCAACAGCTGGTTATGTTTGGTCAGCCCAGTGGTGCTCCCTGAGCCGTGAGTTCCAGAGGTAGTTCTGCTTCCGTGAGCTCTTCCCTCCATCTCCCTTCCTGGCTATAGACTCCCACATCTACTCCTGCCTTTGGTCAGAAAGAGGTAACAAGAGACTGTCGGAGTCAGAGGGGTCTTTGGGCTTCTGCCACTTCCTCCACTTCCTCCATGCTGTCCACACTGGTGCCAAGGGTGGTGCCAGAGGCACCTGCCCCAAGAAGCCCGTAAGAAAAGTATCTGTAGGCTGAAAGGCTTTKGGTGCCAGCTGGCTGCTGGAAAGATGTCTGCCATTTGCAGCAGGTCGTGTTTGCTTTCGTACAACTGACAGTTTCTCTCAAATAATCAAGCTCAGGTGTTGAAATAATCAAGGGGTAGCATCGGCTGGGTGCCCAGGTGACTGCATGGGGAGAAGGGCAGGCCCTCTGCATCCATCCTGCTGCCAGGTACCATTCCATGCACGCAAAACATTCCCACTAATCCATGGTACTCCATAGTAAGGCTAAAGGAATGGGAAGTGGTTTCATGTTTAAATATTGGTACAAATTTCTTCTGTGCTGCCAGAGTTCATCTTTGAGGTGAGCTTTACCAATGGGAGAAAACCAGGGCCATATTTGCATGTCTCCTGGAGGTCTGTCCCTTGCTCCATACAGTGCGTTTGCCGGCTGTCCTGGATTAATGATTTTCTTTGGCACTGCCATTTTGGAAATGCCATGTTATGAGAGAACTAATTAAAGCATGGAGCACATTTTTATTGCTTTCCTTCTTCCATTAAATTCATAAGATGGCTGCGCTCAGAAAAAACATTCATTTTCAATCAACATGACTTCAAATTCTGAGGTTAGCCTTGAGGATATCAAATGAAAACTACATAGGAATGTATGAGTATTTCCTCTTTAAAATGCTGCTTTTAATTTGGAAAAGCTTTTCATCCCTTTGGGAACATAACTTGTTGTATATAAGCCTGGTATAATCAAGGTAGATGGTATTGACAGGATGACATATTGTGAACTTGAGCAGGAGGTCAACGGTATCGCTGCCGCTGCACGTTCGCTGCTGTCACTGAGCTTTAGCCACATCGCAGAGCAGACTTAGTAGTACTCAGACCTGCTAATAAACCAAAAGCTCATCCCCAAATGCAGAAGCTGCCTTACAATTTTGAGTTAAATCTGACATTTACAAGGAGACTGGGTTTTGATACGCCTGTCACCTGTGCAGGACGGCAGCGAGAGCACRGGTGGGAGACAGAGAGACCCCTTGAACCTTTTTCTAGCAGAGTCTCTGCTCATGGTGTTAAACAGCATCCACGACAGAGGTTGTTCCACATTCTTGATAGATAATCTGAAATCTGGACTGAATCAGCTGCAGTATTTTGCTTTGCTTTGCTTTCCTGGTTCTGGCATAGCTTCAGTGGCTTTAGGACACTGAGCAGGGCTCTAAGTGAAATGTGCTTTCTTCTTTGACTCCTGGCAGGGTGACTGTGGGCCAGTCCCACCTGGCAGCATTTGTAACCCCCCCCTTAGGACTTAGGATACCAAGTTTCACTGAATTCTGGGTTCTTTAAAGAGTAACGTGCACCGAAACTGGGGTCTCGGCAGAGTTGTGTCCGTGAGCATCCATCATTCACAGCAGCCATCACACCTCCATCATCATCTCTGCATTCCAGTGCTGTAGGAGAAGAGGGTAAATACAGCCATGATTTTACTCAAGGTCTGGAAAACTGTTTCTGAAACTTTCTAATACTGAATACTCAAACACCTGAAAATCTACATATTAACAAAGTGCCTCTGCACAGTAGCAGGAAAGCTAATGGCTGCAGTGCCCTGTGTGGTCACATTTCTTGTGTCCTTGACCCAACAGGAGAGTAGATTTGCTGTTAGTGCGATGATTTTAAATATTATCCCTCTTTTGAGAGGAGACCCCGGGGCTGGGGCCATGCGCTTGAAAGGCAGCCGGCTCTGCGCAGGGTGATGCAGCAGCTGTGCAGGRCGTGCTGAGTTCAGAGCCCTCACCGGGGAGGTGACACTGCGCTGCCCAGCTGCCTGAGGCGCCATCGTCCCTGCCCTAGCCTCCAGGCCAGCAGCTGTCCCTCCACACGGCCCTCGTGCCTCCCTGAAGCACTGCCAGAGCGGTGTTGCTGTGTCCCTCCCCAGCGGCGAGGAGGCCACAGCAGCTGAAGGAGGAGCTCGATGGTTTCAAACTGAAAACTTGAGGGTGTCTCAGGAGGTGCCCACATTGTAAAACCCCCAGAGTAGCACTGACCGAGCCGGTGGCGAGCAGGCAGGTCCTGTAGCCCCATGGAGAGCAGTGCGATCCCTCTSGGATGGTTCTGTGCTCTCCTGTGCATGTAGCGGCCCAGAGGGAGTGCGCTGACAGGGAGCACAGTGCTGAGCCAAGGCAATGTCCTTCAAGAAGGTGGCGGCACCTCTCCTGAGCAGGGCTGCACCTGGAAACGTGCTGCCGTGATCCGTCCTCAGGCAGGCTGCAYGAGAGCCGAGGGTGTAGAACGAGGTCTCTAGTTCCCAGTAGTGAGGTCACCTGCTTTGTCGGTCCTTCCATCTACCAAATGTGCCCTTGGTGGTACTAACTTTTCTAGCTTTTCTACTCAAAAAAAACCCAAAAACCAAAAAACCAAAAACCCCTCTTCATGATTTTTGATTGCCTCATGATAACAGGCAAACATAATTTTATACAAAAGAAGAGAAATAATTTACTTTTAGCTTTCCCTCATAAGTGATGTCAATGTACTGTACAGTCTGTAACAGTGACACCAGAACAGGCAAGTCTTTAACATCCATAAAACATTAATGTCATCTCAGTTCCATTAGACTACAGGGCCTTAATATGGATTTTGTGTATAGTGCATCATTTCCCTAGGAGCTGTCACTGTAGCAAAAGAATGTAGGTACATATTTATGCCTTACTCTCCTCAGCTATTAATTCCAAAATTAATTAATTTTGGATCAATCTCCCTTTGGGTCAGAGACTGTTGTCCCCATTAGTAACAGGGAGAGCTCGGATACAATCAGCTTTGCACTGCACAGCTGAGCACATGGGGTGTTCCCAAAAGCTCGCAGTGGAGACGCGACACAAAAAGCCGCTGCGGTGGAGCTGGAGTCTGCTCTCACCTCCCTGCCCTTCCCCTGCTGCCTCCCAACGTTCCTGTCCCCAGGAAGTGTGGAGAGACTTCCATTTCTGCCTGGAAATGTTTACGTTTGTCACATGTGCAGGAAGTACCAACCTCAAAAACTGGAGGGCTCTTGTTTCTCTTGGCAGTACCAACTAAGAGGCACTGCGTGCCACCCGGCTAGTAATTTTTTAAATCACTGTATTATGGACCACTACTTGATCTTCCGTCATGGTAGCTCTGTGGTGCACGTTAGCCCATAATCAAGTACAGCTTCATGAAATATGTACTGCGAGGCTTGTTTAATAGATAAACTATTCTCTAATTTATTTTAAAGTCCAATGACCTACATATTCAGTGTTGGAACCCCGCCTCTGACGAACATTATTTCTCCCCTGAGACCTTCTGTCTGACCAAATCTGCTAAATGAAGTAGAGGAAGCTTTGATCCAAACTAGGCTAAATCCATCGGAACAAGTGGCCGACACATGTACGCGTGGGTGGGAAGGGGGATGCGGGAAGGGAGTGGGGTCAAAAGAAGGAGAGGTGAGGTGGGATGATATGTGAGACATCTGAATCTCCCGCTGGGCGCTGGAAGTGCGCTGCCCGAGACAGCAGTGTTTGCTCGTGCCCACGTGCGCGCTGTGCTGTGCACGCGTGGGCGCTGCACGGTTCGGGGTCCCCCCTGCGTGCCCTCCTCAGCGACCRCGGCTTGGGTGCTAGTGGGCGGTTTGGCACCGGCTCTGCGGCACGAGTGCTGCACATGGCTGCTTACCCACGGAAAAGGCCTGGAATGAGCAGCTCAAGGTTTGTCTGAAACTGACGGTCAAAAGCCCTGAGAGCCCTGAACCCTTCTGTGCCTCTCTTTAATTTTATTTTTAGAGAATCTGTATCAAAGTTTTAATTCTCATGACTAGAGAGTCCACATGCTCATTACTGAGCAAAAAGGACAGCTGACAGAGAGTTTTTAGACCCACAGAGAGAATATAGTTATTGTAGGTGCATCAAATGACACCCTTTCCAACAATCAGGAAATTCCTGTTAGCCTTCCAATTATGCAGTGTGGTTGATCACAGTGTTGTGCGCACCCTAGCCTGTGTCGCAGCAGCGCCCATCATCAGAGATCCCTTCCGGCCTCAGCCATTCTGTGAGTCTGTGAACTGGACGTTTTCAGGCTCCCCGACGTGAACATTTTGTTTGCAGAGATGGCGAGTTCCCGCCGTAGGGCCGGGTCCTGCGAAGCTGGGCGTCCCCGCCTGCCCGAGGCGCCCTGGCTCCCGCTCTGGGCAGGACAGCAGGAGCAGAGGGCAGGGAGGCGCGAGGCCCGTCCCACACTGCAGTTCCGTGGTCGTGCCTGGAGTCTTGGCTTTAAAASAAGCGCTCCTCCATGGAGGGTGTTGCGGGCGGCCAGGCTAGAATCAGAACTCACCAGAACAGGCCATCGGGCGAGCCTTGCTATTGCTGCCACTTCAGCACTTTGGGGCTGTATAAAGCTATCCAGATGCTGGGGGATAAGCAAGGAAAGGGCTAATTGATCCTGTACAGTCAAYCTTTCTCTGCCTCTCAGAGGCAATGGTTCAAACAGACCGCTGGGCTCCGTGGCTGGAGTCAGGAGTAACTTCCACACTGGACCGGCTGGAGCATAGGAGCAGGGGAGGTGACCAGGGGACTCTTCAGCAGCAGAAGCACTCCGTGGGGTGGCCAGCCCCGCAGAGGGCTGCTGGCCTAAGCTGGCCCTCGACCTGGATGTCTTGCTGCAGGAGGCTGCACGTGTGAGTTCTGGCCGTCCTCATGGCCATCTCTGTTGCACCTTCTCCGACTCATCCTGCACGCTCTCCGACTCAGGCATGCAGGTGCAAGCTAGAGGGGATAGTAACCAAATCMAATGTTTCAGGGCTTATGATGTGTTGGGAAACGGGCAGGTGCTGATGACAGCAGCAGTAAGAAAGAAAATGCCCGGGCACGGTCTGTTGGATTTACGTTGCCCTTCTCCAGCAAGTCTTGCAGCAGATCTGGAGCTGCCAAAGTGATCCATAATCCTTGGAGTCCCCAGGAGCTGCCAAAGAGGTCCAAAATCCTTGGAGTCCCTGGTTACAGAGTGGGTCTTTCCTTCAGAGGAAGCAGAGGGGCGCCGGACAGGGCAGGCAGCTCTTTGGGGTCCAGGTAGCCCAGCCCGGAGCAATGGCTGCTTTCCTGCCCCGGGGCGGTACCCAGAGGGCACCGAGAGACCTATAGGCTGCATGTTTTCTGTTTATACCTTGCTTCTTTTTAAGCTTTTTTTTCCTTTTTTTTTTCCCCAATGTTTTGACATAGTAGCCAAAACGAGTAAAATGTTTGGGCGAGTGGCCAGTGCTTGTTTCAGTGAAGAGCCTCAGAAACTGGGAAATACCGGTGAACCTGAGGCTTTCTGAATGAAACATTTGTGGTGCCAGATACAGAGAGAGATGAGGGAAAAAGAAAAAAAAAAAACCGAAACAGGCACATTTGGGCTGCTTTATAGCTCCCTCTTCCCGAAGGAAGCTCCTCCCTGCCCCTTGGCGAGGCTCTGGACACTGGGCGAGGAGACCTGGCTTCCCAGCGCATGGCTATCGTGGCGGTGGTCCCCGCTCGGCTCCTGGTTGCCACCTGGCCCTGGCTATTGCAGGCATGGAAGGTTGCAGCCTGGGAGAATGAAATCCTGCTCCCAGCCTGGAATGCAGTTAGTTACAGAGATAAAACAGGCTGCTGTGCCCAGCTGGAGGGATTCTGCCTGTCCCTTGGACAGGTGATGGGAGGGGGTGAGGTGCGCAGGGTCGGTGCTGGATGGGGCTCCAGGAATGGCTCCAGACCGACTCCTCCTCTTGGCTCAGGGGCTGCTGCTTTCCGAGCTCTCCGCAGCATCAAGACTGGGCTCAAGGGAGCCGCAGAGCAGCGGGTACTACCCCATCATATGCAGCCCCCTCTGCTTTCTGGGGCAAAATTCCCCCAGACTGAAGTGGGAGCAGAAGTGGAGGTGCAAAGAGGCCTTTTCAGACTGGAAATGCACTTTGGCCAGGTAACTCCTGCACCTCTGCCTGCTCGCGAGGCGGCTGCTGCGCAGGGTCCCTTGGGCAAGGCCCTTTGCCTCGGGCGAGAGGAAGCCGAGCGGCTTTCATCCTCTGCCTAGCGTCTAGCGCGACATTTACGCGCGCTCGTTGCTCTGGTGTCTGCACCACTGTGCAAAGACTTTCAATCAGCGAGGGGTCTGGTTTGGGGTTTTTTTTCAGGGGAAGGGGGCGGAGGGGTTGTTGATTCTTTTTTTTCCCCGCATAGAAAACTCTCTCTTCTTGCATGAAACCCTTTCATGCCGCCTGCGTGTTTTATTCTTGTGTGCAATGTGGCACAAGCAACATTCAGTTGTACTCACAGGAAAGAAGGCAGTCTGCAAGGGAAGTGCTTAATTTAATAAATTGCAGATTTTTGGTACATGGGACATTTGTTCCAACAGTGGGTTTTGCACTACCCAAAATTTCAGTTTCAATTAACTTAATTGTATTCAACAAGCTGAATGAAAGGCTCTGAAGCAGCGTGTGAGTCAGGCCTGCAGAATGCGTGCTCACAGGAGGCCAACCCGGCGAACAGGGCCAGTGACGGGCGCTGCATCCTGCCTACTCTGCTGCCAGGGCCGGTGCGCGGCCTCAGCGTGCATGGCACGTGGATGGTGGCGCTTGGTGGCTGCAGATGGCCGCGCGTCCTCTGCCTCCTCTTCCCCCTGTGCATCCACGTTCAGCTCTGTGTGCACAGGCTGCCTTCCCTAATAAGAAGAGATACCATAATAAAAAAGAGGCTTTATTAAACTAATGCAATAAAGGCATTTTCTTGGAGGATTTAAGCACTTCATTTTTAATAATAAAAATCAAATTGTCATTGTTGCACCCTATATAAGTTTTATTCAAATCAGCCTCTAAATGCTTCATGCCTAAGCAACTATCTCCTGAGATATATGTATTTTAGCATTAGTTAAATGAGTTTAAGCATGAGGCTCGTACTCCAGCTGCCGGCAGCAAATCTAGGGATCGGGAGCTTCTCCTTTGAGCAAGATCCTGGTATGTTCAGCTGCCATGAAAGGAGCGGGGAACCAGCTGGTCTCCTGTTTGCACTGACATGAAAACAGTGCACGTCCTCTGAGTGTGGAGCTTCACCTGAAGTGAGGGCATCCGAGGTGGTTCGGGAGCCTGGGCACACACAGCCCTGCACAGGGGCAGGTGTTAAGGTGCTCAGTTTGACTAAGCACGCGGCTGTCTGCTGATCGTCTGAACTAATTTTGCTTGGCCAGATTGAAGCAGATACGTTGCCAGACTAGGCATTCCTAGGAGATTCCCAGCACTCCTACTTTGTGTCCTGGCTAGAAAAAGGAAGAGGTGCAAGGAAAGGAAAGCAGTGACTGTTTGACAGTGAGTTCAAGGAATCTTGCAAATACCTCATGAATGCATCTCAGGCTCCAAGGCAATATCGAGGGTGCTGAAACTCAGAGTAAAAAAGTAAGGAGGGCTACGGATGTTATGATGAAGGCCTGCCTTGGCATGAGAGAAAAGTAGAGCAGGCAGAATTGTTTTATTTCCTTGGAGGGCTGGAGTCAGTGCTGCTAAGCTCCCTGCTGGGCCTGCCTCCTCTAAAAAGAGTGTAATAAATAAAAGCAATTATTTTGGCCTGGCAAAATCACGTTGACTGTGGAATTCTGCACGTAAGGTCGCCAGGCACCACTCTGTGAGATGCAGAATGTGAATAAGCACCCCCATGTCCTGGGCTTGCTCTGAGTCGCATCAAGACCTGGTGGAAAGCAGAACAGATTGTGTCTTGAGACTGGGAATTATGAGATGTTCTATTTGAGCTTTAAGTATTATATCAGAGCAACATTTTTCTAGTATTTCAGTGTTTTTCTTGGTTGCTTTTGGCAACAGCCGAAGTACGGAGAGGCACAAAAACACTGAAAATACGAAAAAGTACTTGTGCTCTTTTAGTCCCTCCTAAACATATAACCTCCTTGTACAGGCCATAAAAACTGAGGTTTAGCAAATTAGTTGGGTTTATTTGAGTTTTTGGCTGGGGCAGGGCTTGTCCAAAGGCTGCTTTGAACCCCTAGGCTTGGCAGGGCTCCGGTGCGCACGGCAGTGCAGCTCGGGCACCCCGGCCATGCAGCTCTTGCTGCCTCCCGTCCCTCCTCCTCCTCCTCCTCCTCCTCCATGCCACCTCTTTGCCTCACTCCGGTCACCTTTGAGGCACTTGGGTTGCAAAATTGCCCTCATCTCAGCAGCTGCCCCCGGGAGCTCCCTCCAGGGCCAGATCTGGCGGCCGGGGAAAGGAGAGGGAAGGTCTTCACCTGCCTTCTGCGGGCCTTGGGCCAAGCCTCTGCGCTGGCCTCTCGGCTCAGCGGGGCCGTCCTTGGAGTTAGGTGCCAGTCGGAGCCGGGTGTGCCCTGCCTTGCACCGCAGCGTCTGGCAGAGGCTGCTTGGGAAGGTTCCTTGCCTTGGAGGCTGCAGATCCTGTAGGCCCGAAAGACACAAGTCCCCAGGCAGGGCTCAGTGCACAGCCCCTTGAGGTGGTGACCATGCATGCCAGCTTGCTTTTGAAGGACTAGATCACAGCTTGCTTGAAAAAAGCATTGTCAAAATCCCTCCTCTTTTAAACAGCCTCCAGAGACTTCTTTATTTTGGCTGGGCATGTGCTCCTGTTTCCACCTCTGGTTGTTTCTTCTCAGTCTCTTGTGGGTGCAGGTAGTCACTGAGGCCACGGAGCCGGTTTCAGCGTCAGCCGAACCACCCTGGGGCTCCAGGGCACCTTGCTGCTCAGCAGGGCCTGCATTATGTTACACTTTTCATTGGTTGCCTCCTCAGCAACCGGCTTAAAAATGAGGCACGAGAGGAGAAAAAGAAGCAAAACCATTATAAAACTGCTTATCCTGAGATGCATTCAGTGTTCATTCTATTTGGTCATTGAAAATCAGTTGGAGACTTTCTAGTCCCTGAGGATCATCTTCTAGGTTTGCAGTTAGTCACTCTGCCAACTCTTTTTTTTATTTTTGTCTTTAAATATGGGAGATGTATGGAAGTTGGAATGAGCTAATTTAGCCAGTGGAATTTTGTAACAAATGTACAAATGCTGTGGGTTTTCTTCCCTCAGCCCCTCCAGCAGCAACTTAATTTGCAGAACTGAAACCAGTCCTTGGCTGGCTTGAGGGTTTTCTCAAAAATAGAAACTGTGGGGTTTGTCTGGCCGGGCCAGTTTCCTCCCCACACACCTGGTGTGTATCACTTTAAAAAATAAATTATGCCTCATTAAATTACAATTAAATGAAATCACGATCATTTGTTTTTTGGAAAGGAAGATGTTTTGCATATTGAAAGCCTAATTTGTTGCAGGTGACAAAAAGGCTGAGGAGATTATTTAATATCCCTGTTTTTTTAATACCACTGCTCACTGGTTAGTTTGTGTATCCTCCAGTAGCCCCGAATTGCGTTATTGTAGATGTTATTCCTCTCAAGATACTTCATTTGATTGCGCTCCCCTATCGCTCGCCTATCTCTGCGGTGCCGTTTCCTGGGCGCTTTATCTGGAGCAACGGGAGGCCGCGCGCTACTCGCTCCGATGGCGGCCTCGTTATCATCGGGGCTGCCGCGGCTCACGCACTGCCCCGGCGCACTCCATGCTGGGATCCCTGGCTGCCGCTGCTGCCCCGGTGTGCTCCGTGGCGGGATCCCCTGCGTGCTCCGTGGCGGGATCCCCGGCGTGCTCCGTGGCGGGATCCCTGGCTGCCGCTGCTGCCCTGGCGTGCTCCATGGCGGGATCCCTGGCTGCTGCCGCTGCCCCGGCGTGCTCCATGGCAGGATCCCCTGCATGCTCCATGGCGGGATCCCCGGCGTGCTCTGTGGCGGGATCCCTGGTGTGCTCTGTGGTGGGATCCCTGGCATGCTCCATGGTGGGATACCCAGCTGTCACCACTGCCCCAGCGTGCTTTGTGATGGGATCCCTAGCTGCCGCTGCTGCCCTGGCGTGCTCCATGGCGCGATTCCTGGTGCGTTCTGTGGTGGGATGCCCAGCTGTTCCTGCTGTCCCAGTGTGCGCCGTGGCGGGATTTGTGGCGGGATCCCTGGCTGCTGCCACTGCCCCGGTGCGCTCCATGGTGGGATCCCCGGAGTGCTCTGTGGCAGGATCCCCAGCTGCCGCCGCTGCCCCCAGTGCACTCTGTGGCGGGATCCCTGGCACGCTCCATGGCGGGACCTCCAGCATGCTCTGTGGCAGGATCCCTGGCACTCTCCGTGGTGGGATCCCAGGCACACTCCATGGTGAGATCCCTGGCACACTCCGTGGCAGGATCCCTGGCCTCCGCCGCCGCTCTCCGCTGAGGGAGAGCTCCCCATCAGCTGCAAAGGCAGGCGCTGCTGTGCTGTTTGTTGGCATCTTTGGGAAAGACAGTCAAGAAACGCTGAAGCTGTTTGTACTTGGTCAGCAGTCAGCTGTCTTGCTGGGGCTTTAGCAAGGCTGCTTGGGAGACTCTCTGGCCTGGAGGGAAATAAGCCTGGACGAAATATTGCTAGGGAGTTAACTGCATGCTCGTTTTCGCCTTGGGACGCTGTCGTGCTTGCCAGGAGGGTGCCAATACCCTGAGGTCCAGAGTGTTCCCCCTTGGGCCCTTTGAATGGATTCCCTCCTGGCACAAGGGCATTCCCAAAACCGGACGAGTGCCATGTTCATTCACTGCCACCCTGCGAGACCGGGTGTTTTTAATGAAGCACCCACAGGTTATGTCCCCAAAGCAGATCCTACAGCTCCGTGATTTGCTGCTGCTTTCTCTTCTCAGAAATGACTGTCCAAACCGCAGTGAACAGGCTATAACATCAAAATGTAGTGAAACATTTTTCTTTATAAACTTCCTGCACTGCTTAAATGTCGAAACTAAATTTACCAACCCTGACAGATTTACTGAAGATGAACAGGACTGCCAAGTGTTCCCAGCTCCGAGCAGAGAAAGAGCGAGAGATCTAACAGCTCCTGAAATTTTTGCAGTGAGCACCTGGTGGTAGCTGCAGTTTCCTCTCCCCAATGTTGCAGCCTTCCCGTCTAGTGTCACCATGCTCACGTGGTTCCTACAGGGCCACAACAGGACAGGCCCCAAGAGGACTTTCCTAGAGAATATCCTCTCTGTGAGATTCTTGGTCAATTCTCAGTATTGCAACCCAGCTGGCTACACCAAACAAATTAAAAGAAAGAAAAACAAAAACACTTGACTTGATTTTTTAAATTATTTTTCTTTTTTACTTTTGAACCAGGGCTTGCTGTCAGAGATCCTGCGTAAGGAAGAAGACCCTCGGACAGCTTCCCAGTCCCTCCTGGTAAACCTAAGGGCGATGCAGAATTTCCTCAACCTGCCCGACTCAGAGCGGGACCGCATCTACCAGGACGAGAGGGAGAGGAGTATGAACCCCAACGTGAGCATGGTGTCCTCGGCAGCCAGCAGCCCCAGCTCCTCCAGAACACCCCAGGTAGGGTGCAGTCCCTCTGCTCCTGCAGGTTTGCCTGGGGACAGGGCTCCTCWTGGCACCTCCCTGCCCACGCGGGTTGTTGAGCTTCCTCTCAAAGCTTCTGGAGTGGCTCTAAGAGGAGCTCGGGGGGCTTTCAGCACAGCCTCACGATTGCTCTGGCTGTAATTGGTACCATAAATGCAGAAGAGCCTGTTGGTGACAGTACACGGAAGAATGCCCTTGGGCTGGACACACGCTGCCACGATGTGCCTGCTCCATGGCAGCTAGCAGATGCGTCACGGAAGGACCCTTTGCTTAACTTCCTGTCTTCAGGGTTCCGTGTCCCTTACATTCTGTAAAACACCGAGAAGATTTCTGGGTACATGAAGGTGTTCACATATGATTGTGGGAGTGTGCGGTCAGGAGGCCTGGCTGGCAGCGGATACACCCCTCCACTGGGATGATCCCCTGGCTCTCCACCCAACCTCTGGGCTATGTAACAAATTGTACCTGCATAATAAGGTTGGACCTGCACCATCAGCCTTGTCCCCGGAGTCTTCTCTCCATTGCCACCCTCACTGGGTTGCAGGATGCCCAAAATAATGGCACCCGAACAGGGACACCCCACATATGATGTTGCAGTAAAAGGCATGTGGTGAACAGGAGTCCAGAGTGAATGAGAAATCAGGGAGCTCTTTTGTGCCTAGGAAATCAGTCCTTGATTTAAAGGTTTTGTTGGTAATTGTTCGATGTCCGGAAAGCGGAGATGGGCTGGGTGTTGAGACGGGGGCGGTGGTTTGCAGCTTCCAACCAGCTGTCCTCTCAGGGACTTAGTGCACATTTAGTAGCGTGCTGCTGCCCATCGCATCCCCAGGAAGGCTGTTTCCTTGTGCAGAGGGAGAGCGTGGCTGGGCCCAGCCAAGTGCTTTGAGGAGGCACAGGCTGCTCGCTCTCACACCGTGCCTGCCCATGTGGTCCAAGGAGGCTCAGGCTGCTCACTCCCACACTGTGCCCGTCCTCGTGCTCCGAGGAGGCTCAG
>PTEX01000157.1:378018-396516 GCA_003342815.1 Eudromia elegans
TGCCCGTCCTCGTGCTCCGAGGAGGCTCAGGCTGCTCGCTCCCACACCGTGCCCGTCCTCGTGCTCCGAGGAGGCGCAGGCTGCTCACTCCCACACCGTGCCCCTCTCCAAGCTGCTTCTTGCTTGGGACTGAGCCACTCTAGCAAGTCCCTGGGGGAGCCCTCCTGCTTTGATGCCTTCGCACTCTTGTAGCCCGTGCACACCGAGCACTAGCTCAGGCTCTGCATGTGTTAGCTCTGCTTAGAATAGTATTACTGAGCACTTTTCCCTCTGAAATCTGTACTGCTGCTAAAAATAAGCAAGCATCTTGGACGGGGGATAGTTCTAAATGCGAAATGATTATTCTTAAGGAAGGTTTGTTGGGTTTGTGGAGACTATTGAGCTTGCCGAGTTTAATGCTGGCATTTGTGTATGCCTCATGTCTGCACACAGTGTAAAGAGTGGTGTTTACTGAAAGCAGTTTTCTAGAGTATCTTGTCAAGGCAAAACTGACTCTGAGTTCTCACTGCCCCTGAGATGCCTTGTTGTGCCACTTTTATCCTTTCCAGTCACCTTTCATTGGAAACACAGGTAATATAAGGTGAACTGTTTATAGTAATAAAGCATATTTGATGCATTTATTTTACTTCATTGACAGATTATCTTATTCTTGCTGATTCTTAGCATGATAGATTTCACAAGTAGAATCAACTAACAGAAGGAAATGGAGGAGTTGGAAGCAGTGCAGTGAGGGAAGAGTCCCTAATCTCTTTCCTCTCTGCACATAAGACGCTCTCCCCATATCCTAACCTGCAGCTTTTAAAAAAAGGCGAATCTGCCTTCCTTTGTAAGTGCTGAGCGTTACTGGAGAGCTGTGCTCTGGAAGAGCCAAAGGGTCACTGTCCGCACCGGGGCTGTTAGGGAGCAGAAGCTCCATGGCACAGCGGCTGCTCCGGCCAGGTGGTCAGCACCGCGTCCTCGCGGGGGCCGGGTCACCCCGGGGCTCTGCGCCAAGGGCTCCTGCCGCCGAGCGGGGCTGGAGAAGTTGGTTTAATGGCATTTTGCAGCATGGTTTCCATAGATACCAATCTCTTGAGGGCAGCGCTTGGGGAAGGATTTTTGAGCATGGGGTGAAACGAGATAGTAGCTCGTGCTGCTGTGCCCACAACTCGCCCAGCCCCGAGACCCCCGTGTGGGGCATCTCCTGAGCACAGTCGGCCGTGGATCAGGAGCTAGGTGAGGATGAGAGTGGGAAAACGATCCGAGAGCTTTGGGGATAAAATCCAGAGCTTTTAAAGGCTGTTGCCTACATGTAACCTGTTCCCTCTCCTCTGTGGAAAACCAGGAGCAACTTGTGGGATTTCAGAGCTCTCCAGCTAGGAAATGGCAAACTTCTCATTACTGCTGAGACCTAAGTCAAGGCACTTAGTGCTAAATCCTGTATTTTGGCACCACTGAACCCCTGCTTTGGTGCTTGCGCTACCCATTTCGGCCGTGGATGTGGGCTCTGGTGCGAGGGGCCGTTACGAGCAGGGTGGTTCGGAGGACAGACACAGGAAAGGGGAAGCTCAGAAGACTCAGTTGGGCCTAGCTAAGCTGCCCGTTATCAGAGGCGCTTGGGCATGTCCACCCGGTTAAAAATTAACCTTGGATGTACTATAGCGGCCTTAAACCCTGCTAGGAAAGCAGGGCCAACCGCAGAGGGTCATAATGGGGAGGGCGAGGAGCCTCCTCACAAGCCGTTCGGCGAGAAGCCGCGGCACGAGCCCGGCGCCCCGGCTGGCGCCCGTTATTGTCCTTCATTTGTCACGGCAGCGGATGGGAAATCATTCAATTAAAAGGAGTGCTGCGGAATACACAAAATCGCAATATGAGTTTAGGAGAATGAGGGCAGCTCGTCAAAGGCATGCCAAAGCCTGGCTTTATGAAATGATTCTCCTTTTCTTTTTTTTTTTCCCTCATTTCCACTGATTTCCTAGGTGAAATTAGGTGACTGTCTGGCCAGCATAATGATGATAAGGCTGGGAACCCATATATACTCAAATGACATACGTATAGTTTTAATAAAGGATGAGGGAGGCTTGAGGGAGTGCATTAAATTGAGTAATAATTTATTATTTAGAGACCTCTACCCATTTACGCATTTTTTCTGGGAGAATTGGCTCTCCCTCGGAGGCAGCACGGGGGGACGAGGGCCGGGACCGGGCAGCCGTGTGTCCCCTCTCCCCATGTGGGCCTGGAGCACCCCTGGAGCCGGAGCCGGAGCCGGAGCCATGCGGGAGAGGGGGAGCTGGCAGGGCCTCGTGCGTCCTATAGGAATGCACTGCAATTATTTCCAATCACAATTAACCTGATTAGAATAATGGACAGGAAGTGTCCCTCCGTAGCTAATGCAGTTTGGCATCAGCTGACTGAAATCCTCTGATAATTTCTGCACAGATGGCTGGGCTGAAAGCAGCACTTTTTTAATTATTATTTCCATGGTCTCTTGGTAGGCCAAAACCTCAACACCAACAACAGACCTCCCCATTAAGGCGGACGGCGCCAACGTCAACATCACAGCTGCCATTTATGACGAGATCCAACAGGAGATGAAAAGGGCCAAGGTATCTCAAGCTCTGTTTGCCAAAGTGGCGGCCAATAAAAGTCAGGTGAGTGGTAGAGGGGATTTCGTGGTTGCGGGGTTTTCTTGGATTTTTTTTTCTCTGTTTTGTTTTTAAAGCAAACTCTGGGGCTGGGTTTAGACCTGTCTCCTCCTCTCACCAATAAAAATACATCTGTTCCTACAATAATGATAATRTTCATCTTGAGGAAACTGTCATGGTTTTGGCTTTTGCCTCCTTAAATGGTTTCCCTTTTCCCATGTAAATGGGATGGGAATTTTATGGCCAGGTTTTTTCCCCCTTTTGTACCAGTGTCTTCTCTCACKCATGGTATATAACTTACACCTCTCGCAACAGGACAGGACCTTCCCAAACGATGGCAGGTAAATAAACATTTTTCCTAAGTAAGTGAGCAACTGAGGGGGGCAGTGGGAGGGTGCATCRGAGGCAGCTTTAGGAAGATGTTTCCTTTTTTTTCCTTTTTACTATTTTTGCACACTGCTGCATACAGTGAGGCCATGTAAATAATTCACATCAGCTTCAATCAGTTAAAAAAAAGGAAAAAAAGAGAAAGCATTGAGCATCACAGTGAGCTCTCTTGGATTAGTTTTCACTGTTGGTGTAAAAAATATATGTGAGCAAACCTAAGCCAGGATGAAATTCTTGCCAAGAACCCATTACTTTAAAAATTTCATCCAGCTCTTTAAAAAAACATAACATAGCAGGAAGGATTTTGGGGAAAGGACCGGCAGAAGTTTTGGTGGGAAGGGCTGCAAAGGCTGGGGGACCGTCGGAAGGCGTTGTTGGCCCGCGTGGCCGGAGCAGTGCCTGGCAGTGGGTGGGCGCTGCGCAGAGGCGCTGGCCGGGGCTGCGAGGAGCACGAGGAGCTGCATTGTGCGCGCGTTGCCGTTTTCCTTTGTGCAGAAACAGTGTTGTAGTCCCTCAAATAGATTTAAAACAGGCAGTCGAAGGGCGTGTGAACAAAGCCGCGAAGGCCGGTGGTGCACGTAGGAGAGCGTGTCCTTGTTGCAGGTACTCGCACCCTGCCTCGTGGAGCTCTCGATCCTTTCTCCTTCGCCATTGGATCAGTGTTTTTCTTTGCCTTTTGCTTTCTCTTGTCAGAGCACAGGGGCTACAGTCCATATCCCCTCTACCCCCCAACAAAATCCCAGGCGCGGTATGAAACACATAAAAGGAAAATACCACGGAACCCTCTTAAACTGTTAAATGCATAAAAGTCTCATGTACCACATGGCAAAATGTAATGAGAACTGGAGCTGTTAAACGAATAAAGCTGTTAAAAGCATAATGCCACTTGGCACAACTACTGTGCATTTAACGGTTTTCCACTGTGTAATAAATGACATATGTGGTAAACGTGCAGTAAATATAAAACTGCACAATTGATTTTGCAAACGTGCCCCTTATTCTTTACTCCATGCAGATATCAAAGTTCCACCCAGGATCCGGACTGGACAGCTTTTAATAAGGCGTGTTTAGCACAGACTGAACGCCAGCCTCGCTGGGGTTTGCCCCGCAGTTGCTGCAAACCTCCTGCCATTATGCCCAGAGGCTTCTCGAAACAGAGCGGGACTGAACCACCCGGCAGTCATTTGGGTGGCTCAGCAACTTCGGTCAGGGCCAGCGGAGCAGCCGTGCGCACTAGCACCAAAACAAGGATATGGCCTCTGCTCATTCACACAATAAAAGAAAGGCGGAACAGGGTAGATTTTAGAAGCTGGATGCAAAAGGTTGAGAGCAGGATCCACAAGTGTTCTTGGTTAGAGCGCCTAAATGTTGTGGTTCAGCAGCAGCAATGATCGGAGCGCCGCGTCGGAGGCCGGCGTCTCTTTCCTTCGCAGCCCTGTCCAGGCGGCGCTGACTCCCTGCGCTGACCCCTGGATGCCGCAGCGCTCTGTGGAGCGAGGCTGGCCGGGGTCACGGAGCCCAGGAGCGGTGCCGCAGGCTGCGTGTCCAGGCAGGAACTTCTCCATGGCGGGCGGCGTGTCCGACCTGGCGCCCAAGGCCCAACTTGCTTGAGAACAAGCCGCGGGGCGTCATGCAGAGCAGCACTGGCAGCCCTGGGCACTCCCTGTGCGGGTGCTGCGGATCTCAGCAGTGCAGTTATGATGTGGGAGCGCTCTCCAAAACTCAGCCCATACTGGAGCTGGAGAGAGGGGAGAGGAGTTAGTGTGAGGCTTTGCTTGGACTCTGCGCCAGGGTTCCATCACTTGCTCTTCTCCGCAGGCCTGGCTTGCGTTGCGTTGGCTTCCTCTGTTATTCCCTCACCCCAGACTACTGAGAGGCTTCCAGTTTGCTAACAAGGCATGTGTCATGTTGGGCGCGCTGCTCTGTCAACAGCAATCCACGGTGCTGGGAGATCTTCGCAGTTGCAGCAGCCAGTGAATCTCCGGCAGGGCTGTTTTGACATTCTATACACAGGGCTGCCTGTCATGTCCCCAAGAGAGCATTCAGAGCCAGTGGAGGCCTCGTTTCCTCCTCTTCTTTCGTGCAAGAGCAGCAGCACCCGCTGAGAGCAGTTATTGCAAGTGGCATCATCTCCTAGGGGAGTTAATGGACCACTAATTTACCAAGTAACCATCTTTATTCTTAAGGCAGGGGATGATTTCAGCTCAGCAGCTGAAAGGTAGGGGAGGTATTTGAAACACAGGATGTAAATCACAGGGCTCCCAAGTCAGAATAAATGCAAGGAATGGGGCCCCATGAAGGTACCATGGTAGTATAGTGAGACTCCCAGAAGAGAATCAACTTGTAGATTAGTCTGAAGTCATTAGTTTTAGACATTGACTTATTCTGGAGGCAAGTCTCCTTTTAACAGGACGGGGCAGCATGGGGAAGCTGGGCACGTGCCACGGRGCATCTGTCCCAGGCCAAGGCAGGTGGATGGCTTTGACCTCCAGCAGGACCAGTTTGGTGGAAACAAAAAAAATGAGCACTTTGAACAGAAACTCTTCCTGCAGAGAGCAGAGTTTTTTCCAGTTACACCACAGTAAAGCAAGAGAGGCTCCCTAAGCAACGTTCACTCGCTGAGCAAATAAAAAATGAACCTGTCCAGAGGGAGCTCAGAACCCTTCAGGTGATGAGGTTAGAGAAACCCTCTCCTGTGAGTGGAAACCACTGGAGCCCCATGGCGCTTCCTCAGCCTTCCTGCGACTTCTCCTTCCCATGCTGGGACCGTGCGGCGGGGATCACTGCCGACTTGGGGTGTTTGGCCGGGCCGGAGGGGATGGCAGCCACTCATCGCAGCCACTAGCACCGTGTCCCTTGCAACCTGCATGCTGCTGGATTGAGCTCGGCCCACTGGAAAGCACCTTCCGTTCCCAGGGTCTCTGCTCCGAGGCAAGAGGTGGGAGCAAACACCTGTGCTCACGGAGCAGAGGTTTGTCAGGCCCCCAGGGCTTCGTTCATTCCCTGGATTGCTCCTTATTTCMTAAAGCCGGCACGAAACTGGACCTGATGGGAGGGCCCTAAAGTCTGTTTTTGCCTGAAGATTTTGGAGGTGGAAAAATACTGAGCGTTTCAGAAAACTGGAGCTTTGGAATGATTAACCTTGAACTGTAAGGAACGGCGCGGTGGCGAGCGGCGTGGGGCCAGCCCTCATCAGGGATTCACCAAAGCCATGACAGAGCTCTCCATTACAGTTAGTCTTTTATCCATTTCAGCTGTCTTGATTAGGTTATCTCGAATCATTAGGGGGTTTATTTATTTTAATAGACACTTATTGGATTCATGGGAGGAGGGTTTGGCGACTAAGGAACAAGAGCTGAATATTAGCGGGCTCATTTCTCACCGCAGAGAGTCCCGAGCGGTGGTGGAAGTTTGTCCAGAGGACGCAGGGGTCCCACAGCAGCGGCGTTCTCCCTGCTCCCTGGCCTTGCGTCGATCTGCGCTGCTCTGGGGGCTTTATTCCCTCTTGTCACATATGTTGACTTTTTCTGCACTGATAATGTGGGTGAGGAAATGGCCTTTTACATTTATTTTTGAGATTTATTCCTGAATCACTCTTGGTAAAAACTCTTCGTTTGCCTACTCATACTTTTGCTGCGGACCCTAGGAAATGTCAGCACAGAAAACTACTGTTATTATTACTGATTTCAGCAAGAGTGCAGGGAAGCACAAGGTCAGTTTGACTGTGGTTTTGCTCATGCTGGAAGTGTCTCGCGGTGCAGGTTGCTGTGACCATGTTTCTGTGGGCATCTCGCTGCCTCTTTCTGCTATGGCTCTGCTCAGAGCACAAGTGCCAGGCTGTCAGCCTAGCCTGAGCCCTTCCCACACACTTTCTCATCACTTAATCCAAAATGTGGTCCTTTGTTGGCTAGAGCTGCCTGCACATACAGGCAGAGCTGTATGTGCAGGCAGCTGTTTCGGGGGTCGGGATGTTGTGCTTAACCTTCTAGCCCTGGGAAACGGGGCTGCAGTGCAGTCTAGGACCAGGGCTGCCACCTGCCCTGGGATAGGCCTTGCAGAAATGCTGGGCTTGAGCTGCTCCGGGAGCCGTGTCCCTCATCCCGTGGCCCCTTCCCCTGTGCGAGAGCTGCCCCGGCTGAGCACCCTTGACGCACGCGGGGCTCTCGCTTGGGTGCAGTACGCGCGCGGTGTCTTTAACGGCGTAAAAGCACGCTGGAAATGGCTGGCTTCCTGCAGACTTTTGTTGTTGTTGTTTGCATAGCTATGTGGAAATGTATTTGATTAGGAGGCAGAGAGAGAGGTTAAAAATAGGACATTAATATGATATTATTTGTTTTATCAAATAAAATGCTTAGAAAATGTTTATCTTGTCTCATGAGAAGAACAAAAATAGAGGCYAGCATTTCTCTACAGTTCTCCTTAATGAGCTAAACTGGGCTGCCTGCTCGAACCCTGTACCACTTTTGGGGTGAAACGAAGGAAGTTCAGAGCAGAATTCCTAGTAACCACAAGCACTGGGTGTGTCTGAGTAGAGAGCCCAAAGCATCCTTTAATTGTGCTGTTTTCGCTCCTCTTGTTTTTAATGGAAGACATTCCCACTGAGGAGCAGTAGAGGCCGGCGGGACAGGCCCGATGCTCCAGCGCGGTGACAGCGAGCGCCCCGAATGCAGCCGCCGGGGCCGGGCGCGCACGGCTGGCGGGCAGCATGCGTGTGGGTAGGGCTGTGCTGCTTGGCAGCTCTTCCCAGCACAGCCCCCGGCATCGGGGTTGCTCCCGAGTACGCTTGCTCAGATGCTGCAGGGGAGTGAGGGACGRGGTGGCGGGGCAGCATCCCCTCCTGCTCTGGGGAGTCTGCCTGCACGTGAAAATTCCCTGGGAATTGCTGTAGCTCCAAGAATTTCTTTATTTTAGCATTTCTTAAATGAAATAATTCTCCTGGAAAGCTCTGTGTAACATACACAGAACCAGAGAAATAAATAAAAGAAAATTAAAAAGAAAAATGCAACCAAAAAACCCAAGTTGAGATTTTTAACAGAAAAAGGAGATTTGGGTATTAATAATTCATGAGTTCTCATTGAACATGCACGAAGAAACAGTGCTATTCAATAGAGAATACTGTCATCTGTCACTGTTTTATTTGACATTTACACTTTTTTTTTCTTGCCTGGTACTGCAAAACTTTCTTGGATGGCATGCTGAGCTTATTGAAATAACTAAGCCCAAAAACGCGCTGCAGATCTCTCCCCTGTATGCAGGGAGGGCAATGGCTCGTGCTCGCAGGGGCCGTGCGGGCGAGCGGCGGCGCCGCGTTTGCGTCCGTGTTGGCCAGAGCCGTCACCTCACAAGCAGATGGATAGACCCGGGCCTGAGCGGGTGGGTCAGAGAAGGAATTCCCAAACAAGTAATGGGAAGGACGGGGAAAGAGCAGTGAAAGGACGGATCTGGAGCCGAGGAGGTGCCCATGTGTGCACGCCTCGGGGTGAGGGCACGACGGCTGCTGTGCAGAAAGCTGTCGCCATTGCAAGAACCCGTAGTTATAAAAGGCACCAGGGGAGACCCAGTTGCACGAAATGTGAGCAGGGACGGGGTGCTTCGCGTGGTGACGATCCCAAGACAGGCACACCTTGCAATTCCTTGCTCATACTAGGCTCCGGAAAATCTTTCTGCTCCGTGGGTTAGTTATTATTTATAAAAATCACAGAACCAGCTGATACATTCATAAGCTAATTATTGTAGCAGCTGGGTACACATGGTGCAATATGTCGGAGGCTGTGAAGTATCACAGATTTCTTGGGGCCTGCTGTGGAGGGGGTGTGCTGTTGAAGCCTCGGTCCCTTAATCGGATCAGCCAAGCAAATACTTAGTGGGGAAACTGGATTAATATCTCTCTAAATACCGCGGCTGCGCTGCACCTTCAGAACCAGGCTTCTTTCACAGTGCCATTAGCTCGTCTCCCTGGGGCAATGGAGGAGTTCTCAGGTGTCCTCAGGAGCACAGGGCCTTTGCCTGGTGCCTCCCATGCCAGGAATTAATTCGGTTTGCTCCTGTCTGTGCACATGGTCCCGCTGCCAGCTAATCGCCTCCCTAATAGCGCCAAGGTCAGGACCTGCGCACTGCCAGGCAAATGGAGCCCCGTCCTCCTCCAAGACGGATGGCGGAGCGCGCGCGGGCCCTAATGAGGCCTGTAGCACTAAGTGCCCGTAATGAGTGCTGATTAGAAGGGGGCAGATCCATCAGGATGCAGCCGGCCGCTCTGCGTTTCCGAGGGGCGTGGGCCCGCTCCGGAGCATGGCACTGGCCGCGGACGTGGCCTTGGCGGTCATGTCCAGGCCTGGAGGCAATGGACCCGCCTGCCCGGACTGCCTGGAAGCGTCCACATGGAGCCTGAGGACAGGGGAAGGCAGGCAGAAGCAGGAGCTGATATTTTTTTCCACAGATGGTTTGTTCTCCATTTCAAAAGTTATTTCCTTTGTATGGAGAAAACCCTGAGAAAACACTGTGGGACCAGGAGATATTTTCTCTAAAAGAGCTGAAGTTTGGGGAGGGAGGATATTTCTGGAGAAGAAGAAAAGGAAGAAAAGAGGCGAACTGAGGGCGATGGATGTGGTCAAACCAGATGAAAACGCAGACTCTGTCACCAGCCTGAGGGATTACCCAAATCCCCACCAAAATATTGAAAATAGACTGTAGATGTATTTCTTATTTTCTCTAAGTAAACGCTGAGGTGTCTTGCTCTCCTGCTTGCAACTCCCTGCCCAACCCTCCTCGTTTACTGTGGGAGAAGACCAGGTCTGCGCAAATGTGGCCTCTCCCTTGTAAAAACAAGGCAGTGTTGTGTTACAGATTAGTTTATAAATCCCCAGCGGCTTCACAGTTCAGTGCCTACAGCTGCTGCAGCTGGGCCCGCGTTTTTGTCTCCTGGCGGTGCTGCAGGCGGCCGGCGCGGGTGGCAGGAGCAGGTTATTAACATGTAGGCCGCAAGGAAGCACGGCACAAAGCGAGCAGCTGCCGCCACGGCCTCGCCGCGTGCCCGTAATCCAATCTGCACCTTTTTCCCCCCTCTCAGGGAGGGGCGATGGCAGAAGCCGTTCCGGAGACTGAGGCGAACAGCAGCTTTTGGTGTTGCAGACAGGACTCCGAGCGCGGGGCGGAGGTGGTCGGTGCCTTACGAGTTGTTGCACAGTGACGAGGCAAGCAAGCGCTCACAGCCCCAGGCCTGCGGGCGCCCGGGGCGGACCTGTCTGTTCGCTCGCCGTGGTCGCTCCTTAGGAAAATACCTTTTTTAGGCTGCTCAGCGCACTCTGCGTTTTCCACATCAATCGAGCTGCCTTTTAGGTACTGCAAGGTGCCTGTCAGAATGGTGTCAGAGTGCTGAACTGTAGCCTGAGAATGATGGGTTAGAAAGCTACGAGCTAAAATATTTTGACAGGAGGTGGCACGGTACGTTGACAGCCTCCCTGGTATTACCTTCTCCTGTTCTGTCGTTCGCTCGGTGTGTCCTCGCGCCCCGGCAGGAGCAGGGAGAACCCAGGCCGCCTGCACTCCTGCCCCACGGGGCTCCTTGTGCGGAAGGGCCCTGCCCTTTGGCTCTCCATCACCTCTGTGTTCGTGGCACCTTCCGCTCCCCGAAGCGCTGGCGCTGCCTTCTGCAGCGCTCGAGCTCCAGCCCTGTGGAGAGGTCCCGGAGGACTGAAGAAAGCTGCAACTTCTTGATGGCATTTCAAGGTGACTTAATTAAGCAATACAGCAGGAAAGAAGTCAGCTGTTATTAGAAGCTGTGCTTTGGTTAAAATTGTCTCCACCTAATCTTCCTAGATCCATAAATTCACTTCTGCAGGACCCTGTGTGTCTCTTTCTTGTTAAATATTAGAGAATTTAATATTGTACCTTCCCTGCTAAGTGGCCATTTGGCTATTTAAATCTGACAAGTTTTAGCAAGGTTCAAAACAAGGGTAGTAGCAGCAGCAGATCAGAAGGGTCACTGAATAATGTTTTCTTAAAAACATTTTCAGCAGTGGTTGAATTTCTGGTCCTGAACGTGCATCCCTTAGCATGAGGTTGTTAGTGAGCATCAGGAATTGCATCTCTCTTTCTTTTGGTCAGATGAAGAAATAACGGGGCTCTAAAATGTGAGAGAAGAAGCAGCACCCTTGTTTCAACCCTGGTTTTGTACAGGAAAAAAATGCTTATAACTGAATCTCCTATCCAAGGTGTGAGTAGCACAGCGGGCAAGATGCTCCCTGGTTCTGCTGATGGGTTCTGTTTCTCCAGCTTGCAGAAAATATAAATATCACCGTGGGGCTGTTGAGCCAAAGGGCAGCTGAGGACAGGAGGGGTTTCTGTGCGAGATCAGACCAACAAAACTTGCAGCGCAGAGCTTTTCTTAAGTGTCACTGAACTCACACGCAGAGGTGGTTCCTGAATGCTCCGTGGATTAACGTGCTGACGCTCCCGTTGCAGGGCTGGCTGTGCGAGCTGCTCCGCTGGAAGGAAAACCCCAGCCCGGAAAACCGCACCCTTTGGGAGAACCTCTGCACCATTCGCCGCTTCCTGAACCTGCCCCAGCACGAGAGGGATGTGATCTACGAGGAGGAGTCCAGGCATCACCACAGCGAGCGCATGCAGCACGTTGTCCAGCTGACGCCTGAGCCCGTGCAGGTCAGAGCGCTAACTCCCCTCCCAGCGAGTCCTTGTGCAGGAACAGCTGTCAGGGGCAGAAAGAAGCAACTGGTTCCAGCTTCCCTCTGACTTACAGGGCGAGACACACCGATTTTCATCTCTCTCCAGGGCTGCCTGTGCAGGCCGGTACTGTCAGTGCTGAGCTTGCCGGGTGTGCGGGCAGCACGTGTGTGAGTGCTACATGTCTGTGGGTGCCTCCAGAAAGGGGCTGTAGGAATCTAGACAACAGAAGGGGGAGCGGTAGTGAGCAGCAGAGCAAGAGTGCAAGGTGAGGCTCTGCTTCCTTTTCGCAGGATCTGAGGGCTCCTGCTACTCATTGCCAAAGCCTGGCTAGCAGGCTACTGTAACCCRTCATTCCTCTTTTGTTATGAGTAGAAGACATGTGGCTGCTGCAGGAAGGTCAGGAGTGTAGGAAGGGTAGGTAGCCTAGGCAGGGGTTTTGAGGAGTGAAATGTGGAAAACTGTTTTCGGAGTATTTGCTGAAGCTTGGCACTCAGCTAACGTGCCCATGGTGAGTACTCTGTAGGGAAGAAGCCTTCATTTCACAACCTCCTCAAGTTGTGTTTTGCTCCTCTGTAGAGGAGCTTTTGTGACAAGGACAAATTTTTGTTTTGTGCACCTTTGTTTTATCCTTGTCTCAGGTCTTAATGAGAATTAAATAGATACAAATGAGAATGGCAAATAAATAGATACGAATATGCATGGAGAAAACAAAGAGAAAATGCTGCAGGCCTTGTCATCTTTGTAATTGCAGATTTAGTCAAAAGAGAAGATCAGCCTTACTTGTTTCCCTAACTTCTAGTGATACTTGTCAGAAAATGAAGCAAGTACTGGTGGTCAAAAGAGGTTCAGGACTTGTCTGTAAGGASAGCTGGAATGTGCAATTTAGCGATCCTTTCTTCACTCTTCTTTTTTGTTTTTCGGTGAGCTCATAATTTAAAACAGAATTTCTTGCTTCTGTGGTGGGAAGAAAGATTTTGAAGTGTGATTTATATTTTGGTCGCAGCTTAAAAAAATGCAGTGGCTGTTGGTCTGGAGACCCTACGCTAGGTGCTGTTGTAAAAGTAGCGCAGACGAACAGCCCTGTTCTAACTGCCGAGCTGTGAGCTGGTGAAAGCTGCACTGAAGTCGATGTAACCAGCAAACAGCAGAAGAAAGGAGTAGGCTGGTAGTAGGGGGATCAAGTCAAAGAAGCAGATGATTGGACTGCCAGTGAGCACAGTGCAGTGCTTTCAGGTAAAAGTTTCTTGTGTGTTTTTTCTTTTCTTTCTTTTTTTTTTTTTTGTTTCTTTTTGCTTTTACTTGGTTTAAGTAAATGCTGGTTAGTTAGCAAGCTGTCTTTGGTGGTACTTCTTGAGAATGGGTCAGGAGGTCTTGTGGGAGAAGGCAAAGTTGGCATTTCATGCTGAAAGGTCACTGGGGAAGGGGAGGGCATTAGGAAAAGATGATGACTGGACCTTGGGAGGTTTGCAGAAAAGGGAGGGTGATAAATGGCAACAATAGGGACGATGGTTTTATGGTGGTTCTTTAACCTCAGGAGAACTTGAGGAGCGGGGAGTGAAAGATTGAGAGGGGAGATGCACTACTCAAGCTAAAAAGCAGACGCCTTCCGCAGCTGAATGCCCTGGTGGATTGTCACTGGTTCCTTGCGCCGCTTGCTTGATCCCGTTGCGTGACTGGGCTGCAGTGGGTTTGTCCATGCTGTGTTCCTCTCTGATAATCCTGTTGTCGTTGCTCTGCCCGCTGCTGTTTGACCAGGACTTGCAATGCCTTATGTGCAGCTCTGTGCATCCTCCTCTCTGAGCTTGGCCTTCAGCCGGTAGTCCTTGTCTCAGTTCTTGTYCTGTTGCTGCTAGCGTTTCTGGCAGTGACCTAGACACCTTTTTCCCAAGGAGAGTTCTTTTGCTCTTCTGTTAGCTCTGCCCCTCTTGGAATGTCTTTGTTTCAGTGGATTTAGTTACTGCCTGATTTGATCTCGTTTGTCTCTCTGCTGCTGACTTCCTCCTTGCGTTCCTGCCTTGGTCATCTGCTGGAAAAAAAAATCTTTTCCCAGGCTTTGGATCCCCAAAGCTGCAAAACAGAAGTGCTCTAAACAGTTATAATTTCAAGCTTGGGCTTCCATGCCCCCTAAAGTTTGCGACATCTTGGAGCTACAGAAGAGTGAAGGACAAGGCTGATGTGTGGGACGACCACCAGGCTTGTGTAGATTTCAATGCATTAGCCCAGTTCTATTGCCCACGCCAGGCAGAGAGGTCCTCTAAGGGACCATTTGAAGGAGAGGTTGCCCTGAGCTTGAGGTGGTGACCTTGATAATTACCCTACTTTCAAAAGTCATCTGTACATCACTTCTCTGCGTAGCACAGATTGTCTCTTCTGAGTGACACGTTACACTGCATTGCAATGTGATGCATTTGTATTTGTCAGCAAGTTACAAACCTATGGATTAATTATTTATTACAGTCAAAATATGAAAAATGAAGAAAAATAAATGGGAGCAGCTGGCATACTGCAAAACTCTGGAGACAGTGGTGTGCACTTGGTGTGGTAGCCCTGTGTTGTGAGGGTGCCGTGTTTGGGGCTGTGCTTGCCCATCCCAGGAGCCCAGCAGGTTTCGGAGTGACACAAAGCCAGAGTGAGCCTCACAGACCCCGCATCCACCTGCTGTCAACACATACCTGCACCAGGCAGCTTGTGTAAGATGCGGTTGCTGGGACTAGGAGGGTTTTAAGCTGCAAGGTTGGTTCTCTGGCCTTGCTGCGAGGGTCACCATTAGGTAATTAGCCATGAAGAATCAATGACAGCAGCGAGAGGCGAGAACTGAGGCCCTCACACTTGGAGTCACTGGAGATTTTGTGACACTGTACATAAGGATAGGGGTCTTGGGCCCCGACTCCTGGCCAAAATCCAGGCCGAGTAATTACATTCTGCCTATCTAAAATTTCCTCTATCGTGCCAAGCGGGAAAGCAGCTCCCACCTCCTCCTCCTGCTCGCAGCTGTGGCGGGTGCAGGGTGTCTGCCATGGTGCCTGCCTGCGTTTCAGCAGCGGGGGAAGCACCCGAGCTGCAGGCACTGACCTACTTCGCTTTGCAGCCTTTGCTAGGGAAAAGTGCCCTGTAAATCAAGCCCTTACCTGCAGCCTTGATGTCAAGATGATGCTTCTTTGAAGGAGATGCARGTAGCAGTGCTATAAACAACTCCACGTGCAGTGGGGAAGCCCTGGCACAGTCCCTCTTAGCCCGCGTTTCTCTCTCTGTTGCCCCCTTCTTTCTCCCTGTGCCATCAAATCCAGGATGGGGACCGTAGTTTATGCCTGATGTTTGAGATGTGGTGGGCGGCTTGAGCAGCAGCCACACTGTGGTGTGCTCAGAATTTGAGCCTTGGCTCAGGCTTCTGCTCCTCCAGATCCTGAAGACGGGCTGCCCGGCGCTGCTGCCCGGAGCTTCCCTTGCCCCAGTGTCAGGCAGTGAATACATAAAGTGTAGCCTCTTCCCAGGACGCCTACCTGGGCATGGCGAGGATGTTGTTGCAATGGATTTTGTGCCCTCGGCGGGATGCTGAGCGTGGGAGTCGCTCCGAGGCTGGTTGTGGTTTCCGGGCTCACGGCAAGGTGTGGGCAGCACGGCTTGCCGCAGCGCTGGAGAGGGGCCACGGGGTTTGAATCTCAATGCCTAAAGGCATTATTGGTCTTCTGAGGCTGTTTCTTGCCCTCTGCTGTACGTTGCTGTTTAGTTTTAGCTTGGGTGCTTTATAAAGAAACATTTTCTTGTCTTCCATTAGATTTTCCCTGTCAGCCATATATTAAGCCATTTAATTAAATATTTTCCTCTTTCCGAAATGAAAAAATGTCTGTAATGGAAGCTCAGTGCACAAGAAATTCTTCCCTGTGCACTTGATTTATTTGTTATTGTGCTGAGGAGTCATAAAACGTGCGTCCCGCGGAGCTCTGTGCCACGGCTCTGCGCTGGCAGCGTGGGGTGCGACCATATGGTCAAGCTGGAGCGCGGTGCCCACCGTGCCCACGCTGCTCTGTGGGGCCCTAGGGGAGCCCAGGGTACCTGGAGACCCCTGCGCTGCTCCACGAGTGTGCCTGCCCCCCGTGGGCAGCTCCCGCAGGGCCCACGTCAGCCTTTCCGAGCAGCGATGCTGAGGGGCACTGCCCACAGACTCGGTGGCTGTCACAGCTGTGCTGGGCTGCAGGACAGCCCATTTCTCGCCCTTTTCCCCCTGTTGCTCTGCTGTGCCCGAGGTGACCTCACGCTCCAGAGAAGCCTCGTCTTCCTGGCACTTTAATGTAGTGCTAATTCATTGTTAATTGCTAGGGCAGAGAAACCTGGCGCTGCTGGGAGAAGGATGAACCAAGCAGTTGTCCCTGGCACACTAGGAGGGCCGAGGCAGCTCTCTAGAGCAGTGAGACAGCAGTGCAGCAAAGTGCCTTCTCCTCGAGGAGCAAGGGAACCCTGCCCTGCCTTTGCTTCACAAGCTGCCAGCAGGGTCTGCTCGAGCAATCGCGATGTCCCAATTGCTGTAAGAGCAGGCAGACGTTCACTTCAAAGGAGCAGGTTTTTGCATGCCTTCTAATACACTTATTTATGTCACATTTTTAAAGGACATCCCTCCACCCATTTTTTTTCCTCAGAAGCTTTGATTTAGACAAATCTGGCGATTTATAATTATTGAGGTCCTAAATAAGAGAGGAACATTAGTAAATAAAAGAAGTCATAGCAGAAAACTGTAGGAAAGCTCTGTTGTATTGTGTCTTCACTGCAAACATTGTGGTCTCTCTTTAAATATGCAGAAAATAACATAGCACAGAAGTAAATGAAATACTAATTTTGTCATTTTGTGAGGGATGGAAGGGGACAAATGCTTTAGAATTGACAATGAAATATAAAACAGTAGAATATGGAACCCTAGTAAAAATGGGTCAAGGCAAGTGACAGTGGCAATCCAATGAATGCAGCCCTAATTTCATATTCTCTTTCTAGAAGTAATGAAGAAGGGAATGAGCACCACAGCAATGTTTCCTAATGAAATATCTGATTCTAAGCAATATCCTGGGTTCATGGGTCATGCAGCGTCTTGCATGCTGATAGGGAACCCGGAGTGAGGCTTAAAATTTCTTTTCTCAAAAAAAAAAATTAGTTAATTATCCTGGGGCAGTGGTAAGTGAGGAGTTAAGCAGTTCCACATTCCCCCGGAGGGGATGATCCGCGGGGTGGCGTGCAGCACGGGGAGCTTTGCCCACGCGCGTGCGGGATACGGAGCTGCTCGCGCCGCGCGTTAGTGGAGCCTGCGCGCGGGGAGCCCGGCGGCCGCGCTGCTGCTTCCCCCGCTGCACAGCCCTGCGTCCTGCCCTGCCACGCTCGGCACCATTGAGCCCTGTGAGCTCCTGCTCTGCCACCCCTTTTGCTCCACGCTCCCAAGGAAACTGCACAGCTTTCATGGCAAAGCCAAGAGTTAGTCTGAGGTGAGGCTGGAAACGGGTCCCCGGGACAGGCGTTTCAGCAGGTTTTTTTATTTAATTTTCATGGTTTTTTTCTGCATGGCTGCAAATATCTGAAGTCTATAACATGTACAGGGACTGCTCTTTTCAGGGCTAATATGCTTTGTATGCCCTAGGTCTGCATGGGCTTTTACAGGAATTACAGATGGAAACGGGAAGTGTTTCTGTGTGTCTGCACTATTCTCACACATCAAGTATCCACAAGTACAGTAGCACATATTTTTTCTCACAGTCATCTAGCTTACAGTGTTTCAAAGAATATTCCAAAATATCTTGGCACAGACCAGGCGAAGCTGTTTGCAAGATCCCTAGCTGTGGAACAACAAAGGCTACACTCCGAACAAACATCACACATGACTTTAATAAAAGACTTAAACAAAAATCAGATAATGCATTTAGAACACCAAGCACCACCATTTATGATGCTGCTCTCACTATGAAAGAAGTAAATGCCCAACTTCTGCCTCCTTTCCAAGATCTTTCCCCCTATTTGTGCTCACTTCCCCAATTTTGGAATTAGGTAAAAATTGTGAGTATTTCAGTATAGATAAAGGCATTTTAGAACCTCTGTTCAGCAATGTGGGAGTAATTTGGGAGTAATTTTGGAGCGGTGGTGCCTGTGTGCTCAGCAGGCAAGCGTGCGAGTGCGTGCAAGGTACCTCCAGGGAAGTGTTCCCAGGTTTGAAACTTCAAGAGTCATTAGAAATCCCTTTTGATTACATATGGTAAAAAGGATGTGGTAAATCACAGAACATATCCTGGATGCTCTAGACCCAGCCATCCCATTAATTTCTGGTCAAAGAAACATTCCTTGGTTTCTAGTTTGCACCAAATTTAGTTTTATGCTATTTGTACCATCATAATACAAAATAATGTTGACACCCTTCGATTTTCTAGTTGTTCTTTCTCAAATATCTGGGGTCTCTGCATTATTCTTTTTTGTTTTTTTAATGAGACTATGCACATTTGATGTGTTGCACTCAAATCCAAGAAACATGGGCAGGCAGGATTATAAAGTGCTCCGTTCCTTCCTGCCACAAGCGCTGTCACGAGGGTGTCGAGGAAGGAGAGCACATTCTGCAGAAAGAGTTGATGTAAACTGATAGTTACTATGGGTTTTTGTGAGAACTATATGGCTAAATCTCTTGGTTCGGTTTGGAAAACCCTGGTCCCTGAAACTTCCTTGAGAAATGCTTGGCAACCCTAGATTTCCTTCCTTCCTTCCTTCCTTCCTTCCTTCCTTCCTTCCTTCCTTCCTTCCTTCCTTCCTTCCTTCCTTCCTTCCTTCCTTCCTTCCTTCCTTC
>PTEX01000157.1:397036-462036 GCA_003342815.1 Eudromia elegans
CTCTCCTCTCCTCTCCTCTCCTCTCCTCTCCTCTCCTCTCTTCCTCTCCTCTCTTCTCTTCCTCTCCTCTCCTCTCTTCCTCTCCTCTCCTCTCCTCCTCTCCTCTCTTCCTCTCCTCTCCTCTCTTCCTCTCCTCTCCTCTCTTCCTCTCCTCTCCTCTCCTCTCTTCCTCTCCTCTCTTCCTCTCCTCTCCGCTCCTCTCCTCTCCGCTCCTCTCCCTTTTTTCTTCCTCTCCTTTTTTCTTTGTGAATCAGTGATTTTTTAGATTTCAAATGTGCAGAATATCTCAGCAACCCATTGGACTGCCCTGGGATACAGCGGATCTCCCTGGGAAAGGGTAATAGCTTCTTGTTCTTTCCGTGCTGGGATAACAACTGCGGATCCACCTAGTTGTGTCAGAAAGAAGCAGGTGCACTGAAATGTTAAGGCTCAACAGGCCCCATAAAAAGATCTGTCTGGACAACACTTCACCAGTTAAGTGCTAAGTTATTATTATTATTTATTATTTATTTCCTCTTCTATTTTTCTCTTACCCAACAAGCTGGAAATATCTTTGTTCCTTCATTTTAGTCAAAGAAATGTGTTCCCCACAGCATTTGAAATTTTAATAGTCCATAATAAATAAAATCATATCTAATAACATAACTGCTTTCAATTGGCAACATGATCTCCTAGATGCATTGCAATGGCAGAAACATAAATAGTTGCAGCCTCTGAAAGCCTACTTCCTATTTGCTAAATATACTTGGCTTGCTTTAAATTCCTTTGTGTGCAGTCATTAATACAATCCTCCTTGACAGCATTTAATTAAAGTGCTTTTCTCTATTAAATTCATTAAAACTTTTTTTTTTTTTTTAATACAACTGTTTCCCAGGCACTGAATGTTAAGGACCTGTAGGCCTCTCTTTAAATAACTTCTCTTTCCTTGTTGTAAATTGTTAATTAAATTTAACTTAGACTGTTTAAAGATGGCTTGGAAAAGAAAGATGGATTTCAGGATATGGTCTCAATCATGTCAGTTTATTTTAGAACAGTTTTTCCATATAGTTGTGGATGGTGTGTTACAGATTGGACAACTGGGCAGTGAGAAATCAGCTCTGCAGAGAGGGACCTGGGCGTCATGGTGGACGACACGTTGACCATGAGGCAGCAGTGTGCCCTCGTGGCCAAGAAGGCCAATGGGATCCTGGGGTGCATTAAGCAGAGCRTCTCCAGCAGGTCGAGGGAGGTGATTCTGCCTCTCTACTCAGCCCTGGTGAGGCCGCACCTCGAGTACTGTGTGCAGTTCTGGGCTCCCCAGTGCAGGAGGGACGTGGAGCTSCTAGAGAGAGCTGGGCCTCTTCAACCTGGAGAAGAGAAGGCTGAGAGGGGACCTCATCAGTGTGTACAAGTACCGCAAGGGAGGGAGTGAGGAGGATGCGGCCGGCTGCTTCTCAGTGGTGGCCAGCGATAGGACTAGAGGAAATGGACACGAATGGAAGCATCAAAAGTTTCACAGGAACTTAAGGAAAAATTTCTTACCAGTGAGGGGGACAGAGCCCTGGCACAGGCTGCCCAGATTGATTGTGGAGTCTCCTGCTCTGGAGATCTTCCAAACCCTGTATTGTTTGTGAATGTTGCAGTGCATTTAAGCTGGAACCAAGCAAAGAAAATCGTGGGCGGGCAAGACTCCTTTCTGGCTTGCAAATCCACGTGGTTTCAGTGCAGTTCCTCGCTAGTTTGCATGGGGCAGCAAGGAGGGAGGAGCTCTTTGGTATTAATAGGTTATTGACAGCTTAATGTCTTGGCACCTACGCAGCCCATAAGGTCTGATGGAGGGGAGGCCGCTGAGGCAGGAGCAGTCGATAACGTTTTCCATCAGAGCTTTCAGTTAATTGCCGGGTGACCTCGGAGCTTTCCTGTCCTTCCTCGGATGCACACGGCGGGTTAAGCCAGGGCCCCTCGCCTCTCCCGCTGCCCTGTGTCCTTCCCTGCTTCGTTCTCCTGCATTCTGTACGTAGCCCCTCTGGTTTTTCCTGAGCGCATATCCCAATGTGATCTAGATACACTCACTACAAGGGCAGCGGGCAGACCCTGGCTGGCCACAAACCATCTGCTTGTTCCCGCATGGAAACCGTTTTGGCGCGTCTTCCTTTCCCCTCGGGTGCTGCTGGGACCTTCCCCCGATGTGGGCTCGCGGGGGCTCCACTGCCGCAGAGACCCTGCCTGGAGCAGCCCTCCTGGGCTTGTCCCTGTTGGAAGGGGGAGAGGAGACATTTGGACATGGGGGCTTCTTTCCTGGAATGTTACAGCTGCCAGGAGAGGCCTCGATTCCCTCCTTCTGAGGAGAACAGAGCGAAATTATGGTGAGATGTAACAGATCTGTGGTAGAATTCCCAGGGTAGGCTCGTCCCCCTTGGGCAATCAATGCAAACACAGGCACTTAACTCCAAGATGTTTCTGGCCAGGATATATTCTAAGGCACTCTCTGGTTTCATCAACCTTACTGACCAAGCTGGTTGTCGGTATTACACAGACCAAAGGGCTCCCACATGGGATAAAAATCATAAGCTTTATTGGATTTTGAGTCAGGAAAGATTCACAGACCATTCCTTTATAACCCACTGCATTTCATTCTTGCAGATCTCCCATCAGCACAGTCCCTTGCAAGTGCCACCATGAAGTAGGTAGATACATGGCTGTAACTGCCCTGTCTTGGAGGGTACAGGTTAGTGCTGTGGAAGTGCTCGCCTTGAGAGCAAGGGATTAAACTCTCTGAAAATAATGACAGCAAAAAACATGTTGGCGCTTTTAGATTTATTACTCRAAGTTTAAATTTTAAAAAAATACTTGGGTCAATTCAGAGGAACATCATGCTTTGGAAGAAAGAAAAATTGAAGAATTTGTAGGGCAAAAGTTGGCCTGAATAAACACAACCAGCATACACTGTTTCATGAGAAATGCTTAAACCACCGCTTGAACTTTGTCAGAATATTTCCCCTCGCCCTCACAAACARACAGCTTGGCAAAGTAGACTTTATTTAGGGAATACTTTGGTATCGGTCTACTTCTCTGACGGAAAAGACATTTTGCCTGAAAAGTGCCCCACAGCTCTAAGCATGAGCCAAGAGCTGGGTGCTCTGCACAAGGGCAGCGGGACATCAGGGTGAGCAAGGCCTCGAGACGAGACCCCCGGGAGGGAAATGGACAAGACGAGGGTTTCCCGACCCCGATCCCCATCTGTCGTCTGTCATCATCCCCATCATCCCCGCTCCTCCTGTCCTCGGTGCCCCCATCGGTGGGGCAGACTTGGCTTTGACCGTTCGATCTCTGTTCTCCAGCTCCAGGAGAAGGGTATAATAAAGCATGCAATGCCAGTTGTGTGGGTGGTAACGCTGACTATTTTGCCTTTTACCATGGTAGTTGATTATAATGCACTTTTTAAGGCTTGCCTTCTAAAAAAAGGAATATTTATACTTTTATGTGTTTGATTCACACAGTATAGTTTGCTCAAGTCCTGTTATTAAGCGCTTTGGTGGTTACGTCTAGAAAGCAAAAAACGTGCTGAGTCGTGTTTTATCAGCACAAATCTGCTATTTTCGCTAACCATAACAGGCAGGTTCTTGTGACTTGTAACTGCCCCCATTGTAAAAATTATCAGTACAGTTGGGTATTCCTGGAGCCCCAAATAGCCATGTGTGAGCACCGAAAACAGTTTGATGGGATAAATAATTATGGCCCCGACCCCCGGCCCGAATGCCRTGCCTAGGCCACACGTAGCCTCCCCGAAGTAAAGCAGAGCCTGCTCTCGGTGTGAGTAACGGGGAAACGACGCGGCGCCGGTGGCGTTCGCGCTCCGGGGGTTAGAGCTGGGCTGCAAGCGTTGCTCTAGGTCAGAACACGTCAGCAGAGATGTCACCCTGGCCACAGGCGAACGCTCCGCTGATGTGCGGAGTGAAGAGCAGAACATGTGTAGTGTTAATTGGAAACAAAAACATCGAGGATGCCCAAAGTATTTTGTCTGTGAAAAACACAAACCAGAGAAGCCTTTTGTGACTGCCCTAGTCCCGTGGCCTCCCGCCAGCTCTGCATGAGGAAGAGCAGGGCCAGGACGGGGAGGAGGAGAGTTGGCCCCACTGCCCTAGCAGCACCTCCACATGGCCCCAGCCTTGTGGGCCGCGCTCGGAGCTGCTGAACGGGACTCGGCCCCGTGCCTGAGGCCGCCATGTGCAGAGGGGCCTCCCTTGGCGCTTGCGGGAGCGCGGGGCTGGGAAGGGGCTGCCGCYGGGCGCGCTGAGCAGCCCCTGCGCTCAGCCTGCGCAGCGGTGGAGGCTGCGCTCGTGGAGGGGCCGCGCGCGCCGCGGAGCCGGYGCTGACCCCGGGAAACACCGGCGCGCTGCTCGCCATTGTCAGGCCCTGGAGATTTATGGTTTTAACATTATACAGGCAGAACAGTGGCTATTGTGGAGGCACGTGCTGTCTATTAAGAGAGATCGGGAAGGGGAAATAAACCATGCATTACTGAAGAATAAGATCATGACTGTGGTCAAGTGATGGCAGGATTATTTTTCCCCTTTGTCAGGCTGATTTGTAAACATGCTTCACACRAGCATGCGGAGAGCGCTTCCCGGCCGCCTGAGAGGGGAGCGAGGTGGCAGGGGCACCCGCACGGACGGTTCGCAGGCCCCCTGGGCCCTGTGCAGGCGTGATCCGGGCGCCTCGTGCTGTCGTCATGCGACACGTTGCACATGCGGCCGCCTCGCAGCGTGCTGGGCTGTAGTCAGGCCCTCTTCGTGTTCTGTCACCGCTGCTAAATGGCTCTTAAAAGTGCTCGGTGGTGTCCTGGCTCGGTGGTGCCTGCAGGGCTCCGGTTAGCGTGAGTGGGGCCCGCGCTCTCCTGGTGCTCTGCGCCTTTACCGCCGGTGCAGCGGCACGTGCAGTGCAGCACTGAAAYCTCCTTTCTGCTTCCCGGGCTTTTTTCAGTTTAAGAATAATAGGATCATTGTCCCTTTCTTCTCCGTTTGGCTGGTTTTGCCTCTCTGGCCCCAGAGGAGCRTTGCAGGATCAAGGCGCTGTTTTAGAAATGGCCTCTTTGCTCGGAGTTTTGCCCTGTTTTCTGATCGCTGTCCATTTCCTGCCCTTGAGCAACGCGGCTGCAGCGAAGGGAGGTGGRAGGAGTGTGTGCTCTAAAGATGTTGGAGTGGCTGAATGCGACTCACATTCCAGCCTGGAGAATAAACTTGGGTTTGCCTTTGGCTTCTCTACGGRCCTCCCTCCTTTCCTGCTGTGTCCCCCACCCTGTGCTGGGTGCCCCTGTGCCAAAATGCCCTCCCCAGGTGGTGGCCCTGGCCGGCGGGACCAGCTCAGCACCTTAGGGACAGGTTTTGGTGCTTGTGGGCTCTGGGCTGCCTGGCGCCAGGCGGGTCCCTGCTCCCGCACGCTGTGCGCCGCCGTTGCCCCTCGTGGTGCTGTTGACTCCCACGAAGCAATTACAGAGCTACATGAAAAATGCACGAGCTGTGCTGCCAGCATTCGGGTACAAAATTAAAAGAAGCGCAGGCCGAAGTTATATGAAAGTGAACATATTTATCCATGTCAGACTTCCTACCATTTTGCACGCTCATATTGATTTCTTTTGACATGGTCTTCTTTTATTGAGTACCGTATATTTTTTTAAATCCCTTACTGATAACAGTACCTGCTAAGGGCAATTGTAAAAGGAAACTAAAGTATATTAAACCTGCCTGGAGTCAGAATGTAATCTAATACCTGTAGTCTGCAATTTGTCATCACTTCATAGATACTTTTTCTTTTTTAATAACAGTTTGGGATTTTCCTGAGTTTTGACCTTAGGATACTGTATAATCCAAGAAAAGCAGGGAAACTAAACCACAGTCTTTAACACGGCTTTATAATGTCAAGGTGTGAAATCACCACAGTGAGAAAGGAGCCCAAAGAAAATACTTCATTTCAGGCTGGTCTGAGTGTTGCAGTGTTTATCTAAATGAATATATTTTTGGAAGGGGAAAAAAATAATAGTAGTCTAAACCACCTTTTTAAAAGGAAAAGAAAATGAACACAGGTGCAAGTGGCGACTTGTGCCAGGGTTTCCTGAGCAGACATTCCTGGGAAGGCTGTAAAGGGTCTCAGCGCGGCAGCGCTGTCGCCAGCGTGAGCCGGGCAGGAGGGCCGCCGGGCTCAGTGCTGCGCCCCGGGCCGGGCCCTGCGCTGCCCCTCTGTGCTGCTGAGCCGGATTGGAGGKGAGGGGTGGTGGGCCGAGCAAGCCGCTACTCCCGAAAGCTCTGCTCTTCTCTGTGGGTGCTTCTGTTCAGCCTTGTGAAAGCATCAAGGTCGTTTCTGTGCTTGGCATAAAGGTCGTTTTGATGCAAAATGTCGCCGCTGGTGATGAGAGCAATGTCAATGTGAAGGAAAGAAGCCTGGGCTCCTTCCAGCCCTGGGAAAGTGCAGGTCGGTCTGTCCAGGTTTGCTCCTCGGGCACATGGGTCTTACAGGGAAGAAGCACAAGGGAGCTGAGGGCTCATGACGGCTGCCCTATCCTTGAGAGGAGCAGGGCAGGGCTGCAGCAGCTGCGCTGTCTCGCCTTCCAAAAGTTGGGTGTTTGGGGCTTTCCTGGCAGTATGGAGCACTCATCCCCCCAGCAAAACCTTCCAGAAGGCAGGAGACGTCCCAGCGAGTCCTGCCTGTGGGAAAGGGTGTGTCTGAAGCATTCTGCAGGCAGGCGGCTCTGCGTCGGGAACGAAGCCGCCRGTGCTGCCGGCTGCGTCGGCAAGCAGTGACTGCGCCACGGCCCCGCGCGCTGCCCTGTGCCACCCCTGGCGCGCGAGCGGGTGAGAACGGAGTGAGCACAGGCACGACGTGGAGCCCTGTGGGCTGCTCGCCTCTCCTGGCTGTGAGAACGTGTCTGTGTCTGTGTCCACGTCCACATCCATGTCCGCGTCTGCCCAGCTTCCTCATGGGGACTGGCCGCGCCCTGGCGATCGGTGACCCCGTCCCCCTCAGTCCTGCGCCTTGGCATTTAGGAGACCACAAACCCTTAACTTATTATGAGTAATCCTGATCACCTCCGAAATGATACACTACATTATGTTGCCTCCTAAACGTAATCATTCAATATCTCACTTCCTTCCCTGTAGGCATGTGCTGTTATATTTTACACATGGCTTCCAGCTGGTTTTCATTGTGGCCTTCAAATCATATTTCAGTACAGTGCGATTTAAGGCCAGTCACTTTATCTTATAAAGTCAACTTCCATCATATTAGTTTATTTGGAAGTTTTCTATCAGTAGTGCTTAATATGTCTGGAAGAAAAAAAAAAAAAAAAAAAGAGTTTGTGAAGATGAAGTCTGTTGAGTGAAATCTCCTGAAGGAGCATCCCCCAAGCAACTCTGTTCCAAAATGGTCAGATTGTAATGATACCGGGAGGGTTTAAAAAGGGAAGCTCTTGAAGAGGAGAGGGGAGATTCATTTCCAATTGTCAACCTCAACCATTAAGCTGTTTCCTGTAGGAAAGCATAATTTGTTGTATTGAATTCCCTGTGTTATCAGAAGGAGATACAAAACAGGTCGCAGTCTGAATCTGGAGGAAATTCTACATGTTTAGGCATGTGCCTATGTCTGTGGTAATATCATGTTGTTAACACCATTAGAAATCCAGAGCAAGCTTCTAGGAGTCAGTGAAATTAAGAGTTTTGTGTTTATGTAACAGTGGATTTAGGTTTTTGTATTATTTAAGAAAACAGTCAACTAGGAGGCATTTCTGACATTTTACTCTAATAATACCAGAGTTATGTGTTTTCTTGCATGGAGAGGATTGAGAGGTCACACCAGGAAAGGAAGGGTTAAGTGAAATTATTCTTTTCCTCCYGCTCTCAGCCTTCTCTTTGGTTGATTGCTTTATAGATGCTGTAGGCATCTCTTCATCTCCTTCAAATTAAACATTTTACTGCTGCCGATCCTATATCACTGGATTTTTTTCATCATATTTGATGGGAAGTCCTGGAACGCTTTTCAGGCCGGATCATTTCTCATGCTGTTCATCAGCCGCAAGAGGAGAGGAGCAACTCGGCCGGGAGCGCCCTTCGTGATGCTGCCGCTACCGCTGTGGCCACGCGAGCGACGCTGCCTGTCCTGCCGCTCGGGCTGTGTCCCTCGGGGCGCTGGCGCTGCCGCCCGCGGGCTCCCGGCTGTGACAGGAGTGCCCAGCACATCAGCACCTCTGCACAACGCAAACCCCTGGCGCGTTGGCACCAGCGCCGTGATGCCTCCCCTTTCCCTCCTGCCTCTGACATCTCGCGAGTGCGGCCCGTCACCGGGCCTGTGTGTGTGTGCAAAATGCAGTGTGAATCCCAGCAATCTTCCAGTATTGACCCTATTTCCCATTTGGAGAGTTTGAGTGCCTGAACGTTTCTTGACGTTACAGATTTTCTAGATGTTCAAGTGTGCAGCAAAGATGTTTTCTTTTCTGGGAGTGAAGAGCCAGACTTCCCTCTTCCTTGTGGAAGGAAATATTTACCCATATTGATTTTGTTAGCTCTGTAGCTTTCAGTTCTAATAATTATTTCCCTGCATCTGAAGAAACCTCTGGGCAAACACAGCCTTCAGTCCCTTAGGGGATTTTTGCTGGTAATCTCTCTAGTATAGCTTTGGCTTTAAAGAAAGCGGCTGTAGTTGCTCCATGTTTCTAACAGCGCAGCGAAAGGTTGTTTCGTTTTCCCTGGGATGCCCAAGACCCTCAGTCATTTTAAGAGGCTGTTAGGAAGATTAAGACCTACATATGCTTTCTTTAAACTTGCCAAAAAAGAGGTAGTGCCAGTGAGTATCTGTTGAGATACTTATTTGCCTAGCGTCTTTCTGAGGGTGCAGGGGTAGAATTATTTGAACTCAGAACTGCTAAACGAGTGACATTGATACAGATGTAAAACCAAGGACTCTGTCGAAAGGTAGGCTGAAGGCATGGGCTTGACCGCGATGGTGCCGCTCGGGGTGGGGAAGCCTGTTGGATCTCCCATGCCACCTCGATGCTCTGTTGTGCTGTGCCRCGGAGCGGTTGTGTGGGGTTTTGACGTCGGGCACGGTGATAAATGAGCGCTCGAGCCCCGCCTGGCACGGGGCTCCTGCCACAACAGTGCRAGTCTGATCTGAGAAACCAGAGGGGACGAAGAGTGGGCAGGAGCCTGACAGGTCAGCAGCCAGCTGTCCTGGCCACCAGGCTACAACGTGTTATGACTTACTCTTGATTTGGCTATTTGGTATTTCTTTTTATTGTCTGTATTTTGCATTTGTTACTGACTGTGTATTTCCAAATTTATTTTATCCTGTCTGTCGTACCTTCTTTTCCCCTGTCAACCAGTAGCTACTGAGACAGTGTCCTGAAGGCAGAAAGGTAGCGGGAGATGCACGTTGCGCGGAGCTTCCCCCGCCAGGAGCCGGGCCAGTGCCTGTGGAGCCCTGCGGAGCCGCCTCGCACTTGTTTCCCCGTGCGTGAAGTGTGTGTCTGTCTGTTCAACCCGCAGGTCCTGCACAGGCAGCAGGCCCAGCCTGCCAAGGAGAACTCACCCCCAAGGGAGGAGGCTCCTCCGCCACCCGCTGAGGACACTTGTGCCAAAAAGCCGAGATCCCGCACCAAGATCTCCCTGGAAGCTCTGGGCATCCTTCAAAGCTTTATCCATGACGTGGGCCTCTACCCTGACCAGGAAGCCATTCACACCCTGTCTGCCCAGCTGGATCTCCCCAAACACACCATCATCAAGTTCTTCCAGAACCAGCGCTACCACGTAAAGCACCATGGGAAGCTAAAAGAGCATTTGGGAACAGTGGTGGATGTGGCAGAGTACAAGGATGAGGAGCTCCTAACAGAGTCCGAGGAGAACGACAGCGAGGAGGGCTCAGAGGAGATGTACAAAGTGGAGCCTGAAGAGGAGAACCCCGACAAAAGCAAGGCAGCCCCCACAGACATGGACCAGAGATAATGTGAGAGAGGAGTGCAGAAAGCAATACCTTGATCCAAGGACTTTCTGTTTTTATTTTAATTTTTTCTCTTTACTTTTGGTTTGTTTCTGATGCACACGATCTGAGTTCAGCATTGTCCAGTCAACCACCGCCTTGACACAGACACTTGAGTGTGACCCTGTGACACGGGGCTGAGGTGACCATTGTAAGCACGTAGGATTATGCCCTCATTAATCTTGCACTTGTGAACAGGACATCTAGCAAGTAAATGGGAAGAAAAAGTCCTATGATATCAATGAAGGAAAATTTACAACTTTGTGTGTGTGTGTATATATATATTTACATAAAATATATATATATTAAAATTGCATGGGACAGAACTTTACACCTGGAAGTATAGACTGTGAAATGAGTTCTTGACAGATGAGACTTATGTATTAAAACCACTTCACAATGAGTTGCTTTGGCTTTTTGATAAACTGACGCCTGCTCTCAGGGTGTGGTGACTATTTTTGAATTCTTATTTATTTACTATGTTTATCCTTGATTTTTTTTTTTTTTTATTATATGGCTTCCTATCTGGCAACTCAATGGGTAATTTTTGAGGTATGTATTTAAAGACATAAATCAATACTGCCAAAAAAGAAAAGAGGAAAAAAAAAGAGAGAAAATGGAAAAACAAATCAGGGCACCTTAAAAGAAAACTAGTAAGTTAAAGTACTTTAAACACTGCACACTTAAAATGATACAGCATGTTGCATTCTCTAAACTCTCCTTCCTGTAGTGAACAGATGAATTTTCATTGGATTCAGGATGTCTAAAACTGAAATCCAGTGCATAGAGGACTTGTCCATTACTGAGGTATTTAAAGAGAGAAGGAAAACAGCGTGTAGAGAGTCAATGTATGGAATTCACACTATGAAATATGTTTTACTGTGGATTTGATTTACTTGCTCTCTGTTTCAGGTTGTAGTATTTGTCGGTTTCCTTCTTGCTGCCGCTTTTTGCTCCTACCGAAGTGAGAGGYGCCCAACCCCAGCGGTCACACTGCACTCGGACCAGAGCGCTGCACTTGCGGGGCCCGCGCTGCTCCTGCTCGCGCTGCTGTCCCACGTGGCAGCCGCGGGCTCAATGCGGCACCGGCTCCGTAGCGCTGGAGCTGCGGCTCCCGTAGCTTCTAGCTCTTTGGAGGCATTGTGCGCACAGAAACACCCCGCAGCATTTGCTTTGCGCTCAGTGCCGTGCCTTCCGAGGAGGGAGCTCCCCTGGGCGACTCCCGCAGCCGGGTGGAATGGGGACTCCCGCTCAACCCGCAGCCGCTATCACATCAGCGAGGCTTCTGGCCTCCTGCTTACCTTTCTTTTGTGTTCTTTCCACATGAGCTTTCATGTAGACTTGACAAAGACCTCATGCAATATCACTTTGAAAGTTGTTTTCTGTTTACTACACCAGGCAATGTAATATAACTGTTAATACTATTTATATATTTGAAAGGTATAAAAGGTAGGAGTTAAAAACAAAAAACAAACCTCTACGTGTAGATATTTACTCAGAACAGACAATATACAGGGAGAAGACGTTGCAATACAAGCTAATTCTAGCTGCTCAGTAACCTCTGGAGTTTTTAAGGGATTTTTTCAAAACTAATGTTTGAAACATAAGAGTATCTCTGCATAAATTTCATATACCTTTGCAAAATAACTGTGGGTTGCTTACCTAGGCCCCTCTGCTGTTCATCCTTTCTTTCTGTAGTATGCTGCAGCTTTAATCAGAATTTCAATGGTTGCTGCTTTATGTTTCTCTCAGAGCTACTCTTTCAAAACTGTCTTCTTATCCTGTTGCTGAAATCACTCCATACATTTGAAAGGAAACTGAATTTTGCCAAGCTCTTCTAAGATTGTTCATCTGATGATGGCATCAACATTTGGTATCTTTTACACTTCAACCAAAAATTTTATTAGGTATTTTTTCAATGCTGAGTCTTGCCTTTTTAATTTCACTGCCAGTTTTGCAGTGGTTCTAAGTGAATCTGTAGGCATTTTAGCCTGTGGTCTTGCCAGAACTTTGCGAATTACAATGCATATATGTCTATTTATTCAATATCCATCATATAATATCTATTTGGAGAAAGAAAATTTTCTTGTAGTGCCTCTTAACAAAGCACAATTTTCCGCCTTTTTTGTGAAATAAAAAATAAAAATAACAAATTGTGTTTTATTGCGGTATCAACAATGTGAATACGGATTAACATATTGTAAATGTTCTTTTTTCCATGTAAATCAACTTTATCTTTGTTATCACTAAGTGATAATTAATTTTTAACTTATGTGCATTGTTAGGCTGTTAGAATTTTTTGGTTGTTGAAATAAAAAGCATTCAATAAATATGACTTAATTTGTCAAGTAATTTACTGAGCCTTTTTTTTTTCCTGGCAGATTCAAGGGGAGCCCCGCCTACAAAACAGCGTGGGGAGGTCATGTTGGAAAGAGTCTGAAAAAGTATTGAAAAAGTTTCGAGTGTTGAAGAAGAGCTGATCAGAACCGCGTTACTGGGGTCTGGACGATCTGCTCATGTCCACTGGTGATGGGATGGCTGTCACGCTTGTGCTGCCTCAGCCTGCTGCCTCGTGTTGCCGGCTTTTCCGTGCGTGTATGTACATATATCTGCATGCACAGRGCCTCAGAAGAGGGCGAGGGGCCCTTCAGCCAGAGCACACGCTCAAAACACACACAGAAAGATCCACTTCCAGTCTGCTCTCTTCTTTCGCTGGTAGATTTTTCTGTTTATAATTAAAAAGCCACAAATGACTGCGTGTCAGGAAACTTTTGGAGCACACATGCCCATGGTTAATGGACATAATAAAAGGCTTTATAATATTTATAGCAGGGCATCCTACTGAGTGTCTAGAGGAATGCCGGAAGGATTGATGTATCCAAGAAATGTGTGAAATGATTTGGGGGACAATATAGATAAATGGAAAAAATTGCTCAAAATTCTTAAGGTAGCAGAGTGGTGAGTGCCTGGATTCAGTCCTTACAGGGTGATCGCACACTGCACAGCAGACGCTGACTGTCTAGGAGCTGAGGTAGAAGAATTTTTAAAATTATTTAAGATTTTTCTATAGTCTCAATGCAATAGCTCTTCCTTTCATTGCTCTTTTACATCCTGTATGAAACATTCATGCACTCCCTTGACAAGAATAGCAAGAGGTCAGGGGAAAAAAAACCCACATCTTGTGCTACCCAGCGACCTGCCTGCCACTCACACTCAGAGTCCAAAGGAAAGCGAGTGTCTGCCTGGGTGCTCAGTAAAGCTGCYGTGCTTGCAGGCTGGAAAGCAAAACCCCTTCTCTGCGCTCGCCTCCAAGAGGGTCCCGTGCTGCCTTCACCCGTCCCGCGGGGTTCTTGCAGAAGAAAGGGGCCTTGGGAGCTGCTCCCAGGATGCGGGAAGGAAGGTGGCGGCGCGGGCTGAGGCGCCCAGTTCGCCTGTCGCCCAGCAGGAAACACGGAGCCTTCCCTCTGTGCTCTAGACAGCTCCACACGTGCTCCCTGCACGGCTGCGTCACCAAATGCATGCAAAGACACCGATGTCTCGGCTTGGGGGAAAGAGCCTGTAAACAGAGCGGGGTCTTCCAAGCCTTAAAAATAATCATTTAATGGCTGCTGTGGCAGAATTATTCCTATTGATGCTCTACTTCTCTATACTTCACGTGCTGCTGCTGAATGTTGCTGTTCAAGTTTTAGTCTTCCAGACATACGTATTTCCAATTTCAAACCTGTGTGACTGAAAAATAAACATTTAAAACAGTTTAAAACATTTTTAAGATTATGAACGTACTGTCTATTGCTTGCAGTTCATTGCTGCTTAGATAAAAGGATCTGTTCAATCTCTCCCCACTTACTTAGTAACCAGTAATTTGCTCTAGACTAAATGGATTACAGTCCTTCATTGATGAGTATCTCTTTCTATCCCAAATCCGTTCAACATGCAAGGATAAAAGCTAGGTATGTCTGACAGAGAGCAAATGGCATCCTAAAATCATAAACGAGTCATTACAAAAAATCTCCACTTACAATATGAAGTGCAGTGATTAATTAAAGATGCAGCTTTAACTTATTTATAGCCATTAAAAAAACATACCAGTTTTAACACAAAATAACATAAGCCAAGTCAGCCAGGGGAAGAGATGCTGGCAGCCTGAGTGTTAAGGAGCGAGAGATGTGACACTGCCAACAGGGAGAGGGAAACGCAGGCCACCCTCAGAAGCTCTGGACGAGCTTGTGGAAGTACTGGCACAGAGGGGTGGGATGAGGCACTGGATCACGGGCACAGCTGCGCGGAAGCTGCGTCTCGTTCCCCCATGGGAAGGTGCACTGATGCCCAGCGTGGTGCAATGCTGGCAGCTACTGCTCTCCTCGCCATTCCTGATTCCTGCCGGGCGCTGCAGGAAATGCCGGAGCGAGGCGGGAGCAGGAGGGCAGGGCCGCGTGCCGGGCGCGCGAGCAGCAGCCGGGCTCTCCCAGCTGCTGCTCAGCATCCAGCTCCTCTGGAGAGGACTGGCATAACTTATCTTTCCAAAGGGTCTGGTCTTCATTTGAAGACATCAAGAGCTGGAAAACCTATTCTTGCCCTCAGTAGTTTGTTTGAATAGCGGTTTCCCTCCCTGCTAAATTTGTACCATATTCTAAAGAGAATTTGTCTGGCTTTCACTCACTGTCCTTGTGTTCGCTAGGCTTGTCTCTGATGGGTGAAAGTCCCAGCTCCGGAAGGATGCTCTGCCTCTGCCCAAATGGCATTTGGGGACAGAGTTTTCCTAACTGGAGGCCTTACTGCTCAACTGGTGCTGGCTGTGGCTCTCTGAAAGAAAGTTCTGCTTTCGTTAATGGCAGAATTTCTCCTTTTACTCCTTCTGAGAATACATCAAGACAGTGACAGGAGATTTTTTTTAATGAATTCTCTGCTAGTAAGAACCTTGAATATTCAGAGATACTATCTGTCGCTATTTAGGCTATGCAGATTTACTCTGAGCGTACACTACCTATTTGCAACATTTCATCTCATCTTATTAGATGTGACAAGCAGACATGCCCAGGAGATCTCAGAAGAAATGTTCTCAGAGGACATTTTATTCTGTCACCAGTCTTAATCAGGAAGGTAACAGAAGGGCAGGCAGTGCTTCCTAGCAAACTCCTGTCAGGCGAGGTGCGAGGCGGACGCAGCGGGTCCAGAGGCTGCCCTAGGAGCAGGGATTTGGGAACACCACGCGCAGCGTGGCACGTGGCTCAGGATGGGTAAGGCTGTGGCCGCCTGTGGGTAGAATGGCAAGGAGAGCGTACCCAGGGCAGGATGAGACCCAGGTACTGGCTCCACAAACCAGCGCCTCTGTTGGTGCCTGAAAGCCATTTCTCCGCCTCTATTTGTATGTAAAGGCTCTTCCAGCATCTCACTGCCCTAATGACCCTGTTTTCACAAGCTATTTAGCATCATTTGTTTCGTGTCAACACTGTACTCCAATTCGGCCCTCTCCACCCTGTGTCTCCTCCCGACCTCCAGCCGCCCATGGCCCTGGGTGTTCATAGACAGCAGCTGCCAACTCCGCCAGCACGGCGGCTTTGAGATCAGCTTCGCCACTTGGGGCCTGCCCTCCTGTGTGCCTCCCACACAGTGTCCCGCTTCTCACGCGTGCAAGCAGCCTTCCGCGCGCCCCTTCCTCCATGATGGCGCTCACCTCCCAGCCCCTGGGTCTCCTCAGCTCCTCCAGGGACAACCAGCAGCCCGCAGGGACCAAGCCCCGAGAAGAGCCCTCAGGGCAGCCCTGCTCCACCGCTCCCGGCACCACCACCGGCCGGGGAGCCCCTCTGTCCACCCACGGCGCCTGCCCCACCTGGGAGATGGACTGCAGGCCCAGCCAATCGAGAGCTGGGCTCTTGATGCCCCAGCCAATGGAGTGGGGGACAGCGGCCATGGGGGCGGGCTCTTGCTGAGGTAATGAGGAGTGGCCACACGGCGGCCATCTCGGTGGCCCATGGCGGCCGTTTCAGTCCAGCCCAGGGAGCCACAGCTGCAACGGGGAGATAAAGGACAGAGAGGCAACGTGTCCGTGGAGAAGGGCTACAAGTGTGCTAAGGTTTGTGCCTGGCCCTGCTTCACGGGAGCACTGGAAGTGCGGGATAGGAGAGGCAGCCACCGGCACAGCTTTACCAGGCCTTGGGGGCATCTTCAGGCCTCACATCCATTCAAGGCCACAGCAGATTTGGCCTCTGAGATCACGGCRGATGTTTCAGTTTCTCTGGCTGGCTCCCACCGTCACCACATGCAGCTGCAGTGTGTGCCCAGCCTTGGATGGACTCCTCTGCCGTTGCAGCTCCCGCAGCGTCATCGCAGGGCTGCGAGGTCCTTTGCTCTCCCTTTAAAACTGTTGCTCTGCCTCCATCACTGATGGGCGCGGCCTTGACAGTATCCTTCTAAAGCGCTGCTCCTTGTCACATAAATATCATCTATCAGTGCCTGTTGTCTTTACAGCAATCTTGAGCAAACAGTTTTATTTCCAATCAGGACATCATGCATTGATCTAAACACTCATCTGTAATGGATCAATTTACATTATGAGAGCAGTATTCTAGCATTGCTGTTCATTATATTGAAAGAAGTATATGTTTAGTTACAGGCTAAAATCAATTAAACAGCCCTCTGCCTTTTGCTGCAAGAAAGTCAACAAGCCAGTCTGTCTTGGACGATTATCTGGCTACAGCTTCTTAAAAAAAAAAAAAAAAAAAGGCTTCCTGTGCCATCCTCTTCCTCAGAGCACCCCCTTTCCCTCCTTTCAGAGGCCTCTCTTCCTACGTTTTGTGGTCTAGTAGAATGCTCAGTTAAAACACGGCGTGTGAGAAATGGAGGCAGCCTTGCTGCTCCTGTTGTGGAGGGCCTTTGTGAGGGCCACGAGGGAAACTTGTGGTGCCATGACAGGGGATAGGTGGGAGACGGTGGAAAATGTAGATGATGATGCTTGTTTCTTCATGAGCAAGATCATTAAATCCCAGCGGCCTTGATTTTTGGGGAGGAGCAAAGGAGGAACTGACTGTGTGTGTACCCCACTGGACAGGGGGTGGATTGGTAAAATGCTCTGTTAGTTCTTGCTTTATGGCTAGAAAGGGGACTGCACAGAGTGCTGGAGGCTCTCAAAGAGCAAGCAATTTTGTTTGGCAACGTAGCTACAGAGAGTAGGAAGCTGCAGTTTCAAAAGCAAAACACATAGGGGAACTGCAGGGCAATGCAATGCTGGGATTTCAGCAGCGCATCTCTCAGGGCTCTGGTGCATGTGGCCACACGCATGAAGGCACCACCTGCCCCAGCCCTCTGCCAGGGGCTGGTGTCCTCTAGGGTGGCAGTGCTCTGCCTGCCACATGTTGTCCTCGCATCAGGACCAGTGAGGCCTATCGGCTTTTGCTCGCCATGAGCAGCTGGCATTGCTCGCAGGTCAGCATGAGCTCCCCATCGTCCTGGTGCAACCAGCCCAGCCAGACCAGGCCTTGGACTCCTATACCAGATGAATGTCATGAGGAATTCTGGCTTCTCTTTGTGCAAACACTCCTGAAAATACTGATCAACAGGCAAAAAGTGATCAGCTCTGCCAGACTCTTTGTGGTAAAAGTGCCCGCAGGACCTGATGGACCCGTGCTGTGGAGGATTTGTTCAGCCTTGCTGTTTTATATATCTATCTGTAGATCTTTCTTTGGTTTGAGACTTTGCCACTCATTTTCTACCACCCAGGCAGCTCCAGCCCTTGTCTTACTCTTTCATTACATGCACAAAACATTGCTGCAATGCTAATAATAATAATGAGCGGGAATGAACAGCAGATATTACAAAACATATTAAGAAATTGATCTTTGTTTTGCTCTCGAATAAAGAGGCAGACCTCCAAACTACTAAAGYCATTCGGTTAATTGGTTATTGGCTCTCTTGAGTGATTATATCTACCCTGGTTCCACTAAGTTCAGCAGGTCTTGTTCTGGTCAATTAGCCCTTGGCATCCAGGCGGGAAAATGCTTCATTTGGATGTTCTCAGAGGCAGAGCATCTTTCTGCAGCATAAGGTGGACTGAGTGGAAGAGGTTCCCCCATGAGCAGTGTGTCAACTTATTAGCACTCACGGCCTGAATGCTGTCCTTAGCCTGGCAAGGACAATTTTTACCTGTGCTCTGGCTGTCTGAACAGGTAGTGGAAGGATCTGCCCAGAATTAGACTGCAGGAAGAGAGCCAAAATGAGAGGATTTCTAGAGGATCACAGCCTTTTGCTGCAGCATAACCATTGCCCTACATGTAGCAAGGCCTGGTTTTCGTGCGGGCTGAACAACGCCTGCAGAACCAGAGCTGCGAGACGTTTTCCTCGCTGCACCTATGGACAGCCTGTTGCTTGGTCCCAGTTGCCCAGCCAGCTCACTGATCACCACTGCTCCGATTCCTTCAGCGTTGCTGTGGCTCTGTGGAGCTGAACAGCTGATGCCATTTAGTGGCTTTTCCTACAGGGAATGGTAAATGCTAAGTCCTGCCATCACCACTATGGCTTGCCAAAGGGCTGCAACACTTGCATTGCTGTGATGCAGACCCTGTAATAATCGCTGGTTACATTCAGAGAATTCAGTTCAGATTTTAAAACCTCATCAAATAGTTAATTACTGACTGTTTCAACATAGCAGTTCCTGCAAGACTTGGGAGAGAAGAGAGAGAGAGATGGAAAAGTTATTCATGTCCCATGTGTCTGGAAGGCTTGTCCCCTCCCTCCCACCCACTGAGTCACTTCCTCCCTTTATATCTCACTTAAATTTTTTCCTTTCCCCTTTAGCTTATGATTAACAGGCACTCATCTTCTACATTTTTTTTCTGATGCAATGTTTGCTAAGATTCTATCGATAAATGGAGTAGATTGTCTTGTAAATATGTATATAGATGAAATACAGTACCTATTCAATATGTCCATCTAAATTCCAGTTGCAAGGTGCAGTTTCAGGGGAGCAGCCCCTACCTGCGGGGCACTGAGCGGGACCTGCTCAGCCTGGCCCAGCTGGGAGGGGGGAAGTGGGGCTATTTGCTTAAAAGCCCCAAGGTGCCTGGGTGGGGGTGTACGAGCAGGTCCTGGCCCTGGGTCGGTTAAGAGGACTGTCTGTGTTGGCAGGTGGTGAAGGGCTCTGGAGAAGAGGAGTGTGTATCCTGCCAAGAAGAAGAGCTGCCCTGACGGTGGTCTGTGGGTAAGGAGCTTATGGGTGGCCTATGGGTGTGGGCTCTGGAGGGCACTAAGCTTCCCCACAGGGAAGGGTGGGCTACTTAACCCAGCCTGGTGGCTTTGTGAAGGAGAAGGCAGCAAGGCTGCAGGAGAGCAATAGGCCAGCAAGTCCATCCTGAGAGCAGCTATGGCAAAGAGGAAGAGCCTGGCTGCTTGCTTGACAGAGCAAGTGAGGTGGTGGTGGTGAGTCTGCAAGGGGTGGAGTTGAGAAAGGCTGGGGCGTGAGCTTGAGTAGCCTTGAATGTGTTACCTGAGTTACTGCCTGAGGTACTGCCTGTGACAGCGGCAACCTAAGGCCTTGTGTTAGGTGTTGCAGGAACTTTGCATGTGCTCTGCCTGCCTAAACCTACTTGCACCCGGCTGAGGGATTGTGCATTTTATCTCCTTGATGCCTGTACTGTGGTGGTACAGTGAGATCTCTTTTTTTACTCCCTGGAGATGTCAGCACCTCTTGGAAAAACAATTTCATTTTTCTTTAAAGCCAAAAGCTAGAGCAGCAATTTGTGGCCAGGGAATTCCCGTTCCAGAGACACTAGCGTTGCTATATTTTGTGTTTAGCTACTAGTCGCTGTCCTCTTTTCTTATTCTCTTTTGTAACAAGATCCTGTTAGCTTTTCTGGTTTCAGTCAGTTTGCCATAAGCTAATGGGTGATGCAGTAACCTGGGCAATATGTCTACTCTGGCCTGTGCTGAAGACTGTGGCACAGATGTGTCACAGGGCCCTCTGCAAGGAGGCAGCTCGGCTCCTTCTGGAGGTGTTAGATGTATGGGGATCTTGCAGAGCTGGGCTGGCTCTGAGCCAGCCTCTCAGCTCCAGAAGCTCCCCATAGGGGTGTCTCTTAKTTGGTGCTGATGTGTCAGTACTCTGTTGCCTCTGTCCTGCAAAAGTAACTGGTCTGTCTCCATAGGTGACTAAAGAACAGTATGCATGTTATGCAGCCAAACCGTGGCTGGGGAGCTGTTTGGCATCTAAGGGGTGTCCTCACCTCATGCACAAMAATGGTGGTGGGTCGAGACCATTGCAGGAACTGAGGGTGGGCCTGCACTTGCAGAGCGTTTGCAAGACTAGGTCTTGCATGCACTGAACACGCTGTAGCTTCCCCTCGAAGAGCAGGGCCAGGGAGAAATGCCCAGACTTTGTAATAACAAAAAAAGCAACTGAAAGTTTAGACTTTTGGGGKTTTGTGGCACCTAATAGAAGACTGTAAAGTGGCCAGACACTCTTATTTTATTGATTTATGAGAGACTTAATGAGTCCAAGGAAGGTGGACCTGTACAATGTTACTGCATGTTTAACAGCCACTGGGGCTGATGTTGCTGAGTGGTGGTTAAAAGGGAGGCTTGTTAGTTTATGCCTTTACTCTGATGGATGTCTGTGTATTCTTTAAAGGCTTCCTCTTTCAATTTATTTTTGGAAACAATTTTATACATACAAGGACAGTATAGCTGTCCTTGTATTATATATGCTGTCTAATGAAATTAGTATTTTGTTTGCCCTACGGCAACCTTTGGAAATAAGACAATAGCCTCAGTTGTTTATTTCCCTGAGAGATGTTAATGATTAACTCTGAAAAGAAAAGCAATTCTTCTACCTGTACTACATAAACTTTCATAGCCCTGTGGAACAGCAAGATATCTCTAGGTAATATATGGTTGCAAAAAACTAAGTTCTGTAACATTACTATGCAGATAGATTTGGCTGCTGAAGAACTACCTCAGCGTAAGAACTTAGTGCTGCCAGCTGGCAGGAGTGATCATGTATATAAAACCTTAAGTTGAGCCAGAAAAACCTGAGTTTAAATTTCTTGCCAGGGATTGTAGGATGGAATGATTAACCTGATTTTATATTTTTGGATAACTATCAAGTACCCGAATATTTATAGTAATGTCTTCCATATGTGCTGATATTGCACCCATGGAGTGCAATAGTATGATACAGTTATTGTTTTACTTGAAGATACTAATTATAGTTAATTCATAGGCACGTGAATCATGAAACACTGGCCCAATTTTTGGCAGCTCCTGTGAGGTGCATGTAAGCACTGCAGGTCATCAGATTGCTTAAGGCAAAGCTCAGTGTGATGGAGATACTGAGCTTCATTTTCAGCAATGATAAAGGCGCTTGGCATTTAAGCACTTAAAGCTGCTGGTGAGCACTTCATCAGTCCTTCAGTGGGCAGTAGCAGGTGTCTGTCTGCATCTCTAAATATCAAAAGTGCCACTGATAATATGGTCTTAGAGAAACTATGTCTCACTGTCATGTAGTGTTAGCCCAGGGACCCTCTAAGCCACAATTGCCAGGAGGCTTTCAGGTTCCTGAATCATTCCTAGTGCTTGCCAGGCTGATATAAAAGCCTGTGCATGGGGCAAAGCCTATGCCTCTGTGGTGCTGAGGATGCTCAGCCTCTGCGGAGCTGGCACTTCCCTAGGGAGATGTTGACTTACCAGGTCAGGCTCTTAAACAGACCTGAGCATGGAGAAACCTCTTCAGTGTGTGATCACAGAGCTGCTCTCCAGCTGGTTAGAAAAAGCAGCAGAGGAACTGTGTGAAGGTCATAGGGCTGTAATAAGAAGGCTATAAAAACAGCGAAAGTGGGACTAAACCAATGTTCCAGTTTTCTRCTCACTTGAAATAGAGGTAAGCCTGCCCAGACATCTTCCTTTTAAAAACTAACTACTGCATCTGTTTTAAACCAAAAATAATACCTTTTGATTGGAAATGCTTCAATAACATTATTTGTGCATTTTATTGAGGCCGAGGTTGCAATTATTAGAGTCACCAGGAATTCCAGACGTTTAAACACAGCCCTTATTTCTCCAGAGTAAACCACATCCCTGTGCAATTATTCTTCTATCTAAATGCCTTCAAACCAAGTCCTAAACCAGCTTTGACATTTGTTGCTGGTGGTCCCTCTTGCAATCGACTCTTGAAAGAACATTCAGGGCAGAGGATCGCCAGAGAGATTGGGGCCAGCCCCAGGGGATGCAGTGAGGGAGGCAGAGTGYGTTCAGAGTGTGCTGTGCAGTCCTGGGTGGGTCATGTGGCTCTGAGCAAGCTGCTGACAGTCTGGTCAGGTATCGTGGACTGGGGCTATGTGTTTGAACTGGGTCTTGCAGGTATCGGCGGAATAAGAAGGTTTTGTCCGGCCATGAAAACCACTCCTTCAGCCATGTGATCTCTTTATGGCTTTTATTTCAATTGGCTTCTCATGAGGAAGCAAAGAGAACTGCAGAGGAGAATCAGTGGCAGAGAAGAGGCTTGGCCTCCCCCCAATATATGCTCAGTGTTGCTCCCTAATCTTTTCTGCAGACTTTTCTGGAACTTTAATTAAAAACTTGAGAGTGCTAGGGGGGTCTCTAAGGCCTGAATCTCCTTTGTTTTCTGAATCCTTGACATCCTTCAGTGGCAGCACTGGGGGACAGGGACTCAAGTGCTTGGGTTCTTTGAATTCCTTGATGCTTCCAGAACAGTGCGAGTTAAAATGTGGACCTAGCAGTTCTTTCAAATTCTGACATCAGTCCGAACAACCAAGTTGTGAAGCCAAAGGGGGCGCACAGTTTGATGAGTGTTTGTTTAGGAGGTGATTTGAGACAGGAGCAGGTAGTAAAAGATGATTCTTCCTGGCAAGAGACTCTGTTTTGGGGTTTCTGTCTGTAGAGCAGACCAGGTCTTGAGTACCCTGTCAATTAAGGGCAGCAATTTGAAGTGATTCACAGCAGATTACACCAGCCTGTCTCTTGACGGTGCACGCTCTGGTCCTGTGCTTGCAGGTGCTGCACAGACTGCCAAGCCTGGAGCTAGCCTGCAGTTATGCTGTCAGCCTTGCTTAGATCTAATGCTTTATGACAAGTGTCTACCTGTAATGTGATAATGGGCTGAAAACCTCTGCAAAATTGATAGGATCTCTTGCAAAGGAGGAGAAACTTCTAATGTGGTGAGCATGATTCCCTCTTTCTGAAGGTCCGTGTGAACTGCAGAGGATCCATTGCAGCTGGGAGGACTGATTCTGACTCTGTCCCTGACAGGGTGGTCTTTTGGGTGTCTGTGAGGTTACTGGCCTCTACTTTTTCTTGGTGCAAAGAAAATCCAGCCATAGCCTCTCCAGAGGCTTTAAATCTGTAAAACTTCTGTATTTGAAACTTGAAATACTATTGGTTTCTACCTCTGAGGGCATCTGCTGTTTTCTGTCCTCACTGGTGTTCTGCATAAAAGAGCCTTCTACTTTCAAGATRTTTCCAGAGTTTATGCAGTGAGTCAGTTACATTTAACCCTTGATGTATAAGCCGTATGTTAGAATAATTAACAGGTAGATCTTGTTAGGTGCCCTAGAAGAAATATTTGACATCATTTCACCTGTATGGTTGGGCCAGGTGCTTTCCCTTTTCTTATTTATATGATCTGGGAATAACTCCAATGACTTAGTGTTAGGTCTGTTTAGGATATTTTAGGCACAGCTGTTGTTTTAATGTAGTTTAAAACCTTTCAAACTTAATATCCAGGTAAAAGCACAGCGCTATCACCATCTTGGCCTAGTTCCTGGCACAGGATGTTATGGCAACCAAAATCTGGTTCAGCAGCAGTCCATGCTCAAATGAGCCCAGGGCTTGCTTCAGGTGTTAGCAAGCTAAGCAACCTTGTCTCAAGTGGGGACACCAAAAAGAGTGCAAAAATGCTCTCCTTTTGCRTTTTGGCTGTCTCTCATGTAGTCAGCACAAGTGGGGATGTCTGCTATGGACAAGCGGCAGAGCCCTTGAGGTGCCCTCCATGTGGGAGCAGCAAGTCTTTTAACCCTTGGGCTTATGCTTCAGCGTGAGAGGCCCAGCCCCATCCAGGCTGCAGCCCCTTATCSTCATGTGTGCTGCTATGAAGCCAGGAGTGCTCTTGAGGCCATGGGCTATGCTGTGAGGATCAGAATCCCTTCCAGAGAGAATATGGATATTTAAACTGCATGCAGCTCTGCTGATGTCCATGTGATAACTGTAAGGACGTATCATAAACCCTTTCCTACCAGCTCCGACCTCCCTGCATAGGTCCCTGTGGTAGCTCTGACCCCCATGCTGTTCACTGTCACATCTGTGGGCTTCTCATACTTCTTTAAGAGCCCATGAAGCCATTAGCTCTGGGTAAATGATCCCTGGGCTGTCTTTAGAATAATTAAAACCAAAAGGCAAGCAGTTATCCTGGACTATCAGCAGCATATCAACAAAACTTGTGTCTTGAAATGTGTGTTCAATTTCTGTTATTAAAAGGCACAGAACCATATGTGAAATATTAGCACACATCTTTGCAAAATTAGCAGAACTATTTGAACAACCATTTTGTCCCTATCAAAACAGACCCTTATTATTATTATTATTATTATTATTATTATTAATATATGTATTTTTTTCATACTGTGTAAGGAGGTAAGAGCCTGCAGAGAGCAGGAGGACTCAGACAGTGAGCCCAAGTTCTGTAGCACCAACTGCATTTGTTAGCAGTGTTTTGAAGGCAGACACTATCTCAAACGTAGGCAATGCTGGTCATAACATGAGGAAGGAGCAAAATGAAGAGTTCTGTATTGCTTTTAGTTCTGAGGTCCAAGAGACTGTTCTGGTTTTGTCCAATGAAATTGCTCTCCTTTAGGCCAAGCTCTCACAGTGCCTACTATATTCAGTTCTATTAGAGTCGGTGGAAGTTCTGCTATTGATTGAGTGGGAAAAGGAAAACTGGCCAGTACTGAGTAGGCTTTGTAAATACCATCACTTATAGTTAGGGACAGATATTTAAAAGATATCATTTTTAATTGCTTTTGAACTTGCTTTTGAACATTTTGAACAAAAGGAAAAGTAGTATAATGACTTAAAGGGAAGGGGCAGAGGGGGGTGAAATTCAGGCTTCTATTTTATAAAATGGCACTAGGAACATCTGAGAACTTCCTGAAGGAAGAGGAAAAAGAGTTGCCTTTCATCAATAATTGTGGCAAGGTCAGTCTACAGCAGAGTTAGAGGGAAAATACTGTGTTTGTCATTTAACAGATGCTTTAAAAAGGTAATTATTGATCTATTTGGCAAGGCACTGGGCATTGGGCTCCTAGCATGTGAGTCCTTCCTGTAGACCAGGTGCCTTTGCTGCTGGCTTTGCAGGGCATACAGGGGCTTCCATTTTTAATGGACATAGTTTAGGATGTGAGTATATGGGTGTGCCTGAATCTGTCTGGCTTCAAGGTATTGAAGACCAAAGACTGTGTTTGGATAAGACAGCTAATAAAGAAAATGCCAGTACTTCTTGCCAGACCAACTTCCCAACCAAACAAATTGACATAAGGGAAGCCAAAGTGAAGGATAAATATGAAATCAGTTGATTTAGTCTGCTTAGTCAAACTGAACAACAACATCCCTTGATTGTCAGAGTTGAATCAGCAAATACAAAAAACAAAGATGGCCAACCCTGCATTTACAACCCACTTGAGGTTTTCAGGCTGACAACCTAGTCACTAAGTATAAACGGTCCTCCCACTACCGGTTTGTCTGGGTCTTGGGATATATTCTGGGATATGACTGCACCACTAGCCTTTCAATCTTAGCTTGATATATTTTTTTCCGCTCTTTCTTTAACTGAACAAATACACTAGAACTTTTTTGTTGTGCCAAGTATTTCTGCTAGAAAATATTCTGGAGGACTCATGTAATAATAAACATATGAAGGATTTCTGATTTGAGAGAGTCTTGCTTATATTCATTTTTTAGCTCCAGAGAAAGATTAACTCTGTTCAGCAACTGCTTAAAACCTAAACTCATAGGTCTCCAAATGTGCAGTGCCCAGAACAGGCTCTCGGTGTGTCTGTAACACAGACAGTAAGCTTGGGTCACATAATGTGTGATATGACTTCTTGTTATACAAGCTCCTCACCCTCCGTTATTAACATGAAGCGCTGGCTTTTTGACTTCCTTTTGTATAAAGCTGCAAGTCTCTATTGATATTTCACATCTTCTGCTTTCCCAAGAGGATCTCTCATGAATGCTTTCAGAAGCAGCCCATGAGTACGTGAGGATGTAGGGACCAGAGATGAAAAATCATCGAGAGAGAGGCCTTGCACAGTTATATTTGTGTATTGACACAGGTAAATAAATGGAAAGGTATTAAACTTGTACATCRGGATTCAGTCTTTTCCTGAGACGCTATGCAAGGACCAATACAGAGACTTCAGGATTTCTGTCCTCTGCAGAGGAAACTAAATATAAAACGCGTTCAGAAGCACCTTCAGAGTTCCTAGCAGATAGCACCTGGAACCCATATGGGATAACCATCCAATAACCTGCAAACACTCCTCAAAGCATACTAAACTGTCACGGTTAGCAAAAATCATTGTTGTGGTTTGAGGATRGGAGAGAGCAAAACACAGCTTAAAAGCCATTTGTGTTAGCTGTGGAGGCTCAGCAGCAATGGGTTTGATTTTGTGCAAAGGAATGTATAAAAATCCCTTCTAACTTGTGAGACACAGCAAGCCTTTTGGCTGCATGAAAAGATTGCTTGTGCCCTATGCCTCCAACGCTTTTGTGTTAGAAATGAGAGAATGGAAATGCCACCCAGGGCGACTGCAGCTGGTTGCTTGTCTGGCACTGCCATGGCTTGCCGTTGTCTTGAAGATACCATAACAAGCAGCATTCTGGTTTTCCCTAATAAGCAGGACTGCTGAACAGGGTCAGCGTTGTCCAGTGCTCTTCTGCATTCAAGCTATTTCAAGTATTATCAGGTAATTCAAGTGTTTCTTTCTAGGAAATGGGCGCTACAGCGTGCCTCTTCCCCTGGTCAGTTCTAAGATACCTCTCCATCCTCCCTCCACTGCAACTGCCATTTATTTGGTAATGCCACTGGGAAGAACTGGCTGAAGAGCCTTTGTGTAAAGGGATGTGATGCTTGTGGGACCCTGTGTCCCACCCTTCGGGGAATATGGAGAGGGGAGTCAGCACAGAGATGGGGGAAATATATGGAATTAACTGCTCTTTTATATAGCCTTATAGGTACCTCAGCAATGGAACAGAGAATAGTTTTGCTGTAGAGAGACAAATGGGTTGGGAAAAACTTAAAAAAAAAAAAAAAATCTAAAGCTGATAATAGTATGATGGAAGAGGAGGTTTTTCACAAGTGCATCAGCCAGGAAGGGACCAGAGCTTAGACTGAACACAGTCAATCTTATGTCTCCCCAGCCCTTTGCCTTAGCTAGGGACCATTCCTGTCATATATGCCTGAGCTCTTTGTCCCTTCCCCACAAGTCTTTCTCATGCAGTAGTCAGTGTAGCTTCAAGTTGTGCAGGTGCCTTTATAGCTTTCTGGTTGAGTAACAGATATGTGCATATATGTTGGGGCATAATTTAGGAATTGACTCATCTGGGTTTCAGCTTCCCGCATCCCAAATGCAGATGTTGCTGTGGACATCATGGTGTGTAGTGCATAAGCTCCACTTAGGTCAGTCACCTAAGCACGTCTTACCTAGGCCTAGGGTGAGCTCTGCCCTGCGTGTGGTTCCTGAACATGCAGACCTAGAAAGAACAAGAACTTCATTGGTCTACCTTATTGGAATTAGCAGGTGTTGGAAGTTTAAAACCTAGCCTCTGAGACCTGAGGAAAAGGTGTGGAAATATCTCCAGCGGGGATGAGGTTAAGAGACAATCTGACAAACTGTGGTTTGGCTCAGATTGCAGTGGAGATAGCAATTTGGAAAAGTGCCCAGTGTGCTCTTGCAAGAGACCTGTAATTAGCATGTGACCACTGCTGGTCACATATCAGAGGGTAATAAGAATGTGATGAACTTCATGTCTCTTCAGTTGATGCAGGCCCTTTGTCTTTATTTCCTCCATGAAGCTGTGGGAAACCCTTTAATTAAGGCTCCCAATTATGCATTTGTTAGAGATCCTCTAGCCCAGTGAGCTGTTATGTTAAATGCCAATTGATTATAGAATATTACTGCAACTTTGCAACTATATGATCCACCTTGTATCGATATTATACTTAGATGTTTTCTGACATTGCATGTGGTTAGTGTCTTACTATAGCACGCCTGTTAAATTGTTGTGCCCTATGCACAACCATTCCCAGAGGGCTAAATCTTAGTCTAAACACTGCATGCACAGGGAAATGGAGGTGACTTACTGGTGCCTCCTGCAAAAGGATAGAAGACTTAAATTTTATCTGGGTACACCAGGGGAAGCTCAGGCTGACAAATCCTTTGAGGTGTTGTAGCTTGGGCTGCTCATTTACAACAGATACTTGGGAGGGATTAGTAACTGGGGCCATCATGGGTCTGGAGACACATTCTGGAAAACAGACTGTGTTAAACTGACTGGCTTCTCCCAGCCAGATACTGCCTCTCGCATGATTGGAAGGCTTGCATTACTCACTTTTTTGTTTATTTGTTTGTCCCCTTCTCCCCATTCTCTTGCCTATTGCAAAAGACTAAGTTTGAAAGTTTGTCAAAAAGCAGTATTTTGAAGAATTTGAAAGAAATTAAATTCTATTAAAGTCATAGGAGGAGAAGCCACAGCCACAAATGAGACTGTAGCGATGACATTGGAGCAAAACAGGGCAGAGAGAAGAACAGAGTGTATGAGCTCTGAGTCCAACTAGTCTGTTGTCCTGTCAGTCCTTTTTTTGGTATACCCTGAAGTCACTGGGCTTTCTGAACAGAAGGTTGTATCTAGACTATTATGTTTAGTAGCTATGAATGGAATTAGCTTTCGTTACTTCGTTTTACCCATTCCTGATCTTTAATGCAGGGAAGTTTKGGATTCTTGGACCTAACCTCAGTATGAGGCAGCAAGCTATGGTTGTGTTGCAGCTGTATCAATCTACCTCCTTTAGAATGTGTCCCAAATATGCTGTTGATTTAGAAAGAAAAGATGTGTCTAGAAATTATCTCTTCATTTGTGTTTGTTAGAAAATGGTGTAAAAATGCACGCTCAATTGCTGCTGAATTGCTATAATTTATTATATTATACCTTGAACAACTGGTAAAAATGTATACCTATTCGAGCTGGACCTGAACTACACTTCCATGTCTGAGGATGCCTATATTCTGTGGGAGATTAGATACAAAATGGCCTGAAATATTTTGCAGTAAATAACTCCTTTGAAAGTTTGAATTGACTAACGGAGTCAAGAGCCTCCTGTATACCCTGAATTTGTCAGCACCAGCAAGATTTTTGCCTTTACCACTCAGACCTGGGCATATCTGTTCGTAGTTCTTTCATGTCTTGTATTTGTAAGTATTCACCAGGTTTTAGCAAGAGAAACATAGCCATTTTGAAATACTAGTCAGAATGTGTTTTCTCTTCATGTTTATTTGGGAATTTCATTTTCCTGTCCCTGTAACAAATCTTGGACTGAGCACATGGGCGCGTTAGCAGGAGAAAAAGTCCTGTGCAAATTGTGTTGAAGTGTTAACTTCCTTTGCCTCACACACTCATGTAAAGCAGGGAACCCACAGTTGCAGCCTTCCTAGTTTAGGGGATAAGTTTTCTCCCTCACATTTTTCCCTCTACATCTAGGTCTGGGTGCAGGTGCCTCATTGGGCTGCTGCTGAGCAGTGATATTTGTTAGAAAGCAAGTTTCTCCCTCCTGTGTTCCTGTGCATCCACAGAAGTCTGGGCCATGGTCTCCTTCAGGGATCTTTTCCAAAGTCCCTGCATCAAACTTTGGAGTTTTTTCCAGCCCACTTTGCACATAGAGAAAGGAGAGTTTGTTAGTATGTTAATCTATGTTTTAGACTTGTGTATTGCCTGGCAGGTGTGTGTAATAGCTCCAGGCAATTCATGGTGTTTTCACTAAGGTCTGAGCCCTCCATGGTACAGAAATCTCCTGAATTCCACTTGACCTCACTGGAGACACATTCCCTTAGCTGTTGGTTTGCACAGCTATGGTCCTCCCAAAGTCRAGGTTTGCAGCTACTGCTTCTTCAATTACCTACTTTGCTTTATGTTTGCAGACAGCTTTGTCTTTGTGTCCTGCTCTTGGTGAGCAACATGGCTCAGGGAGGAATTAACATCTTCTCTGCTTTATGTACCCGTTCCTTAGACCCTGTCTGACAAAATGGGTCTTTTTAATGTGATTTCAATTTGAGGGTCACAAATACTTCCCAAGCAATTTGCCTRTATGAACTTGCACTTTAGACCTAAGTTCTCAGAGGTGAACATGGGCATATTTACAGTCTTCTAAGGGAGAAAAGCACAGTTTAATAAAGCTTGCTAAACAGAGCAAATGAGGTTGCAATACACCAACTCTCTGTTATATATTAATCTGGTGTTATTAAGTGTTAACAACATATTGTATGGACTGCTAAACGGGGCCAGGAAAAGTCGGAGAATCAAACATGTAAACAGTTGTGGGTGTGGTTTTTTTTTTGTTGTTGTTTGTTTGTTTTTGATTTTATTGGAAACATTAACAGCACTGCAGCTAAATCCTTTGTTTTCATGACTGTTTTAAATTAAACTGGCAAAATTGTCATTTCAAAAATGTGGTGGGTTTAGCAGTTATCAAAAGGTTCAGCAGAATAATTTGAATCCATATACATATAGAAGGTTTTGTAATTTTATTGAAGTTTTTTTTTTAAGGTAAAAAAGAGGTTTCCTAAGGTCTGTTTAAGGGAAACATGTTTAATGCATCCTTCTCAGTCCACTTTCACAGTGCAGCCTACTGTTCAGCAGTCTCATGCACAAAGGTAATCACACCTAGAAATTAAGAACATTCTCCTGAGCTGGGCCTTGTTGGGCTTATGTGGCCAACATCCATTGAATTTTACATATTGAGGCATGTGTCATCCTTAATTTTCCAAGAGCTCAGCCACTACGTGCAGCTAAGCAGAAAGCAGAGATGACCCAGGCTTAATGACAAAAGGGTCAGCAAAAATACAGTGGTTGAAGGATGTGACAGCCACTTATTTACTTGCAACATAGGCCAGGCCTTGCGTGTCCCTCTGTGCCCACTCCCACTCCTCTTTCAGGTGCAGATGAGGTGTTTGATTTAAGCTCATGAAGTGGTAATGGGGACTCTGTTCCTCACCCAGTGCTGCGTGACAGGCCCATGGGACTTGGCCAGGGCCAGGGGGCCTCTAAATTCCTGCTCTTTTCCTGACTTGGATGTCAGCAGATAGCACTGAACTGGACTAAGGTGGGCTTTTTGTTTGGTTTCCTCCTAAGGATAATGGACTGTCTTCTCCTTTTCTAATCTTTCCAGTAAAATGTGGAAGCAGGAACAGATCAGGCAGCTCATGGGCTGCCAGAGGCTTTTGGGTGAACACCAGGCTTGTGTAGGCCCAACAGCTTGCAGGAAGACACAGAGGAGCGAAGCTTGGTGGGGGCACAGTGGGATTGCAGGAACCGTAATCCTACCTGTATCCCTGGAACTGCCCTTGTGCTTTAGCAGTAGTTACAGGCAGCCCTGTGTGCTGTAAGCCACGCTACGTAGACTGTCCTTTTTYGTCCCCATCACTTGCACCCAACTGCTGCTCCTGGGTCTCTGCTGCAGCCTCCTCCTCACCTATGCACACGCCTGAGGGTTGTTGCCTTCTGACGGGCAAATGGTGCTCTTCAATAACTTGGTTTGGGAGAATGRTATAACTTAAACTTGTGCCTTCATCTCTTTCCTGTCTATATACATGTATATGGGTGTGCACCTTCAACTCTTTCCTATCTATATACACATATATGCATGTGTCTCTCACCTGGAGTCAAAGGCAGAAGCTCTGAATCTGAATGCATGTTTGCAGGAACACGATCCAGATGTGACTAAATGCTGCAGTGTTTTGTGCAGGTGCCTGGGTGAGCTTAGAACCTTGCTGTGGCAGGCCCTGCAAAGGTAGAAGAGATTAATGTGCCTCCCTTGGATGTACTGCTATCAGTTGCCTCTGTCAAAGGTTATTTCTCCTCTGTGTGGTATTGTGGCCCCCTCCAAAAGCAGTTTTCTGGGAGAGGGGAAAAAAACCCCTTAAACTAAATGTCCTAAGGTTTGCAGATGGGACARGACAATATAGAACGAAATGTCCCTGTCCTTTCCTCAGCTTTCTGGGAATACTTCAGAAGGAGTGAAGTGGGCAGTCAGTAAATGATTCATTCTTGATTTATCAGTCAAGTCAAATGAAATTACTCAAACAATCTATTGCTTAGGAGCATTGCAGAGCTCTGTAACTCTTCCTTGAGGGAGGTGCACTCAGGACTTTTGTTTAGCTGAGCATTAAAAATGGTTTATCTCAGCAAGAGACATTGGGACTTTTCAGGCAGTACTGGATTCCCTTCAGGAGCAGCTGAGACATGCACCAGAGACTCTCCTGTGAGCTGTGTTGATGGTATGAACAAGGTTGTTGTTTCTAAAGTTACGCTAAAGAAAGTCAAGAAGATGGCAGTAACTGGCTCTCTAAATAATTTTTTAAGGACTTGCTGCTGGAATGCTTCCCCATGCACCTGCTTACMGGGCTCTCAGAGCAGTTAAAATTGATCAAATGTTAGAAACAGGATTTTTTTTTTTCCTTMCGTATTTCTTTGAAGTTCGGCCTGTCTCTCCCTTGGTGTCTCTGTAACAGGCAGCATGAGGCTGAGAAATGCAGCTAAGACTTCCCTCTTCACGTATTAAATCATAAAGAAGGCATTTGAGTAACAAACTCCACAGTGCCTTCCCCTGCATTGGAGGAGGATGTGGAAGTACAGCAGCTCCCAGCTCAGGCTGGGAGCCTCCAGCAGGAGCTTGCAGGCAAAGCATTCATGGATATCCTCACCATTAAACAAGAGCTTTCCTTGAGCCAAGCTATTATTCATCTCGGTGTAAAGACCCTTCCGTGGGGTTTGCTCTCTCCTGCCTTAGACACAGCAAGTGAAACTCTGTGGTAAGCAAAGGGCAGGCATTCAATGGACTCTTTGGGGACTCACAAATACTCAAGGAGTCAAAAGTTGAAATATCTGTGATTGGCTGGGGAATACTTTTATTGCCTTATGCACCATTGCTCCTTTAATTCTCCTTTCAGTTCCTGAAGTTGGCTCTAACACTGGTGGAAGAAAATATGTGAAGACACTGGAATATGTGACTGTAGCAATATTCTGCTTTTTGTTTTGTTTTATTTTGTTTTTTTAAGAGGAGCAGCAAGACACAGTGGAGCTTTATTTTAGTGACTCCTGCCTTTCTCCTCATTGCTAAAACTGATTTACATGCTATTAGGCAGTAACCTAAATATTTGTAAGTGTTTCTTTCTTGATAGAGTGTGCAAAAGCTTTTGCTGAGGTAGGGAAGGGAGGGAAATAATTCAAACAAGTTATTTCCCTATTTTTATTCCTTACTACTTCCCACATAGAGAGAGCTAGTTTTCCACCCTCCTCAACTTTTTCAGAGGGATAGATAGAAAGGTTTGTTGAGAGGTGCTTGGAAAAATATCCAGAATTCAGAACATCCTGAGCTTTGTGGTTCTTCCAAGTCAAATCCAAGTGAAGTAGCTGGAGTCAACCTTTGCTTACTCCCCACAACAACTAGTGTTCCTGCTCAGTTAAATATCCTGGGGAGGTAGGAAACCTTGCCCAGGTATAACAGCCGATGTTTGGGCAAGGGGAACAATACAAAAAACACTTCTGTCCTAAGTGATATGATTGAATGTGATTGCTTACTTCTTTGCATCTTACCCACTGCATCTGGTGGATGCCAGAGGTGATGCTTTGCCTCTTGGTTTCAACAAGTGTTGGGTTGCTTCAGGATGGAGTGCTAATTTTGGGATGTTTGCAGTCCTCTCACACCAGGCAAGGCCGTGTTCTCCTCCTGTGCCATGCTGTGTGCTTGCAATGTCCATGGAGTTAATCTCAGCCTACAGTGAGGCTGGAAAACTGTGACCTCAACAACTGATTTCCAATTGTAATCCTGCAAGAAGAATGGCTGGCTAGTTTGTTTTTTCTGCCCGTGCTTAAGTGCATTTTGCTTTCATTATGGGATGTCAAGTTGTTAATATTTATGGAGTATACAAAAGAATGAAAATTCTGTTTCGTGTTCAATCTGACATCTTTTGGCACCACAGCCCTCTGCTCATGGTAGCAGTTCTGTTTCAATTCGGCAGTGTTCTTTCGAGATGAAATCCTTTAAAGCGTGGTTTGGCTCTGAGGAGGGATTCTATGCAAATGGTATTCAGGAGGTCTGTCTTTATTGTCTCAAATATTAATAATTTCCAGATCAAATGTGATTCGCCTTAAAGAAATGAGTTTATTTTCGTATTCTTTCTTCCTGTTCTGTTAGCTTAGTAAATACATCCTGATGCTTTTAAAGTCAACCTGCTTTTCTTTCCTTGACAAATGCCATCCTGTGCTGGGATGCTCTGTAGATCTTGTTATGCTTGGTTACCATTGTGTGACTGAGTAGGATAGGGAGTGAGACCACCACAGCTTGGCTTGGGTTGGTGTGGTTATCAAGGACACCGAGTTGTAGGTGTGGAGTAGGAGGATAGTAACAAGTTCTTGTCTAGTCCTTGTATCCACAGGGGCAAAATGGACATAAAAGTTGGAGTGGTCAGTCTGGTGTGGAAGCCAAAGGAGGCTGCGGCAGGGCAGGGCTCTACCTCGCTCTTAGCAAGCTGGCATTTGTCTTGGTCTCAACCCAATCTGAGCTCGTAAGGTTGTTGCAAACGTCGCTGGGTGCTGCTGTCATCTCTATCACGCTGAAATGTGTAGCCTTGCAGGTGTTCTCTGCAGCTGGAGCAGCAGACATGTGCATTAATGTGGGTGAAGTGATACTGCTTCAAAGGTGCTTGTGTCGATGTAGTACTTGACTTGCAGGGGACAAGGGAGAGAGTGGAAGCCGCCTTAATACCATCATAGTTGTGTGTGTGCTAAGACTTGACAGCAAAAATAATAAAGATGAATAAAAAATCACCCAGAATACTGAGAGGAGAGAGATTATCAAAGAAAGGGGCACTGGTTCCTATGTTAAAACTTCCTATTGATCTTCTTCAGAAAGTTAAAGAAAGTTAAATTGTAAGAACTATGTACCTGCGTGTACAGATACAGGTACCATGCACTATACCTGCATGTATAGATACAACAGGTGAATGTATGTTCACATATCATCTACTTGCGTATAAGCACGTATCATTTGTAGTGTATGCTTGGCATGTAGAGCTGAAACTATGAAATGTAGTGAGGATGCAACAGGAGGAAATGTTTTTACAAATATTTCTTAAATCATAGAATCATAGAAAGGCTAGGGTTGGAAGGGACCTGTAGAGGTCATCTAGTCCAACCCCCCTGCACACGCAGGGTCGCCTAGAGCATGTGGCACAGGGTGGTGTCCAGGCGGGTTTTGAAGATCTCCGGAGAAGGAGACTCCACCACATCTCTGGGCAGCCTTTTCCAGTGCTCCGTCACCCTCACCGTTAAGAAATTCTTCCTCAAGTTCCTGTGGAACTTTTGGTGCCTCAATTTTTGGCCATTTCCCCTAGTTCTATCACTGGCCACCACTGAGAAGAGGCCAGCCCCCTCCTCCTCACTCCCTGTCTTGAGATATTTATATACATTGATCAGATCCCCTCTCAGTCTTCTCTTCTCCAGGCTGAAGAGGCCCAGCTCTCTCAGCCTTTCCTCATAGGGCAGATGTTCCAGACCCCTAATCATCTTTGTGGCCCTGCGCTGGACKCTCTCTAGCAGCTCCACATCCCTCCTGCACTGGGGAGCCCAGAACTGCACACAGTACTCGAGGTGCGGCCTCACCAGGGCTGAGTAGAGGGGCAGAATCACCTCCCTCGACCTGCTGGAGAYGCTCTGCTTAATGCACCCCAGGATCCCACTGGCCTTCTTGGCCACGAGGGCACACTGCTGCCTCATGGTCAACTTGTCATCTGATGAAATCAGAGTTGCTTAGAAACTCTTCTCCCAGTAAGTGTATTGTATTTCATGCATTATTTGGTATATTAGCTTAGAAATACATTGCATATCCGTAAGTCACTGCGCACAAAATATTCATGTAGACCAAGTCTGTTATCTTGGGGAATAAAACATTTTAGGGTAGAATAACAACTAAATTAGAGTATATACTGGATAGTGCAACAATAAATAATAAAAAAAAAAAAACCTAATCAGGTGTTGGAACTATGTGCAGCTTTTGATCACATGCTCTACGGATGAATAGATTTCTCTGTGAGGATATGTGTATGAGAAGGATAATAGGACCTAGTAGTAGGATATAGGCAAAAGCACAAAAGAAATAGTGATCTTTGTGCTAGGTCATCAGTCACTTAGTTAACCACTAGTTATTGCCAGTGACCCTGTAAGTGCAGATGCTAATGCTGCGTGTCCTCCATCAAGTACACTTTATGGCACACTCCATGCTAGCATTTAATGCACTCCACAGCAACAGAATGGGATGTAACACAAAAGTTAATTTGCAAACTTTCACATTTTCTGGCATATCTCAAAGTCCATCTAGACACTTTAGCTGAGGTTAGGGTGCCAATGGATTGTGCTCTTTGATCTGGAGGAATCCAAGCTTGGCTTCTGCTGACCTGACCTCCTGCATGGCCTGCGTGACTGGATGAGCTCTGTGACAGCAGCTGTCCCCAATGTCTGGGGGCAGGGAGTCAGTTCAGTTAGTTCAGTTTGTTGAAAGTAGCCTGTCATAAAGCTTGGCCTGGAGCATCCTGGGTGGCTGAGACAGTTTTATCATCTTTCCTTATTTTAGCAACTACAAAAGAGTAGCTCAGATGAGCTTGTCCTGTAGCATRCAGGCAGGATGCCTCTTTAGTGACAAAATAAAAATTACAAGAATTTTTGGAGGGGCTGGAGGAGGTGTCATTATCCTTGGCACAGACACTCTTCTGCTTTTTTTATGTTGATATAGAAAACACCTACAGATATGATGAATGTTCAGTTTGCTGCATGAGAGTAGTTATAGTTCGAGGTGGCTCAGGGAACACTTTATGAGCTCTTAAGTAACTCATTAGCTAGGAGACTCTGTACTTGACTTGAAAGAACCAGGTAGACTGTCAGGGGATGCCTTTTGACACAGCGTTTACAGTTGCAGCAAATGAATGTTCAGCTAATGGTGCAAAAATCTCTCCTCTCTCTCACTCTCTCTCTCTCTCTCTCTCTCCATTCTTCCTATAGGCAGCCTGTCTTTAGATGGCGAAGCTACAGTTTGGCTTTTTGCTACTGGATCTGCCCTAGAAAGAACATTCATTTATTACATGCTGATGTTAAAGTATGGTAAAATCAGAAAATATAGGTGCTAGAAAATGAGAAGTTCTGCAATTACAGCTATTTTGTTTCATAGTCTTAATGATTAGTTTTGAACACGAGAGCTAATTCTGTCAGTGATGATGACTACTCTTGGTTTACACCCTTATCCTGAAGTTCTTGGGTCAACTGTAGACTTTGCTACTATTTTAATCCTGCCTCCTAGTATTGCTACATCTTCAGATCATGAATATGGTGTAGGGAAGAGCTACTGTAGGTAGGTTATGTTTACAGAGGTGTTGAGGCATGTCGGGAATCACCAATTGTCAGGACTTATGAGACTTTCCCGATCCGGTAGCCAGGATCACTACGGGAAAAATCAGGGGCAGAGAGGCGCTTGGAAAAGAAAGCACACCAATATGATTAAAAGCAATCAGTTCAGTTTATTCGCGTTACAAAGCAGTATTTATATTATAACTATTGCAGAGTCATCTTAGCAACCACTTAGCAGTTAATTTGATTGGTTACATACTCCTGTTCACGCGCACACTAACATAATGATTGGCTAAAGGCACACATCCTTATAATTAGGCTACAGGTGGTCCGGCTCTTATCTTGTTGAGCTCACTCAGTCTCACGTTTGAAGTTGGTTCCCACTCCTCCACTYGCTCCACAGAGGCACTTGGACTTGTCTGTGCTGGCTGTTGCAGGCCTCGCTGCCACAGGCGCATGTCCCTGAGGAGAACCCAAAGGAGGATGCAGYCTTTCCAATGGGTCTCACCAGCACTGAGCAGGGGAAGGAACCTCCTCTTCCTCTGCCAACATATCTCTGCACGATGAGCCCCAGGAGGCTGCTGACCTTCTTCTTTGCGAAGGTCCCCTGCTGGCTCCAGGGAGAAAGTAGCCTGGCTGGAGCTTGGGTTGCCGATGTCCCGTATCCTTGTTGAGAAGACAAGTTTCTCTTTTCCTATAGGCACATCAGTATTTCTCCAGTATTTCTGACCAGCAAGTGTAGCTGGTCTCATCAGGAAGCAATGTGGGTTTGAGAGAGGGAGGACAATATACTCGGAATGCATTTCAGAAAGTGAATTGCTTGAACTTGACTAGAAGGTGAGGAAGAAGAGGAAGGTATGATGGGCTTTTGGGAAAGAAAACATGGCTGGCTTCACTGAGCACTTTTGAAGTGTTTACTCTGAGTATGCTTTTAATGCTTCTGGTTAAACATCCTTATGTGTGTATCTGCCGTTAAGGTTGGAAACAGATACAAAACCCCAGAAGTATTTCCCTCAGCTAAACGATGACAATGAATATATGCATATGTATGCATTCTCAAATGAATGTCATGCTAAAGAAAGGTAGAAGTCAGCAGCTGTGCAAGAGTTTTGAAACCTTTTCTTTAGGCAACCTTCTTTAATGCCGCAGTGGTATAACTGGTGCGCAGCAAGAAGCTTCCTATCTTGAGAGGTCAGGCTTGCAAATAGGCACTTAGCTTCAGAGTAAGTGCAGCAAACGAACTGCAGATTAAGCGTGTGTCACACATGTTAGTTCTAGGAGACCTTTGAGGTGACGTATTTCTAGTTGGTGTTGTACTCCTGGCCCCAGGGCTGTGCTGCTGAGGCTGTTTGTTAGTCAAAATGGTGCTTTGAGTAATCCGTCTTCCAGTGTACTTTGCTTTACATATTGTACGTGAATATATATAGAAGATGGAGATCACAGGTGGATTTGCAGAGGCTGTTCAGCTGGTGAAAGGGACCAGCATTATCTCTGGGGACAATCTGACCACTGGGACTTAATAGGAGAAGAATTCTACTCAAGCACAAGTCTCCCTTCTATCTAGTCATGACAAGAGACCTTTTAGCAGACTTGAGAGTGATTTCTGTGTGGTAGTGAAGTGAATTTACCTGAGTGCCAGACTGGGACAGAGAACAAGAAAACCAGTGCATGGGAGAAGTGGCAGAGGCACCTGCAGTGTCTGTTCCTGCGGCACCCTGGACAGGCTTCTTGAGGCTGGAACTTTCAGCTCAATCCTTCAGACAGGAGTGAGAGGCTGTCATTGCACTCGTGCTCCCAGAGAGCTCCCCAGCCTTAGAGTGGTGGTAGTGAGGGGCCGGAGTTTCTGGTGGGCCAGATATCTACATGTTTAAAAATCAAAATTCACTTGCTACTAAAATGAAAATCTAAAATGAAAAAGAAATTATATGAAACAGATTCAGGAGAATGTTGATTATTTCTCTAGAAATTGTTCCATTATACTTAAAGTTTAGTGTAATAGTTATATTAAGTATGAACTGCACAGCAACAAAGAGTTAATGTAAACATTTACTATAACACTAGCTGTTTTGATATTGTTGCAAAGGAACATTGACATGTTTCCCTAAACATTTGGTTTGGACAAAATGACTTTTTTTTTTCCTCCACAGAGAACTGTTTTAATCGAATTGTTTCCAGGCAGCTGTGCTGTGCCATGCAGGGTGACAGGCTGAYCCTGGCCCTACCAACACGCAGCAAATGGCTTTTCTGATGGTMCTTCCTTTGAGGGCTCTTGAATTAGACTGGGGATGGACTAGATGGAAGCACAGAGATGACTACAGACAGCTCTGCCCTGGCCTTTATGCCTTTATCTTTCCAGTGAAATCAATGGGCACAAGGTCCCCAAGAGCCTTTAGGGACCAGTCTATTGGCGTGTTGCAGTCATAGGGGCTGTGCTGGGCTCGCCGGGGCTCTGTGGGGTTGTAAAATCCCATGGGGAACCCCCGGTACTAAACCAAAAATGCCAGAATTTGCCAAGGAACATTCAGCTCTGTGCCCTGAAGGAAAAGGTAAAGGCAAAGCTGATTTGTCCACAGTTCATGGTGGGCTTAATCTGTTTCCTCCCTGTGCAGAAGCAAAGTCTTCCCTGCTGCTTTTTTGTCTGTGTGTGGTGGAATCAACATCTGCTGGGCAGCTCTAATTTGTGCGGGAGGGCAATTACCCATGGCACAGGTGCGTTATCCCCTGAAAGACTTTATTTCTCTCAAATGTGGACATGTCTGAAAATAATTTGAGGCGCTGCTATTTTACAACCTTACGTTCTACACAGGCTAATTACTGAGGTTTTTTTTCACCTTACGGTATCTATGTTTTATTCACTGGAGGAAAACTCGCCCACTTATGCCCCTCCCTATTGCCAAATAAAAACTGTCTTTGAAGTGGGAATGCAAGTCACAGTAAGTTTATTGTTAAAATAAATTAGCGCTGAATGAGAATGCAGTGTATGTTTATGAGCCAATAGCTTTGGAGAATGACCCATTAAATTCCAGTAGTTTGGCTCCTGTCTTTGTGGCTCGCAGGTGGCTTGCATGAGGGTTTGATAAGAATCAGTGTCAGAATGAGCTGACCATCTCCTGCAAACAAAACACATTTTTTGACCTTTCTGTCTGCAGAATACAGAATCTTTTGGGATCTGTTTCCTTTCATTGCAGGCTGCATCTGCAGCTGATTAGAAACATACCTGCAAGTCCCAGGATGTTGCGATCCAAAGTCTTGGAAGTTCAGTTCTCCATCAAAGCCTTTGAAGTTCATTCCCATTTCTACAAATGACTGATGAGAATGAGCATCTGAAACTTGTTAGAAATTGAAGGACACCGTTTTACTTTAGTGGTCTTTGGATTAGGCCATTAGCAAACCCTCCCAAAATAAGGGTTATTTTTTTTTCATGTCTGCTTTGTCCTATTATTGATTGGTAGGAGTCCAAGGGAGTCAGCTGAAGTCTGATGAGATTTTCTTTACATATGTTATTTCAGTAGTTTTTAATGGCAGCCTGACATAATGTTGTTTAAAACAACAGAAGATCGACAGAGAACATTGTGGCCTTCAAAGTGCCAAGGGAAACTGAGGTCCTTGGAACTTGTACGATACTCCATGGCTGATTTACTTAGCCATTTTCTGAGTCTTGAGGTTCATCCCATTTGATTCATCCTATTCGCAAGCATTTAGTAGTAAGTTTGCCTGGGCGGGGGATGGAGAACTGGGGAATGTAATTGTCAGATATGCAGTTTGTGGCCAGACCTCTTGTTTTAGTGTGTCTTTAGGTTGTGCTGTTGGTGCATAGCACTCAGCAGAGCTGTGTATGGGGACATCTCCTCACCATAGCACTTGAGAGCCATTCTGTGGCCACAGATAGACCATTATTAGCCTATTTCTCCATGATGTCTGTGGAGCATTTCAGAAAACTCATTCTACCCCCCAAATCTGCCTAGTGATAAGTGCTTGGGGCTGCTGACCTGAGTGTACAAAGCAACACCAGGATGCAGTTCGCTCAGTGGTGTCATAATATGCTCTTGTGTGCATTTGCAGTGAAAGCTGTAGAGTTTGAAGGGGGAAAAAAACAGTTGATCTTACCACTTTTCTTGCCATTGACTAGTGGAGAGTGTGTCTGGTTTTGGCAATTAATGTGGTTATTTGCCAAACTGGAGGCTGTTACATACAAGAAATCTGGTTTTGCATGGCAGGCCTGTGGTTGATGTGCATGTAGTAGGAAAAGTTTTCTAATTTCAGACAAGTTTGCCTGAAGTGGCACCTAGGATGAAATGAATGTATAGTCCTCTAAAGTCCTGCTGCCAAATCATGTTGGAGACTTGGAAGACAGACTAGAAAAGGGATCTTGGCTGAAAAAGTAGCTTCTCATTTCTTATGTCTGAAGAAAACAAATATTCTAAAGTGAAATATTGACCCACTGAGGTCAATGGTGAAGTAGATGTGAGCCTCTCCTGGGCAAGGATGGTGTTAGACCATCTGGAGTGTTGGCTMCTTGCAGAATCCCTTACCCAGCACTGGAGACAACCTGGAGGCCACAAGCCCAACAGCTGCCGTGTGGGGCTGGCAGGTGTCAGCCAGGCTTCCTTGGGCCCTGGCAGCTCCTCATGGATGCAGTAGCCAATGGCAATGGCAGCTATTGCTCTTGGGTAGCTCTGATTAGCCAAAGGAAACCTGTGCACTGCGTTGTTTCATGCTCTAGGAACCGAAGAGCAAAATGCAATTCACTTGGGAGCACAAGGCCAAGTAAAGCATTAACACTGCAACTAAGACAAACAATTTCAGGAATAGCTAATATTGTTGACTTTACTTGCACTAAGTATCACTTTCTTTGAGCTTGTATTCTCTTCCTCCAAAACCAGGTTTAAGGGCAAGCACAAATATTAGTCATCTTTCTCCTATTAATTATTGTTAAAGATTTAAGGGATCATAGACTTCAAAGTTAATGCCCCATTCAACRTGGGAAAAGGCACAACCGGGCATCCCTGGTGGAGGTGTTCTTTCCGGCTGGCTGGCTGATTACAGACCAGCTATCCTGCCTTGCAACATCAGCAGCACTGATGCTTTACACAAGGGCAGCAACAGCGAGATGGGAGAGATCCCTCCCTTGGGATCACAAAGATAGCAGAGTTCTTCCCGTCTTAGGAGCTTGCTCTGTGATGGCCCTTGGACAAGCCCATGTGGGTGTTACGAAGGCTGGATGTAGTAGTAGATGTTACAAGGGATGTGTGTAGGAGAAAAGGAAACAAACCTGTTGTTTAGGTTTTGAGAAGACTGGAAGAACTGAATAGTATTTGTGAACTTAATATGTTTGTTACACACAGAAKATTTTGAATGAACAGCCCTTGAAAGACCAATGATCTGACAAAAAATCTGTGTGAATTATTTTTACATTACCTATATTATTTGCCCCAAAATGCAGTTTTCAAGCACTGAAGGCTAGCARTTCAGTTAAAACAGATAAAATGTAATAAATGGTTTTAGCTAAAAAGGCTGTTGCATTTCATAGTATATTTGTGTAATCATGCTTTTATCAAAATAATCCACTTCACACTTTTGAAAGCATTTCATTTTGGCATGTTTGTAGCATGTAGCTGGGTACTTTTCCTGAGCAATGCTTCAAACTTACAAACTCAGCCTTATGAGTTGACTTTTTTCTTTTCTTTTTTCCTCAGTTTTATCTGGGGGAAAAACAAAAGGATAGGCAGAATGTTTTGAAAGAGAAGATTTCTTTCCTTTTTAAAGCTGAGATAATTTTGGGGCTTATTGAATAACCATAAACATTTTTTTCATCAAGAGGACTCCAGGAGTGTCCCCTCCACTTTATTGCAAAATTGAATTTTAAAATATTTCTGCTTAGCAGCTGAACCCAAAACTCCATTGGTTACACAGCTCTACTTTAAGAAAAGGAAAGGAAATTGCTGGGCCTATTTACCACATACCAGGGTGCTCTAGGATGTTTGTTGCTCCATGTTTTTCTGATATGTTGTACCTTCCCCCAAATTACTGGAATATTAGGAGAAGGAAAGGGAAGAGAGTGACTCTGTAGGCTGCTACCACTTTGCTCTATGTGAGATCCCCAGTTCAAATCCTTGCCTTTACCAAAAATATTCGATAATATATATGTGTGGTTTTTTGCATAGAACAACTTGAATTGATATCCACAGTTCTTTATGTAGCAACGTTTGTCAGAGCGAAGCAGCCCGTGTAGCTCCTCTGCGGTCCCCTCTGTCTGTGTTGTGACAYTGGCAGGCCTGGAAGCACCTGCTGCTGACGGCAGGTGAAAGTCGGCAGTGCAGAGGGACACAGAGGCAAATTGCCTCGCAATCTGCCACGCGCCTGGGGAGCAGAAGGGCTGTGGTACTCTGCCAACTTGTCCTCTGCAYGCGCCGAGTCAGGGCAAAGTAGGAGATGGGCTCACCCGAGGATGGACGCTGAGCTGTAGCATGTTCCAAAAACGCAGCTCTTTAAGCAACTAAGAGCCCGTCCTGGAGCAGCCCCCGCTATGCAGCAGGACCAGGGCAGCAGGAGACCATCACCTGGCAGTCAGCAGGTTGAGACGACGCTGGAGAAAACCGCTTGGCACCAGGCAGGTGGACCAGCCAGCAGGAGTGCGGCACCATTTGCTCGGCGACTTGGCATTAATGAGACACCTATTGGAATTCTGCACACTCCTTAAAGACCTTCTGTGCGGAAAATCGGTACGTTTACCCTAATCTTCTGCAAGTGAAAACACAAACTGGAATCTTCCCCACTGTTCTGATTTTGGGGCTTCCTATGGGGCCCTTGGAGGTGTGTGAGTTATGCTATTTTTCAGGGCAGAGGTGCTGAGAGGTAGACAGTTATTGCAAGCAATACATAAACAAGAGGATCGCCTGTGCCAAGGGGGTAGGGTTCATCTTTCAGGGCTATTATTTGACTTGACAGTCAGAGTTGGATTTTTCCAAGTGGTTTCCACTCTGTGTGTGCTCACTTTTAAAAGCAGTGTCATGGCACATGCAGGGGAGCGCTAATGTGCCATGGATGGGAGCACACAGCAGAGATCACCGTGCAGAAATCTGGCCCAGAGTATAAGCGTTATGTTTTCAAGGATCTTTGCAGCGTGCCGAGCTCCTCCCACAAGGCTGCCGGATTACCCATGAAGGGGTAGGCTGTAAGCCATCACCTTGTGTTTAAACCGCTTTTTCTTGGATCACCTAAGAAGTCTGTGCTCTCTTGGTGGTGGTTGCATATATCTGCGGAGGAAGGCTCCATGTGATGGTGATAGCAGCACTTTGGTTGAAGATGCAGCTGAGTGGTGGGGGAGGAAAGAGGCCTGCAGCATTTCATAATGCTGCCACCTGTGAGGACCTCATTATCTCCTTCCCAGGGAGACTTCCACTTCCTCCGCAGTTTGAAGCCCCGCTTTGCACTCCTGTCCTGGCACTCTTCCTCCAGTGCCATTTGCGTGAGCAGAGTGCTCACAGCTCTGTAACCACTGCTGCTTCAAATGGGAAATTCTGGCGCAGCAGCTGGAGAGCTCAAGGGGGGCTCCTGGGGTGCCCCTCCTCACCCGCTGAGAACCAGGAGGGAGCTCCCCTCCGACCCGTGTGGAGCTTGGCTGGATCACAGTAACACAGGATATGGCCCTGCAGCCCCTGCGCCCTTCTGTTCCCCATGTCCTCATGGGGAGAGAGGGCGAGAAACCAGAGCTGTTGTTTTGCTGGGGGCTGGGGATGCTTGGCTACCCTCTGTAGTTGGGAACAAGCCAAGCATCCGCGGTGGTACCAGCGCCAAGAGGCAGCCAGAGAAGTGCACGAGCTTGTGCCTTGCATGGTAGGGGGAGGAGAAAATGTCTTTGAAGTGTAATAACACCTAGGTTTTATAATCCTGCCCAGCTCAGGMTTGACAATTCTTCTGATAGCCCAAATATTATAAATTTAGTCAAAGATAACAGAACAGATGGGAAAAACATATGGTTTGTAGGTAGTGTGTGGTAGTTGGTATCTGTGGTATATTAGGGGAATTTATTTTATTTACTCTCTCTCTCTGTATAACTTGATACTTTCTTGAGTTCTCTGTCTTTAGGTGAGCTTAGGGCTTTTGCAAATGTCTGGTAGCTTGGCTGTGTTCAAACAGATCATCTGTGACTTTATAAATCTCCTTTATTGTTAGAGTTTACTGCTTATATATATTATCTTCAAGCTCCTGTTCAAGTCAGCTGTAGCTGGATCAGACCCTTAAAGAGCCAAATCACTTGCTCCATCTGGCCCATTAATATCTATGGAGAGCTCAAGCAGACAAACAAACCCAGCCTGAGATTTCCTTTTCCACAGCTACTTTCCCAGCCATGGCCAGGTGAATGGTATACCAGTGGAGCCATAGGAGTGTGCCAGAGGGGCCGGAGCATACCTATACAGACTGGCCCACAGGAGATGGGCACAGCATTTTCCCAGCAGACTGGCCTTCCTCCCCTCGGTCCTGCTGCCCTCCTGGACTGCTGGCGTTTGAGGTTTGTTCTGAGAGCGCTGCTCCCTCCAGCACCAGGCTGCTGGAAGAGCACCGCAATATTAACTTCCTCACGCACCTGCCAGGCTCTTCCCCACCTACTTTGTGTGCTGGGCCAGGGCTTGATATCAGGGCTAGATCGTCAGGCTTTTATAGGATGTTCCCACCCAGTCAAGTCAGGTAGGGTTCAAAGTGCAGTTTAGCAAATACTTGTGTTTAGGAAAGCAGAGAATAGATGTGTAAGAAAAAAAAGACGCTGAACATAGATTTATAACAAAAGAGAAAAATCTCTAGGCAAGAGTGCAAGAAGAAATAACATGCTTGTAACTTGAAGATGCTTGAGGACCACCCCTGCACAGGCCTAGAGCTCCAGAGAACACACATGGCATTGTTTGTAGTCCATGGGTCAGCCCTGCGTSATTGCCCAGCAGAACTGCCTTCCTCTCTGCCCAGCAACTGTCTGGGTCTGTGGCCTGCTGCAGTCTATGCTGTTGAAAATAGGAGATACTCACTCGGTAGCTATGGGGTTTTTTTGCCCAAACAGTGAAAAATCAAGCTAAAGATAATTTCTTTACCTGCATCTGGCAAAATGCGTTGCAGATTGATACCAACCAAGGATGTGTTGCTGCAAACATTCAGCATTCCCATGATAAGTGTGGGCTGCATTCCCATGATAACTGATGTGTAGATTTGATGCAGGCAACTGCGGGGCTGCTGTGTACAAGGATGGGTTTCTGATTTGGCTTGTGGGATTCACTGTCACAAACTCCCTGATGTGGATTTATGGGGGCTGCAAAAGCTTTCAGGGACAACGGTCAAGTTCCAGCCAGCAGAAGGACACAGTGAGTTGCCACTGAGCACATGGCTCAAAGGCTAAGGGAAACTGTAGGGGCAGGATTTTCTTGGCCCCAGATTGGGATTAGCTGAATTTTAAACCTTTAGAACATGCTCATGCTGATCAAAGAGGATCCTTAGCTCTGGCATCTCCCCCTTGAGGCCAGACTTTACAATTACAAGAACGTGACGATCAGAAGAGGCTGCTCTAGCAGCACTAAAACCCAAGGCTGCGGTTCCTAGGAGAAGAGCCTGTGAAGGCTCCTTGTAGGGCAGATATGTCGCATAGGCCTGGATAGCCCCGGAAATGAGGGAGTCTAGAAGGAAGCTTAGCACTAGTGCCTGCTGATACCAGCACCAGCAAAGCAGAAATGAGAGCCAGGAGTTGGAAACAAGCCTGAATATTTATTTTTTCCCCTTGACAGCGCTGCGTGTTGTGCTCTGTCGCTTGCTTCCTCTGCAGGCAGGCACCAAGGTGCTGTTGCTTGCRGCCAGGTTCACCAGAGCTGGGGAGCTCTGCGAACTGGACTGCTTGTTTCACTGGAGAATGCTTCTGCTTCCACGTGCAACCCCTGGAAAATCAGAGCTTGCTTACGAACACACCTACAGTGATATTCTATGGGTCAAAAGTTAAAAAAAAAAGGCTATTGAGTTTCTGAGGGTATTTTATGTAGATATTCCACCTTAGAAATGTTTCTCTTGGAAGGATTCAGAGACACAGGATACAGAGACCAATATTCACTTGGTCTTTAAGTGAGGTGTGTTTTTTCAGCTGTAATTGTATCTTTTATTCTTAAACTTACATCTATAATTAAAAGGATATGACAAGGCTATGCATTCCTAAACTCTGCCCCATTTAATGCTATTGGTTGTGCTCGAGGTCCTTTCTCTGTTTGTGTCTATCTTATCCGAGCTTCTACCTCTGTAGCCAAAATTATTTGATTGCTACTAATAGCTTTTCCACTCGCCTGCCTCACCTAATTATTGGTTCAACAATGCAGTATGTTAAAATAACTCAGAACCTGACTGTGCTTTGGCTTGCACCAGCTCTGGCGCTAGCTCCAACAGAGAGAAGGGAATCGGTCTCAATCTACAACATTATTCCTCTGAAATATTTGGCAGTCACTTTTTTTAACCTTATTGCAGAAATCTGCTTTGCAGGATCATGCAGAATGTCTTTTACATCTGATAGGGCCCATAAGGATTTTTTTGATCCCTCAGTTTCAGTGAATGCCTCTCTCCTTTAATGGACAACCTCACTGACAAGGGAATGGGATGGATTAGACCCAGTGGCTTTTAAAGGTCTTTGACTGGAAGCACTGTTGTATCTGGCTGAAGGAGGGTAACTGCTTGCACTGAAGGAAGCGGGTAACCAACACCCTCCTTTCGATCCTAAAGTGATTKCAGTTTGCTTTTGACTGTACGTACCGCATGAAGCTGAGCTTGCCATACCTGTCTGGATGCCAGAGGAAATCAGGACTGAGTAGAGTACAGTGGTGTCAACTATTCAAAACAAACAAAAATAAAACAAAGCTACAAAAAAAAGAGGATTGAGCTCTGGATTTGCTGTGGATAAATGATAACACCAAGGGTAGTAAGACTGTAGTGAAAGAGCCTGTAGCAATTGGCTTCACAGAGGGCTGGGACACCTCGAACTCTCACCTCTGCAAGCTGGTTTATCAATGAAGGTTGCTGGGACGGCAGCTGCCGCTGCTGTCCCCACTGTGCCTCGAGTGGCTCCGAGCCCTCCACAAAGCCTTCATTCCAAGGGCCTCCTTGCCGAGCTCAGCGCTTGTGCGCCAGTGTGCTTGTCCCCTCCACTGGATGCAGTGACTGTGATTAGCTATTTAAAGGGACTCCATTGTAACAAAAATATGAATTAGTGAATGGAAGGAAAATGTTGACTTTCAATTCCGTAGCACTTATAATCTGTTCAAGACCAAAAATGTCATTTATTACTGAAGACTTGTGTTTGTGCTGTTCTTTGTATTGTTGCAAATTCAGTCTAATTATGTTTCTGTTTAGATTCATTTGTTTGCTTGTAAATTGGCCTCTCTTTTCCCTGTGCTTTTAAAAAGGGAGAGTCTGCTAGCAGAGTCCCCATCTCTGAGAGAAGCAGCCAATACTCTTATTTCCCTATTTTCATAACTTCATCTCAAGGCTTGAATTTAGCCAAGGGGAGAGAAGCTCATAGAGGTGTGGAAGTTGGGGCTAGCAGCAGCCAAGGAGAGCCCTAGAGGAAGTAAGAAATGGTTTGCACAGGCCAAATTGCCCTTCAGGTTTTCAAACATCCAGTCTCCCTGTGCTCCATGTACAGCACTTGAATTGGTGTTTGTGGAGGTCTGCCTGCTCTGGTTGGATCACAGGGTGCGCTCAGAGCACCAGTGCTTCTGTTCTTGTAGTTCCTGTGCTATTGCTGGTTTTATGTGTAAAGGCAAATTCAAACAGGCTGCTTCTGTTACTCCATGGAAGATGAAGGCATAATAAATAGGTCAATAAAATATCTCTTGAGGAGGAAGTAAAGCGGGCAATTTGTGTCTGTATATGCTAACGCCCAGAGTGTTCTTGTAAAACAGAAGCAGCAGCTCTTCTCCTAGTCCCTTCCTGGTGTAAATGTGACAGCGGGTGATGTGTGTGCCTGGCTTTGCCACTGACACCCAACAGCAGGGGAGTTAAAGCAAGAACCCCAGTACACGTGAAAACAGAGAGGCAGTGGGCACCTGACATGAGGGAGGAGGAAGCACAAGTAAATATTTGAGGAGAACTATCATTTTGTCTCTTCTTTCGAGGGCTCCAGTCCTTTGGCTTTGCTCAAACCGAGAGTTTGGGGCCCCATGTTTATCATTAGGACTGTGTACGTACGGCTCTGTGGATTTTGTACTTTTGCAGCTGCTCTTTGATAAAGTAAGAGAAAAAGTAATCCTTTATAGTCCCTGATTATCAGGCTACAGTTTATTAGAGATGTAAGTGCTGGCAATTTAAATGACTGTATTAAGTTGTCCTTGAAAAAAATATAATTTGTAACTAAAAAGATAGTGCAAGGAACTCCTTACGAAACAATTAACACCACATCAGTTGGACAGAGTGTTGTACAGTTAGAAATTTTGAGCCATTGAGTGATTTTGGGCAAAGTTTACATGCAGTAATTATCTATCTTTTTTATGGAGCAGAATATTTTATTGCTAGCTATTATGAACTCTGCAATCTCTAGGCAGAGATTATAATGGAGTAAATGCAGGTTGCTATCAATAATCCTAGTTAATATTTCAGTTCTATTAGCTTACTATACTGATAGCATCCGTTGTAGATTGAATGACAATCAAAAGTATACTACAGTAATGGCTGCAGAGTATGTGTTTATGAAGAATAGTTTAACTGGGATGTATATCACACTGATTTCTGAAAATATTACTGCTCTTCAAGTTACAGTTTTCTGCTGCCACTTCACTGTGCAAATAACTGTAAAGCAAAAGGTTAAGGGACGATGCTTGTACGAAGCTCTGTTGAGTGCTGGCTGTAGTGTCTTGTCTATACTTGGTTGTCTTCCAGATCTCTGGAATCTCTGGAACTGGGCTYCATCTGTGCCAAAGAAGTGTGTAGTCTAGTGGTTCCCATCCTTCCTGAAGCCAAGTGTCRTGTTCCAATGCTGGCAGTATCCCATGTTTCCTTGGATCTAGCTCCAATCAGATCAGCACTCGGAGTCCTCCTTTGCCACTCGCACATGGATGTGTACACCTGCTTTTTGATGTGAAGTGTTAGCAAGTACTGTTTGGCACGGTAATGCAAAATCTGTCAGAACAGGTTGCCCACCTGAAGTCAGTTCCTTAAATGTAGGGCAGTCACATTTCTGCTGTGATTTCTSTTCTTCTGGAAGCTCTGCTTCAACGGAGAGGGAGAGTTTGTGCTGTTCTCCAGCTATTTTGTTCTTTTCAGACCGGTAACTGAACTGATTTGTGAAACTGCCTCCTTTCTCAAGTGTGTTAGACTAGTCTGGAGCTTCCTCACTGAGGAAGAGATGGTTTTCCATACCCTTAGGTGCTCTAATGCCCTTGTGAATCTTCTTGTTCTCTCATGGATAAAGCAAACCTTTCTCAGAGCAAACCATTTCTTCCTTTTTTACAGAAGCTCTTCAAACAGGTTTCTGATCTGGTGCTTTGAACACGTGCTTATTTCTCATCGCATTATGTAAGCAGATGCCTCATGTTCTCTTGAGTGAGGATGTTGTCCAGAACCAAGGCCCAGTTCTAGTGTTTACTACAATTTTTCAAAAAAGTCAGTGGAACTCAGCTTTGTTTCTCTTCCCTGTAAATTATGCCATTTGTCAGATGTAATATGTTCAGTATCTAGGAAATCTTTTGTGTCTGGTTACTAAAGGAATTTGTGAGTTTGATGGGCAAAAATTGAAAAATGTCTCCAACACAGCTTGGAAAATCACTCATTTCATTTAAAACAGTCTTTTAAATGGGGCTATTTGGTAGCTGGAAATTTTCCATTCACAATTTCTTTGCAAGGATAAGTTGCAACTTTTGGCAATGAAAAAAGGATGAAGTTGACTTCACCTATGTTCTGTAAATTATCATTAGGAATAKCTAAATGTTTCAGATCCCTGTAACCATAATTTGTATGTCTTCATTTGCTAAACCAAACTGAAGCTATTATTTTTGGCTTAGTTCACCCTACGTGTGTCTGATGCAGGAGCTGTGGATATGGTGCTTCCTAGCCCTGCCTGTGTGTGTTACTGGCCTGGCTTTGTGGCCGGCCTGTGTCGTGGTGCCATTCTGCAGCCAGCAGCTGAGGAGCTGAGCTGGTAGCTGAGCTGCCGGGCCGTGTCATGGGAACCCCGCAGCAGTGCGCTCAGCAGAGGGACTGCCAAGTGTAGGAAGCTGCTCTTGGTGTGTTTTTGGTAGTAGGTATGTTTATGTAGTGTATTGCGGGCAGATATGAGCCAAAAAGGAGAAAAAAAGCCTCAGGGCTGCATGAACTCCTTCCCACTTCTACTGTAATGTCCAAGGGAACATGGAAGATACTACCAAGCAAATCATGGCTACTTGGATTCTCTTCACGCTTACTTCATTAACATCACTTTGCTTTGCCAGATTTTGGCTTGGGTTGGAACTGTGCTGCAGCAGGGCAAATTATATTATATTTACTTTAGCCCAAAAGAGTGCACAAAGCACTGGAGCTGTCCAAACCCACTTCAAAAGGGACTGTCCCCTCCGTTGCTTCAGATGGCTCTGTCAGAAAGGATAAGCATTTGCTGCTGTGTGAAAAGACACTTAACCCACTTGCTAAGATAGGAAATTACTGCTGGCCCTCCTGGCTGGGAAAAGACACTCGAAATGTAAACTTAGGTTATGCCGGGCAAAAGGCTGAGCACGTTCAGATGGAAAACAGTTCCATGGAGAATAAAGCACAAAGATGTAAGAGAGACAATAAATGTTCTAAAGTTATGTATTTGGTGGCGATGCCTTAGAATCTKCCATAAAAGAGGATCCTCTCAAAAGAAAACTCTCTCTTCTGCTTCTTATCCTGTCTAGAACAGGAGCAGACCTTGGAGGACTTTCACGTGCTTCACAAAGCAGAAAAAGGGGAACTTGTTTTGCTAAAATCTGTCCCAGTGAATTACTGTCAGGCTGCAAACTGGACTTTGCTCAGTTTGTACAGTTAGCCTCAGGCTCCTGTAAATTACTTTGATCTGCAAGAATCCCTGAGGATCTCTTAACTCGCGAGTCAGGCTCTTTAGCCTGTTCCATGAAACGGGAAATCATGTCTTACTGACAGGGATCTCCCTGCAAAGTTCTCTCTCCTTGCTGCTCCTTACAGCAAGGAGGSTGTTTGGAGATGCAGTCATAGGACCTGGTCTTTTTCTGAAATGTGGCTTCCCAGTGGCGTGAGCTGTAAATGCTGTAAATGAAACCACATCGGCTACTTTAAACTAAAAATGTATATTATTACTTTATAAATATCTGTTTTCTTTCTAAAATTACCATCCTAGTTGATGGCTATGGCATTTCCTGCAAATGATGGTCAGCTGAGGTTAATAGCCATTCTTTGTACCAGAAGTTAACATCTCATCAGCATTTTTTTTTCCCTAGGAAATTTCCTGTCTCTAGGTCTCTATTACTTAAACGATACAACTGCCTTAAATGTCAACTTAGGGACGCTATTTCGGCTGACTCAGTTTTCTCTGAGCACAGCCTGGGATTTTTTTTGTCAGTTTTGTTTCTCATGGAAAGTGTGCTTTTCACAACATAGGTTTGATTCTGTGTGAGGAATACTGACTTTGGGGACTTAGGGTTTAAGGAAGATTTTTCTTTTTAGTTTAATGCTTAGAGCAGAAACTATTGACACAAGATGCATTTATTTTCTCTGTGGGGACTCCTCCCTCTCTCCCAGTTTTGCAATAGGAGAATATTATSTGGTAAAATTGGGTGGAAGAGGGAGATAAGTAAATCCCAATGTTTTCTACACAGAAGAGGTCAGTTTTTCTCCAGAGTAAGATGATCCATATGTTTTCTTTTTGGTTTGGCTGGACTGTTCTTCCTAGTGGTACTGAAACATTTTGCTTTGGGAGAACGTGGCCTTCTCTGGTGCATCTGGGACTCCATGTCACCATGTCACGTGTGCCCGTGCCTGCTCCTGCCACCAGTGACCACCCTCCACTGGTAACGTATTACGGTATGTGGCAGAAAACTCAGTGAAACGAATCGGAAAATGAGATCCTTTGGCTCCTGGAGCAGCTCACAGCTTCAAATATTCCATAATGAAGCATTTTGACATTTTTGAATGGAGCCATCTCAGTGCCATTTTTTTCACAAGTATTTTGTATAGGCCTGCTTGCAAAATAAAGATGGTTTCTATATGCCGGTGTAGCAAAATAAACATACAATACTGGCATTTGGCACAAGGCAGAAATGGTGTTTTTCAGCTGTTAAGTGCCTGGGTTTAGATGATAGAATATATGTGATTTAGCTTTGCATTTACAGTACTGTAAATTTAGATCAACTCCACCTAAATCCGTGGCACTGTATCTGTATTTATTTTCCTTCATGGAATTGTCTAGATTTACACTAATGCAAATGAGAACAGTATTTGGCCCTTTAATATCTATCTCCAGATAATAAAAGTCATATGAAGGTTTCACTAAATATTTGGCAAACCTACTAAAACAAGCCCAACAAACTACACAGGACGTAGATTAATTTCCTCCACCAGCATCTGGGTTCAGCATTATAATTAGCAGCAGATCTTCTTGTGATATGCCAAACAAAGATGTTTATGTCAAAAAGCTATTTCTTTGGGAAAAAAAAAAGAGGGGGAGGGAGTCTTAAATTAATCGAATACCATGAAATCAGTCCACATTGCTAGCCTTGCTGATAAGCACTTACTGCCAGAGGTGTTTACAGATGGCAGCTAGCAAAACTTTCAGTTCCATTACTCAGTTCAGCTCATGATCTCATTAGGCATCTCTCTACATTTTGCAGGGGTGGGGAAGGGGGACAGTTTAAAAACCTGTCTTTCTGCTTTCCTGCCTCTCCTAGTGGTTGTCCCTCCCACATGCAGCTTCTTTTTTGATCCCTTCACATGCAAATCACCCTCATTCCCTGGGATGCTCTTGGGCTTTGACTTTCAGTCAGCTCTGTATGTTGAGGGTACCTCAAGCTGGTGACAAGCAGAGTGCAGAGAAGCTGCCCTGAGAGCTGCCTTAAACAACAGCCAGAGAATTTGCATCCCAAGCYGCTGCAATCACTGCGTCTCCTGAACTGCCAGAGCTGGCTTGTGTGCATTAGAAGGACAAAGTTCCTGTTGGTATTTTGGAACATGGAGATTCCAGTTGTTGCCAGAAACCTGGGGCGAGAAAAATATAATTAATTATTCAGATCTCTGAAAATGTTTGAGTTGAGTTCAGCTGCCAGAAGGGAAGACAGATCTATGTGTGGGCTTCATAAAGGTCTAGACCAAGACAATTGATCTGTAAGAAAACAAGACCTGGAAAGAGTTAATTTGATGCAAAGAAAAACTACAAATTTGTGGAAAGACTGAATGAAATCACCATTCCAAATGATCAAGAGTAGTCAGAAGACATATTTGGCAGCTGTTCTAGATTGTTTTACCACAAAATGACCTTGGGTCTATGGCTTTGTGAAATGTCACTCTATCATTTGAACCTTCAGTCTGTGTGCTAGAGGGCTGTATCTCTGTCAATAGCAAAGGATGTGTTCACTCATTTATAACCTAGAGATATTAGACATCATAAAAAGTTTAATATATCAGTGTGATGATAATATATCTGTTGTCTGCACTGCAAACTTCCCAGCTAACATTCCAGGATTATTTGTGAGGCAGTAATTAGAATGATGCATTTTAAATCTTCTGAAATGGTGCCAGGAAGAGAATTGMTTTCCATTTTGAACAGTGTTAGTGGTACAGCTGGAAATGCTGCCTAATGAAAATACTTTTAAGCATCTCTTGGTCTGTCTTTGATCCCAACCTACCCAAGGAGCACAAACAATTTCTTGTGTTCCCCTTACTGGGCTGCAGAAGAATTACTTACCAGGCTGTCAGTGCTGATTACACACATGGAAGAGTTCAGGTTTTCATGCCACAGAACTTACTGCAAAGAGCTAAAACTACTGTCCACTGCTCATGAGAATTTGTAGTGTTGCCTGGTCGCTGGGGTGCAGCACCTTCCTCCGCATCCGCTGGGAGCTCCCTGCAAGCTAGGGTTTCTCACCAAGATTTTAGTTCACCCCCCATAAAAAAGACAGTTGTAGATCTCTGATTTCTGAGTATCAGGCTGAGATATGACCACAAGATTGGTAGGCCCRTCTGGATTCAAACTATGGCAGGATAGGGATGAATATCCAGTACTAAAGTTTGGCCTAAAATTTGCAAACGTAGCCTTTAAAACAACTTTTAGTGGACTTCTCACATTCTTTAGTAGTCAAAACCTTCATGTCTACAGTGAAAGAAAATCTAATATTGCATTTGTTTATGTCTTAAATTTGGAAATGAAAACTCTAGGTCAGATCATGTGTTAAGTTACAATAAAATCTAACCATAGCTTGAGTATCTGCTGCTCAAAGTTCAGAATAGAATTCAGTTAATCCTGGGCTTAGGGAAAGCTGCTGGAAGATGAGGTGCCTACACAGCCTCTTTCCTGCATGAACGAGAAAGAAAAGCTCTTGGGTCAAGCAGAATGGAAATAAATTTGTCCATTTAAGCTATTCACCCATTATCTTTCAATCACACTGTCATTTTTCCAAATTGCAAGTCAAATAAATGTGCAGGAAAAATGTATTTGTTGCTGACTGCATTTTCCACTGGACTGTATTTCTGGCTGCCGTACCTCGATAGCCGTAGCCCTGCAACTCGAAAGTTAGAGTGCTGGGGAGAAGTGCAGAAAAGAGGAGGAAGACACCAGGGAAATGGTGTATCCTTGTTGTGTGAGAAGCTACCACTTAGCATGAGTGTCTGTCTGCCTGTAAGGTGGAGGGGATGATAGATGCACCAAGAAGCTCCCTCTGGGTTCAGTAGCCCACTTGAGCAGCCAAGTCAACTGTGTGACCCACCAGAGACCTGTCACCATGGGCTGCTCAGGGTGACTGGGAGCTAGCCAGAATTGCAGGGATTCTGGGCCTGTGCCTTGGCAAGAGAGAGGGAAAAGGTGAGTCCTGTGCGTTCACTTCCTTTGCGGTGCAAGGTGAGCCACGGCTTGGCAGTTGGCGTGCAACTGCATTCCTTCTGCTTTCTCTACCTCTCACTTTCTCTCTGTGGTGCAAAAATAGTATCAGTAACACATTTATATCCTGCAGGAAAGGTAACATGTGGACAATGTTGCAAAACTCCAGGTGGGAGCTGTGGCTGTTGTACAGAAATGACATATGTAAAAGTTACCAAATATACACAGAAGCTTTGAAGTAGAAAGGTGTGATTTCAGAGAAAATTATCTCGTGCTTTCCGAGACAAATGGGAGACCAGTTGCCTCCCTTTCATAGGGGCTTTTACTTAAGGTTGGCCCTGAAAGTCCCTGTGCAAGGTGAAGGACACCTTGCTTAGGTGGGGCTGTCCTTAGGATATCTGCATGTTGCTCTATGTCTAGGTACAAGTGAAGACAAATGTTGCGTCTAGAGGTGGCACAGGAGAAAGGAGAGACTATGGAAGGACAGATCTCCCTGGAGGCTTTCCAAGCTCCCATTTCCTGGGATGGCCCAGAGCCATCTCCAGGCTCTAGGACTGTTTCTTCTTGTCACTGCCTCCTACCAGCATGGTTCAGCCCTGCTCCTGCCCTCTGTGCCAGCCCCTGTGGACTCTTACCTTGAATGTGCAGTGCACAGGTGTTGGAAGGCGGTCAAGGCTGTGCAGTCCTGAAGCCTCCCTCACAAGGCACTTGGCTTCCCAGGGCCACCTTCCTGCAGGGTTCACGCAGCCAAAAGCCCGCAGCTCCTGCCCACAGCAAGCCTCGTGTGGCGCCCAGCTCAGAGCTCCTCCCTCCCCAAAGAAGTGGATTCAGGGATGTGCTTGGAGCGCAGTCGAGGATGCAGAAGTGTTTCCATCTGCTAATTCATGTTCTGCTAATACGTGGCTGCTAGTTTCTATCATCTGCATTTGACAGAGAAAGCCCCACAGTGGGAACTGGTGACTCTTCGTTTGAGCAGGAGCTGGGCCCAGTCCTGAACACATTCCAGTCTGCTGAATACTCTCCATGGGTTGTGATCCTTTCAGCACAGAGTTTTGTCTTCTTTCAGCTCATTCTGCATGTAGACACTGGAGAAGGAGCTAGCTTCTTAAACGGAAACCAAAGCAAAGCACTTGACTTCAGAAGAATAGGAGACCCAAAAGAAGAAGAAAAAAAAAGACACTTAGGTACTCCTTGAACAGATGCAGTGGGTTGTTATAGCAACTTGAGTTCTAAAAAAAGGACAGAATATCCACATGATGCCACATCTATTGAAGAATCCACACGCCAGATTTCAAAATCCAGGCACTGAGGAAACACCTATCTTCTGTTATTAAAGGAAAAAAAATCATTTCATAAGGCTTCCTCAGAAAAATCTACATAAATTATCCTGTGAAAGAGAACAGCTCTTTAAGACACTTTGAAAAGGCTTGTGATATCACTTGTTTATGATATTTAAAGCAGTATGTGTGCATGCATGTGTACGATGTGGATTTCGGCTTGCAAAGAGAACTTGAAAGTCTTCCAGCAAAAGCTGAGCGTGCTGACAAAGACTTTGTACAGGGAATAACTGGCAGCAGCAGATACCAAGGTGACAGTGAGCAGTTGTAACATCAAACCTGAAACAYTTATCAGTTTCATGTATATCCATGAGAAATAATGAGTCCTCAGGTACTGCCTCTGTCAGTGCAGGGGAGATTCAGTGATTATTAAATAAGAAAATAAAGCTTCATGCAGCTATAACTGAAAACTTTCAAAGCAAAATATCATATTGTGTGTGAAAATGCTTAAATCAGACTGCCAGTTCAGGTAAAATACTTGCTGTGGCCTAAGGATGCTTAAGTTCAGCTGTACACTGGATCAGGCCTCAAAATATTTGCACATGAAAGAGTGCTTGGTTTGGGATCTTCATCTGCTCCAATTTTGTCTGAAAAGTTGTGTGAGAGTGTAAGAGCCAGAGACGCTCGCCTGGAAAATGCAGGGGACTTGAAATTCCATGTAGGGTTATCAACCCCTAATTTTATTTTGTGGCTTTTTTTTGGCCAGGCATTTGGCATGAAAAGTCACCTGTGAATTCCTGCCCTGGGTAATCCGTCCACCTTGTTTCACAGCTAGAGAAAGAGCCGCTGGCTCCCACACCAAGTCCAAAGTGACTACCCAGTGTCTTTGAACTTGTCTCTCTCACCGTCCTGCTTCCTCCAGGTTTGTTTTCAGCAGAGGCTGGCTCAGCCCAGCTGGTTTCTTTGTAGCTATCATCCAAAAATAATGCAGCTGGTCAGAATTTTTCTTCTTCCTCCCTTTAATTCACATATGACTGAAAGACATTGCCTAAACATACCTCCAGTAGTAATAATATTTAATGATACATCTTCAGACAGAAAAGAATATGGAAGCTATTAAGCCTAGAGGCAAATATTTCCTGGGAGTTATGAGAGTGAGAAAATCGAGTTAGCGGTAGAGTACAAGTGGTTTTGCAGTCTTCATAGCAGGTGTTAAAACCAAACCGCTAAAATAATTACTTATTTATATTAAAAGTGTAACCTTGACTTTTTTCAGAGCTGTTCTGGAAGGAGGGTAAAGAAGTATGTTTTCAGCTGTGAACAAATTAAGCAGGAGTTTTTGGAGCTGGGATGTGAAGGAAAGGTAATAGAGTCTGGTGTTGGAAGGTCTGGCTTTAAAATGGTAATTAAAAAGAAAAGAAAAAAAAAGCAGAAAAATCAAATGAAGTGTTAAATTTTTGTGATTAGCTGATGAATGCTCAACCTCTAGGAGAGAGCAGTGCACAGGATGAAGCCGGGCACGGATCTGGCATTGCTGTGTTGGGGAACAGCTGTCAGCTTAAATTCTGGGAGAGCTGAGATAAAATAGGCTTTGGGAGAGCTTCCTCCCAGCAAACTGGGACCAGTGCTGTGTGAAGCACAGACTATGGGTGAGCTTGCAGCTTCTGCAAAGCCTCCATATGAAATGCTACCATGCACTGTTTGTGCTCGTGTTCTATAAAGAGGCTGTCACAGAAGCTTTTCTTAATGGCCCTCTCAGTCACACTGGAATGTAACCATGGGATTGCTTTTCCTCCCTGCAGAATTCAGTGCCCAAGATGTAAACGAGAAGATAAGAGATGAGGTGGTTTAGACAAAGCCTGCTGGCCGCTGCTGCCGAGAACATAGGGCAGGTGCCGGCAGCGGAGGTGCGGCCAGGGCAGTGGTGGAGCCGCTGGCTGGGCCGTCCGGCTGCAGCAGAACCCGCGTCCGGGCGCACGGCGCTGGTGCTCCCGCTCTGCCTCAGGATGCATCAGACGTACATGTGTGTGTGTGTGTGTGTGTGTGTGTAACCATCCTTACTTTCCTTCCCCAGGTGATTTTGAGACAGCCTCGTTAGGGCTGAGCAAGAACTTGAGAAGGAGGGTTTGCCTGTTTTGTGACCAAAGAGATCCAGGCTCCTGTTTCACTGTCTGAAGGAAATTTAAGTTTTGAGTTTCAGTTACAAAATGGGATGCAGTTTTTGTTCACATGTTGGAGTGAGAAAGGAATAAAAGACCAGATTTTGTCCTTGAGCTTACTAAAAACCCTTCTGAGGCTTCTTTGAAAATAATTCCTGGCACAGTCAGCTCTAAACCTAAGTTTGACTTTTTTTTCCTCTCCTAGTACCAAACATGATTAGAACATAGTATGGATTAATTGCTCTGCCAAATGTCATTCCTATAAATCAAATCTGTTTTCTGACATATGAGTGAGTGTCTGAATACTCCAAAGCCATTAAAAATATCTGCATAATTTTAAAACCTGCTAAATGTTGTTGTTTTCTCTCTCTCTCTCTCTCTTTTCATTCTTGGTACAGTATGGTATTTTACTCTGATGATGAGAAGTTGAATGGCAAGTTTCAGTCAAATGAATTTTTTTTGCAATCCAATCCTAAAATCTTGACAATGGCACTTACAGTGGAAATGCCACCAACTGTAAATTTACACAAGGATGAAACTTGGCATCCCTAATTGGTTCTTCTTAAGGCAAAACTTTTGGGATCTGTGCCCACAATCTCTCTGCAGGAATGGGTGTTATCCCACTACTGAAGTACTCGTGTGTTAGATGTGTTACTGCTCCAGGTGCATAGCAGCCCAGGGGACAAGGGCTGCAGAGCTCATCCCGCTGGCTGGTACAGAATTCCCTGTGYAAGGCAGCAGAGGTAATAACAGCCTGTGGGGATAACATCCACCCCACATCTGTGGGGGCTGCATTGTGCGGCTGGAGTTGGTGAGTACCCAGCACAGCATATTGCTGCACCAGCAAAGGCTCATTGAACAGATCTGAAATGGTTCATGGGACTTCATCAGTTCTGCCGGCTTTTGATAGGAAGTAGTTACATTGATAGACAGGTCCATCCCCGACTTGCCCCTGCACAACTGCCCTCCTCATGAAGCTCCTGCATTTTTGGCTGGGTGCTGAGGAACGAGGTTTGCAAGTGTCTTTTTCCCCTGCCTCTGTCCATGGCCCCTGGCAGACCCTTTAGCTTGCCTAGGGCACCATCACCCTGCACTCACTGACAAGTTATGTAACATGCTCAAGAACACTTTTGGGATCTCTTAAAATTAACTTTTGTGTGTATGCGTGTCTGTGTGTTTTTCATATTTCCCTTGCTGTAGTGGGAAAACAAACAAACTTCCAGCAGTTCCAATCCTGATTTAGTCGAGATTTTTTTAAAWTTTTTTTTTTAATAATCTTTTGCCAAACATAATTCCTATCAGTCTCTTGTTGTCCAAAGCCTGGACAGAAAGAGAAGCTTAGCAGCATACAGGGGAGGCTGCTGCATCTGGCCTCAGCGTGGCCCGTAAGCCAGGGCCATCCTTGGGTGGCCCACTGGCTAACCTTGATGGCCCGTGGTGGACTTTCTCGTTTTGTTTCAGTTAGAGCTCAGATAAATCAGTTTGAAAAGTTTTCCATGCCCACTGTTCTAGGAATTTGTTGTGTTTTGGTTATTTGATACTCTTCACTGGCATTCTTCACGCTGGCATTTTTGCCTGAAGTGGCATGGCTTTATGTTATTTGTCTGAACTGAAGTAGCTCACTGGGACACTGTGTTTCTCAATTTCATTATCTGATTGCACCTTAAGCCTGCTAACACTAAAATCTATATAAAGGAGTTACAGAACTAGAGATACGTAGAGAACAGTCCTCCTTGTCAACTCTCTCTTCCACCTTTGAAGAACCATTTCCTCTGTTTTTAACCCAAGAGAGGGAACAAAACTCTTTCACAAGACCATAAGGCCCTCTTAGAGGGACCAAAAAAATAATCATCTTCCAGTCAAGGTGACTTCATTAAAACTGCCTGGAGCAGTGAAAGTTGCACTAGTGTGATCCATCAAAGTGCTGGAGAGTCGAAGAGTTTTTATTTCATTACTAATTTTGGTCAAGACATTTCACCYCTATGCCCTGGTCACATACACGATTTGTGTATTTAGACTGTGAAGTCTGCATATCTGAAAAWATTTGTATTGCACGAGAAACTTCTATACAGTGTCATAATAGCAGAAATTTATTCTAGCTCCTAAACAGTAGCTTTTGTTATGGGTGGGTGGGTTAAGGCAATGACACAACGATCTGGATGCTGCTGGGTGAATCTCCCTGGGTTAGCTGTCCACTCCAGCTGCTCACAGGATGCTGCGCAGGACTTAATGAGAGCCATCTCACTGCCCACCCACTCTGTAAGGTAGGCAGTGCCAGGAAAAATGCTGCTAGATGTATCCTCTCAGACACCTAAATACATCTCTAGCCTTAACGAGAGCTCAGACAGGTGAGTGATTTGCCTACAAATGACAAGGCAAAGCACATCTTCTAAAATGGGCTTCACCAAATAGTCTTCCTTGCCTCTCCTGCAGAAAAGTCCTAGGATGCAGCTTACCTGAAACCCTCACTAGCTCACTTCCAAGTCTCTCAGGGGAAGGGTRAAGACCGAAACCCTTTGTACACAACTCTGTTATTTCTTCACCTGTCCTGCCCCGCAGAGCCAGAACAAGGCAATGAAAGAAATTCCCAGAAAATCCTTACAAGCCTCAATTATCTAAAACACCCATGTCTGTAACCCGTCTGTGTATTTCTCTCATTATTATGTAAAAGGGGATATTCTTGCTTTCAGAAAGCATAGCCTTTTTACATCTCACCACAAATTCCTAGCAGGTAGAAGAGCTTTTTGAGCAAAATTCTTTTTTTTTTTTTTTTTTTTTTAATTGTCATCAAAGTTTTGTCTAAACAAGTTTAATTAAGACAGAAATGAACATTTTTTATTAACTTGTTGTTTCAAACTGAAAAATTTAATGTTGTTTTAGAGCTTGCTTTCAATACCTGGAATCATAACAGAAGGTAGGTTCCAGCTTGAAGCAAGAATTAATGTGGTTTATTGTCCTCATATTTTAGATTCAAAACAAAGCCAAACACAAAAAGCCTCTTGAGCTGCTATCTTAAAATGTGTGTTAAAATTCAGCTAATTAAAGCGTTTCACCTCTTCCAAGACYGGCTTTGCTACCTAGCATACTTAGGTATTTCCAAATTACCTGCGAACTTTTCAGTTGAGTGCAGAGAGGGTGGCTGTAGCTTCCTACGAATTGGGCAGGGGAGAGGCAGCCTGTTCAGAGCACAGTATGGAGGAGCAATGCCTGCTCTTCGCGGGTAAGAATGCTTGTCATAGTCTGGAAGGAAGACTTGTGGGGTGTTTTGGTTTTGGTCTTCATTGTCTGCTGTGGTTTCAGTTGTGCTCGCTTGGGGAGGGAGGAGATACTCTATTCCTCTTGTGCTCTGAAGGAGGTTGGAGAAGCTGGGACTGCTGCGAGTCAGGAGTTGCTCCATGCTAACAGCTTTGTGTAAGGAAGGGAGCACGTGTGGAACAGGAGCTAGGAGTGAGGCCCCTGCTTCCCTCTGCTAGCACGCCGGCTGTGAGACAGCTCCTATGCACTGGCAGCAGAGCGGGGGGGTTCTTCTGCCACTGGTTTCTCTTTATTTCTAAGCTGCCCAGCGCTGACTTACCTGGGGCAGCCGCTCTGCTTGGATGGGAGCCCTGGAGGCTTACAAGGAGAACATGGGCACAGGGAATTTCTACACGATGCAAGGCCTGTTCTGGGCTTCCTCTTCCCAACACGCACAGACAAGGACAAGAAAGGGTACTGCTCTCTGACGGCTGAGCTTGGCTAATGGCCAGATCTAATTTAAACTCCTCAGCAAACTGTTGTAGTGGAGGCTACCTCTTTTGAGCCCCATCCTCTCAAAACCAAGAAACAAATTAACAAGAGCTAGACATTTTACCCTGAAAATTTCTTTAATCTTTAGACAGGCTCGTGTTTAGTGTCCTGTCGGCTTGCTGGGTGCTTCTTCAAGCAGACCGGCCTGTTCCTAAGCATGAGGAGGCGCAGGGGAGAGTGCGCTGGCTCGCTGCTTGCTGCCAGCGGGCGTTCAGGGCTCCTGGGTATTCCTGCTTGCTCATGCTTGTTAGCAGGTGCATGCTGTGGGCTTGTCTCAGCTGGCCGAGGAGGAGGGTGGCCTGATTTCCAGTCTCAAGGTGTCCCACTGTTTTGAGAAGCATGAGAGGTGCAGAGACGATGAAGTCTGTAGCAAGATGAGATTAAAACCAAGGCTTTTCAAACAGAAGTATTCTCTTTTCTGTCTAATCCCAGCTCTCTCTTCTGCCAGGATAACAGCTTTTGATTGCAAAAGAGAAGGCCCAAAATGCTCTCAGTCAGAAAATTAATCTGAGATCATCCCATGGTTTGCACTAGCACCTGGAGGGGCAGAAAGCCAAGCCAGGGAATAACTAAGTGCCATTCTTGCAATGCACTGTTTCCTCTGCACAGTCCCCAAAACTAATGTGAAGCAGGCGGCGTGTCATCTGGTTGCTATGAGCTTGTTACRGGGTACAGGCAACGCTTCAATTTTCTGAGCTGTTCAGTGAGTTCATGTGTTTCTCTTATTTACTGCTGCAGTGCCTGTTTTGCAGGTGGTGAGCYCGGCAGAGACAGTGGCTGGGTAACTTTGCAGTGCCTTTTGCAATGTTTCATCAAAGCACAGCTCAAGGATTATCACTGGTGGTAAAGGACAGCCCACACTGATGTGTGTAAATGCTCCCCTGAGTGCCTTGCTACAAGGTTTGGAGGAGAAGTAATTATGTTAGATTTTCGTTTCAGTGGAGATCTGATAAGATTATATTGGATATATTTTCCTTTGAAAAGTCTGATGTGATCCTTTATAGGCAATAAACCTAACACCTCTTCTTTGAGGCTGGATTGTCTTTTCCTAGGTATACACAATTTGGTGGTAAAGAGCTTCCAAAG